>CM053275.1:51505779-51598208 GCA_028583415.1 Protea cynaroides | reverse complement strand
TTCTCTAATGAACCCTACAGCAGGGTCATAGGATATTACCTACTTGGATTTGTAGGTCGTGAAATTACCTTCAAAATGAGACCGAAATCATCAAATTCTGACATCAAACAAGGAAGATATCACAATTTAAAAGTGCAAGGGCATTTACGTAATTATTGTATGATGCATGCATTATCATTTAAACTTTAAATCATCATATCTTGGTCATCTGATATCGGAATCAGATGATTCAAAGGCCAATATTCCTTATTTTCAATCCTCTTCAAAGTGGACGTGAAAAATCCCGAGCAAAGGTCACCGGTGGGCCCCATGCAAGCTTTCATGCAAAATTATCGATAGAACTTCAAAGCTTCATATCTTTGCCGTTCTACGTCGGATTCAGATGATTCCAAGGCCATTATTCTTCATTTGTGGTGTTCTACAAAGTGAACGTGAAAAATTCAGTACAGAAGTCTCCGAAGGGTCCCATGCAAAATTACACATGAAAATGGTCATTTAAACTTTGAAAATTCATATTTTGGTCACCCCATTTCCAAATCAGGTGATTTCAGTTTCAATATGTTCCATTTTTAGTACTCTACAAAGTGGACATAAAGGATTTCAGGCAGAAGTCTCCGAAGGATCCCATGCAGAATGGTTAGCCAAATTATCGATAATTGGCCTGCTTAAACTTCAGAAATTCATAAGTTGGCCATTTTATTTCCAAATGAGGTGATTCAAGTTCCAATATTCCTCATTTTTAGTGTTCTACAAAGTGAACGTAGAAAATTTAGAATAGAGGCTATCGAAAAATTTCATGTGGAATGGTGGCAGAAATGATATATATATATATATATATATATATATATATATATATATATATATATATATATATATATATTATAGGAAAGAAAGGTCGTGAGGAGAGAAGGGAAAAAGGAAAGAAGAAAAAGAAGAGAAGAAGGAAAGAAGAAGAAAATGAAGGAAGAGAGAAGAAGGAAAGAGAGAAAAGGAAGAGAGGAAAAACGTGAGCTAGAGTAGGGTTTTCTACCCAAAAAGAGAAGAGAAAAGAAAAAAAAAGAGAAGGAAGAGATGAGTTTCTAGAAAAAACATGAAAAGAGGGAGGGAAAGAAGAGAAGGAAAAAAGGAAAGAAGGGAAAAAGGAAAGAAGAGAAAGAAGAGAAGAAGGAAAGAAGAAGAAAAGGAAGGAAGAGAGAAGAAGGAAAGAGAGAAAAGGAAGGGAGGAAAAACGTGAGCTAGAGAGGGTTTTCTAGCCAAAAAGAGAAGAGAAAAGAAAAAAAAAGAGGAGGAGAGAAAGAAAAAAAACGTGAAGGAGGGAGGAGAAAGAGAGAAAGAGGATTTTTTTCTCTAGACGAGAGAAAAATAGGTGAAAGGGAGAGAAGCCAAGATAAAGAGAGAAGAAGAAGAAGAGAAAAGAAAAAAAAGAGAAAACATGAAAGAAAGAAAGAGAAGAGAGAAAGGAGCAGAGAAGAGGGGAATGAAGATTCAACTTCAAAAAGCTTGTTACGATCTCCAAAAATCCTACATCGAAGGTTTTGCTCCATTTGAGCACAAGGTTGGTACCCTAAAATGAATTTAGTGGTCTTTAGAATATTTGAATGTTGATTTTGCTTGAAAAAGGTTTATTTTCATTAAATCTCGATCAGGAATACCCTATTGCATGCATGTTAATGTTAGGATGCTCATGTCTAACATTTTTTATGTATGATAATTTGGTTAAACTATTCAATGATGAAGATTTGAATGCTATATGATGATGTTTGATGTTTTTGATAAATTCTATAATGTGGATTTCTAATATGAAATTTCCACATTTAGGATCCAAAATTGGGACGTGCATCTCATGTAGTTTTTTTTTTAGATTTTGAAGCCCAAATTTTTATGAGATTCTCTCTGATATGTTAAAAGACTCCCCTAGAAATTTTGTTCCATTTGGAATTGGAAAAGTCTATCAAAAAAAATTCTTCTTTGGCATTGCTGTCCTACTCGGGTATAATGCAATCCCCTATCAGAAAGTCTCTAGAAAAGGATTTTACGGCCATAATCAGAAAAGAAACTTCATATGAATTTTTTAGATATGGAAGTCTTCTAAAAAATGGCACTGGTTTCGGATTTGTTTGATTTTTTATTGAATTGATATTGATTTTTAAGTGCATAATGCTCTGATTTTGAATCTGTTAGGATATACTGATTTGCAAGATTGAAAAAAGATCTTTTTCACAAAGAGAATGTTCTGTTTTCACTTGTTTTTTTGATGAATTTTATATCTGATAGTTATCTACATGGACATATGTCTGGATTTAATTTTCATTAAGTATGGAATTTTATACGGAATTTATGGTGCTACTGGCCAAAAAATCTAGAATAAACTTGACCAGTGCACATATCCGGTCTTGTGGCATTCATTTGACCTATTTTTACTCTCTCTTGGGATTCGACTCTTCTAGATTAAATATAGCATGTCAAGTCATCTTTCTGTGGAAATAAATAGAGCTTGATTTGAGTTACAGAAGACCTACTTATGGCCATTTTGGTGTAATGTGATAGAATCTGAAAGCAGTTCATAGTTTGTGCAATATTTGAAACTTTGTGTCACAATTTTGAAATTTTTGAGTCAGTATTCATTCCAAATCTCTTCATAAAAATTACAATATTTTCAAAGAACTTCTTGAGCATATGTTTTTGATAATTTTTGGATTTTTCAGAAAGGTTTCATTGATGTCTCATTCATTGTAACATGTAGTTGATTGCTTGAGTGATTTGGTGAATTCTACCATATTTTATTGCATACTTGCTATATTTAGAATATCTACATGCCATATTTAGATAAATGGTTATATTTATAGTACTCACATGCTTTGTTTGGATTGTGCACATACCATGTTTGTCATATCCATGTGTTGATATATTTGGTAGAATAAATAATTTTTTATCATATTTAGCAAAATCTTGATAATTACCATTTTTAAGTCTTACTATGCTTAGAAAATAGTATACAAGATCTTCCCTTATTTTGGATAATTTTTTTATATTTGTATTCTATGTTTGGTACTTACCATATTGATATATAAATGTATACATCAATTTCTTACCATATTAGGTCTTACCATGCTTAGAAAATAGCATATAAGATCTTACCTTTTTGGATGATTCATGCCATATTTTGCATTCTATGTTTGGTACTTGCCATATTGACATATAGATGCATATATTGATTTCTTGCCATATTAGGTCTTACCATGCTTAGATTAGCATATTAGATCTTGCCATATAGGTTCTTGCCTTATTTACAATACATGCCATATTAGAAGATTTTTAACAATCTTGCTATATGTGTATTTCTTGCCATAAATGTATTATATGCCATATTTAGATGAATAATTTATTTTTGATAATAATTTAATTTATGCAACACCCTAGTTGAACTGCCATGTATGCACACTTCTAGAAGACAATCTAGGCGTGGGGACGTGTATTTAGGCACTCACATTCTTGGGAAGGGCATAATGGAAAATAATAAAAATCTTAACAAAGAAAGAGAATGCTTTACCAAACCTTCCAAAATTAGAGCTTAGGATGAAAAGGGTAGCTCAGGACGATTTCTGCCCCTCAATAAATCCTAAACCTAGAACAGGTTCTAAATCCTAAACTTAAAACATGTTCTCAATCCTAAACCTAGAATAGGTTCTCAATCCTTAACCTAGAATAGGTTCTCAATCCTTAACCTAGAACAAGTTATCATTTCGAACTACACAGATTCTGATTCCTAGGTTAAATCATAGGATACGTAGGCTATTTGGGAAAAACCCAAATTTGGAACCACACCTTAGTCCACTCGGACTATCCATAGATCCACTTGGATATCCACCCATCATTCCAAACTACATGGATTCTGATTCCTAGGTCAAACCCTAGGATACGTAGGCTATTTGGGAGAATCCCAAATTCGGATCCACACCTTAGTCCACTCGGACTATCCATAGATCCACTTGGATATCCACTCAGCCATCCCGAACTACGCAGATTCTGATTCCTAGGTCAAACCCTAGGATATGTAGGCTATTTGGGAGAAACTCAAATTCGGATCTACACCTTAGTCCACTCGGACTATCCATAGATCCATTAGGATATTCATCTACATTTTGATCCAAATAGGGTTATCCACATCTTGACCCAAATAGGGTTATCCACATTCAGACCCAGAAAGGGTTATCCATTCTTAGATCCACTAGGACTATCTATCAGTTCGTATAGACTATCCAGATCCTAACCCATGGGGTTTCTCAGCCTTTCAAGCATAAACTTCAACTTGAACAATGAACTTAATCATGCACAAGCATAAATTACAGCCAAAAACTTTAATCACACCTGAACTATGATGATGAACCTGATTTTTGGAATAATTCCGTAATATGTAGGAAATCTGATGGATAGAGATTCAATTCAGTGATATCAAACCACTTGGTTTGGTTTGGTTTAACAGATAGAGTCTAGCATAGGAAAGGTATAGGAGACTGATTTCGATCGGGTGGTTTGGGTGCCTAACCCCTTCCCATAACCGTAACCTGACGCTTACCCAATCTCTGATGGACTAAAAATCCAATCTAAGGGTCATAAGTCAATTGAATTTTTACCTTAGAGTGAAATTTTAAATTTTTAAGGTCCTAGACCTTAATCTAGGTGGCGACTTCCAAAAAAAAGATTCTTGCGATTAACCAGGGTCATTTTACCTCTTTGAACAAACAAGTTTGGGGTGTGACTAGAAATGAATGTTTTTCCATTAAATTAGCATATCACTTGTTTTCCAACTTGGAGGACATCCAATTCAGGTCCAAGGCTTCCTATTCTCCATCCAGGTCTTCAAAGATGGTTCCCACCTCTGTTTGGCACTCTACTGCTCCTCTGAATTTGAGAAACTTTCTTTAGAGGGCTCTCCAGGTGGGCTAGCTACTGACTCTGACTTACCAAAATAGAAAGTTCCAATTGATCCTCTTCGCCCACAATGTGGTTCTATTATGGAATTGAAATGCGGTTTGGTTTGGGAGCTTCCTATGGGGTTTGGTTTGGGAGCTTCCTATCCTACACCACTCATACACTACGATCTTTGTCCTCACACCAAGGTAATTATCAGTACCAACCGCCCATGTATAGAGCAAATGTACAAAATCAGCTTGACCACTCCAGGCTGATCTAGCATTTTCTGAAGATGAAACCGAAGGAGTTCACAGGCAAGCCGTCAGATCCATTGTGGCCATCTCACTAGATTGATGAAATGGAAAGAAATTTCATGATGATGACTATTAATGAGGAAGAGAAAGTGTTATGTGCCACTTTTATGCTGAAAAGAGATGCACACCATTGGTGAAAATCCACTCGGGGTTCTTTGATGACAAAGCACACCCAACTGACCTGGACTATCTTCAAAGAAGTCTTCTTAGAGAAGTGTTTCTCAGGAGTTTCAGGGATCAAATGGAAAAGGAGTTCTTAAGTCTGTATCAAGGACAAATGTCTGTGGAATTTTATTAACAGTATTATGAAGAGCTGTTCTTCTTTGCTCCCTCTAGCATGCAGGAGGAAGATACCAAAACCAAAGGTTCGTCATGGGACTTATGGGAAGCATCTGAGAGCATGTACTGGGATTAAAAAAGAAGATTTATAATGAAGCCAAACAGATTGCTCGAGTACTGGAATCAAACCAAAGGGAGAGCTATTTTGCTCAAAACAGAGGTATCAAGAGGCCTAATGGAAACTCATTCAACGGAGGGAACTCAAAGACGTTGAAACCCTTCTGTACTCAAGGCTTCAATGCTGCAGCCAAGACTACTCCAATAGCCCAACCTCAACTGAAGCAGGGTAATGCTGGAGTCAAATGCTTCAACTATAATCAAGTAGTGCATTATTCAAGAGATTGTCCTAAGCCAAGGAAGCAACTACAGCAAGGAAAGATTTATGCAGTTACTTCTAAGGGTGCTACCACATCACCTGATGTGGTCACAGGTATGATTTAACCTTTTGTTTTGTACTACCTTGTGTGCGCATGTAGATTAATTTAAGAAGAAAAATCACAGGTATCGTACCTATTAATGGCATACCCGTCAGAGTACTCTTTACCTCTGGGTCGCCTATTCTTTTATATCAGTGTCTTTTGGAAAGAAGCTAGATATATCCCTCAGATCTTTAGACTACAAGCTACTGTATGGTCACCTATGGGATTAAAAGCAGAATTAGACCAAGGTTATGGACCATGTCCAATTTTCATAAATAAACAAAGTTTGGATGCCAACCTGGTGCAACTCGAGATGGTAGACTTCGATGTCATCCTGGGGATGGATTGGTTATCCTAGCATTTTGTGAGTTTGCTTTTTGCTGAAAAGAAGATATCATTTAAAGATAAGGAAGGAGTAGAGTTTAGTTTTGCAAGAACCAAACTTCTCCGTAAACGAAAACTCATTCTTTCTCTATTAAAGGCTAGGAAATGCCTCAAGAAAGGAGGAATTGGGTACCTAGTGTCCGTGGTAGACCTCACCAAGGAAGCACCATGAATGGATGATATTGAAGTTGTGTATAAATTTTTAGATGTATTTCCTGAGGAATTACCAGGATTGCCACCTGATCGAGCGATAAAGTTCATTATAGACCTCATACCCGAAGCTGAACCAGTGTCTAAGGCATTCTATCGAATGGCTCCCACTGAACTGAAGGATCTGAAGGTACAATTATAAGAATTGCTAGACAAGGATTATATTCGACCTAGTATATCACCATGGGGAGCGTTAGTGTTGTTCGTGAAAAAAAGGACGGTAGCGTTCAACTTTGTATAGATTACCATCAATTGAACAAACTCACAATCAAGAACAGGTATTCGTTGCCTCGAATCGTTGACTTATTCAACCAGTTGCAAGGTGCCAAGGTGTTCTCCAAGATTGATCTCCGGTTAGGATACCATCAGTTGAAGATCAAGGAAGGTGATATTTCGAAGATAGCATTCAGAACTAGATATGGACATTATGAATTTCTGGTTATGTCTTTTGGGTTGACTAACGCACCTACAATTTTCATGGAACTCATGAATCGGGTATTCCATGATATGATGGATACATTTTTCATCATATTTATTGACGACATCCTAGTCTACTCCAAAGACAAAGAAACTCATATCACAAATCTTGGAGCCACATTGCAGCGACTATGAACAGAAAAACTTTACGCTAAATTTACTAAGTATGAGTTCTGGATAAATGAAGTCATTTTCCTAGGCCATGTTGTATCAACTAAAGGAATTAAAGTGGATCCTAGCAATATTGAAGCTATTATGAAATGGGAAGCACCTAAGAATGTTACAGAAATTAGAAGTTTCTTAGGTTTAGCTATTATCGACTATTCATGGAAGATTACTCTAGAATCGTCGTACCTCTCACCAGTCTGACTAACTAGAATCGTCGTACCTCTCACCAGTCTGACTAAGAAAGGGGAAAATTTTGCTTGGACCTACAAATGTGAAGAGTGTTTTTAAACATTGAAGGCAAGATTGATATCAGCTCTCATCTTGACTATTTCGATTCCAGGACAATCATTTTCCTTGTACACCGATGTGTCTGGATTAAAGTTGGGATGTGTGCTCATGTAAGGAGAGTAGGTAATTGTGTATGCTTCCAGACAACTAAAGACACATAAGAAGAATTATCCTACTCATGACTTGGAGTTAGCAGTAGTGGTTCATGCCGTTAAGATATGGAGACATTATTTGTATAGAGAGAAATTCTAGATTAAATCAGATCATAAAAGTTTCACTCATCATTTCAATCAGAAGGAGTTGAACATGAGACAGAGGAGATGGCTGGAGTTGCTAAAGGATTACAATTGTGATATCCAGTAACATCCAGGGAAGGCTAATGTGGTTGCTGATGCACTAAGCAGAAAAGCTATGACAAAATCTCAGGAAGAAGCTAGCACAAATGCTACAATGTGCGTCACAGGAAGAGTATTCAATTGTGGCAATGAGTAGTTCGTGATTGATAAATCGGGTGGATCAATCAATCTAGGGTTTATTCATCAATTTTTAAATATTTTTGCTACATTAAAGATTGTACCAGATCTGATAGACTAAGTAAAAGAGCTAATCAATTAGGCTCTTATCTGAGAACAATGCAAGTAGACCTTGAAAAAGGTGGGACTACTCTTGACTTCACTTTGGACTTTGAAAAGGTACTAAGATACAAAGGGAGAGTGTGTGTTCCTGAAAGTGAAGACTTAGATATTAGACATAGACTAATGAAGGAAGCCCATACTATTGCTTACTCGGTACATCCTGAAAGTACAAAGATGTATCATGATTTGAAGAAACTATATTGGTGGAGGGGAATAAAAAAGGACGTAGCAAATATGTATCTCAATGCCTGAATTGTCAGCAGGTAAAGCCTGAAAAGCAAAGACCTGTAGGCTTGTGCAACCATTACCTGAACCAGCTTGGAAATGGGATTGTATTACTATGGACTTCATCACAAGGTTACCACTGACTCCTAGAGTAGTTGACATAGTCTGGGTAATTGTAGATCGTTTGACTAAGACAGCTCGTTTCATAGTTATACGACCTCAGTATACTGTAGAGAGGCTAAACTATATGTGGATAATGTTGTTAGATTGCATGGTGTACCTAAAGGCATTGTATCCAATAGAGACCCATGCTTTACCACAAACTTTTGGAAAGGATTGTAGAAGGCTATTGGTATAACGCTGAAATTTAGTACAGCATTTCACCCTTAGACAGATGGACAGTCGGAGAGCACCATTCAAATTTTAGAAGACATGCTTTGAGCTTGTGTAATTGATTTCAAAGGATCATGGGATGAGAAGTTATCATTAATCAAGTTCGCTTATAACAACAGCTATCAAGCTACAATACAGATGTTGCCCTATGAAGCACTGTATGGTAGAAAGTGTCGAACTCCTTTATTTTGGAATGAAGTTGGAGAACGGAGAGTTGTTCGACCAGAATTTATTGAAGAGACTTGTTGAGTAGTAGACATCATCAAGGAAAGGGTCCGAATAACTTAGAACAGTCAGAAGAAATATGCAGATAATTGACGCCGAGATCTTGAATTCACCACAGGTGATAAGGTATTCTTAAAAATATCTCCTATGCATGGTTTAAAATGATTTGGACAAAAGGGAAAGCTATGTCCCAGATATATTGGACCTTATGAGATTCTAGCAAGGAGTGGAAAGGTAGCGTATCAGTTAGCACTACCACCATCGATGTCTAGTATACATGATGTATTCCATGTCTCACAACTGAAAAAGTATGTCAGAGATCAAATACACGTGTCACATCCCAATTCTGTACCAACCAGAATGGTGTGATGAACCATCTATGATCCAACGGTTCAACCAAGATCTCGAATAGGCTGTGTCTGTTTGCTTAAACCATACACATCTACAACCATAATCAGAATAAATACACAATAGCGAAAGTCTTTAATATTTAATGAACTGAGAGTCTAACGGTGATAAAATAAATAAATTATCCAATTATCTCCAAATGACAAAGACATAAAATAAAATAAATTAATCAATTACATGTTCTTAATAATCCAACTATAAATCTAATCGAAGACGCATGAGTTGCACTCGGACAACGAATCATGCGACTCCATCATAGCTTCTACATCCATCGTCGTAGAATGTCCGTACATCGAAGTCTTCATATAGTCTTCTACAGTAGTACCTGGATCATCAACTAAAAATATTCGACGTCGAAAGGGTGAGCACACATCATGGCTCACTGAGCAAACAAAACAATGCAACAAACATATGCATGCATTCAATTCATATCTTTGGCCTGGTTCATAAGTTTGCAATGTGCAATAGAATGGTTTGGTGGCCGCCACACCTCTATACACGGGTGTGTAAGCCCACCCAATGGATCAAACACCATTGTCGTACACATCCACCCCACCATGGAATAGGAATAGAGCTAAAGTGCTTAGGACCACACCACATCACACTTCCCCTGATGCCCTACCCATACCAACACGTAAGCCCCTATTGGCGAGGGCTTGCAAACTGGGCTCGCAACTAACCAATTCCTAATGTCAAATAGTGTATCCAAGGCCTCACCCCAGTATCCCTCATTACGTCCATAGAGATAGAGCTAAGGCCCCCTGGCAGAGTCAGAGACTACACGATCCGAGACCACCACCCTTGATGCCCTACGACGTAATAGTTCTGCTAAGGTAATGACGATACGACGATGTCAGTGGACAAGACTTGAGTAGAGATAGAGCTAAAGTGCTTAGGACCGCAACGCATCATACTTCCCTTGATTCCCCACTTGCATCAAGTACACTAATCACACACAAACATTTACATGCCTATTCCTAGCATCATCATCGTCATCATATTATAAATAAACGAAATTAAATATGCATGGACAGTAATAGCAGGAATATTAGATGACATGTTAAATTCACATTACACACATACAAGCATAGATCATTCATGGCATCGGACTCAATAAACAAAAATAGTTTATTATTAGTCAATTAGTTTAGGTCTTGTTCCCTCACCTTTGATTGATCGTAGATCCTCGTCCAAGCTTTATGAATCACTTTTAAATCATTGAAAAAATCTAATTAAGTTGATAAACTAACAGAAGCTGAGGGGTCGCAGGTGGAATAGCACCTGGGGTCTCAGTTTCTGCGACCACAGGGTGTAGGGTCACGGTGGGGTCGGACATACTTTGACCCTACGTGCGACCACACCCTCCCTGGAATCTTCCCGAGGGCATGTGGTCGAACAGGTGGGTCTCGTGGGGTCAAATATCATGCGACCTTACGTGCGACCACACGTGTTATGGTCGATCTTTCACTCTTAAGTCCATTCCTTCATGTTCGAATCCTTTGGTTTATGTTCATAGTCTTTCCTATGATCGTTCTATGGCTCAAAACTATAATTTTTACACACTATCTATTGTCTACAATGATTTCCTCCATGGATTCTCTTAAAATTTGTCCATGGATGGATGATTTGGGTTTCTCCTAATCCTATCTTCTTCATGAACTATTCTAGGCTCTTAATTCATGTAGGGAATTAGGTTCATACCTTAGGTTTGCTGAGATTCAGAGTTTTCTCTGAACTTTCCTCTTCCTTGGTCTTCTCCTTCAAGTTTCCTTATCTTCCTTCTTTTCTCTTTCTCTCACTTTCAATTAGGGTTCTAAAAGGATGAAAGAGGCTAAGGGATGTCCTATTTATAGAAGAAAACCCTCCATAATAAGCCCAATGAGTTTAGGAAAGACCCCCCTTCGAATTAGGAAGGTTTCCTAATTTTGGTTTCTGACGGTTTTCGTAGGGTCGGATGTAGGGTCATAGAATCCGTCGACCCTATGTTTTTAAAACATCTGATCCCATGACCAAAAGTCATGGGTCAAACTCTTTTGAGGTGGGGTCGGTCACACCTATTTAGGCATGCGACCACACACTCATATTTGACTGTTTTTTAGTTAAATTTCATACCTGGTGTTGTGGTTTCTTCACGCACCTGGTGTTGTGGTTTCTTTACGCACTTTGGTCCACTTGGCTCGACCATGATTGGTAGACCTGGTACAAGGTGGTAAGACTGGTTAGTTCGATACGGGTCTTACAACTCCCCCCCTCTTATTAGAAATTTCATCCTCAAAATTTACACATACCTTTCGAGTTGAAAAGGTGAGGATATTGCTTCCGCATAGCATTCTCTTCTTCCCATGTGATCTCTTCTATATCTCGGCTCCTCCAGGTGACCTTAACATAATAAATGTCACGATTGCGTAGACGTTGAACCTTTCGGCTGGTAATTTTAGTTGGTGCTACTTCGAATGTCAAATCATTAGTTAGATCTGGTGGATACGCTGTTAAGACGTGTGTTGGATCTCTGATGTACTTCTTTAATAATGAGATATGAAATACATCATGCACACTTGACATAGATGGTGGTAGTGCTAACTGATACACCACTTTTCCACGTTTAGCTAGAATCTCATATGGCCTAACATATCTCGGACTTAGCTTCCCTTTCTGTCCGAATCGTTTTAAACCTCGCATAGGTGATACTTTCAAGAATACCTTATCACCTACGAAAAATTCAAGGTCTCGACGTCGAGTATCTACATACTGTTTCTGACAATTCTGAGCCGTTCTAACTCTTTCCTTAATAATGTCGACTACACGACAAGTCTGTTCAACAAATTCTGATCCAACAATACTCCGTTCACCAACATCATTCCAAAACAAAGGAGTTCGACACATTCTACCATACAATGCTTCATAGGGTGACATCTGTATAGTAGCCTGATAGCTGTTGTTATAGGAAAACTCGATCAATGGTAGTTTCTCATCCCATGATCCTTTGAAATCAATAACATAGGCTTGAAGCATGTCTTCTAAGATCTGAATGGTACGCTCTGACTGTCCGTCTGTCTGAGGATGGAATGCAGTACTGAATTTCAACGTTGTACCCATAGCCTTCTGTAATCCTTCTCAAAACTTTGAGGTAAAGCGTGGGTCTCTATCGGACACAATGCTTTCAGGTACACCATGTAATTTGATAATATTATCCACATATAGCTTGGCTAACCTCTCTAAGGTATACTGTGGTCGTATAGCTATAAAGCGAGCTGTCTTAGTTAGACGATCTACAATCACCTAGACCGCATCAACTACTCGGGGAGTCAGTGGTAACCCGGTGACAAAGTTCATAGTGATGCAGTCCCATTTCCATGCTGGTTCTGGCAGTGGCTGCAACAATCCTGTAGGTTTTTGCCATTCTGCCTTCACCCTCTGACAATTTAGGCATTGAGACACGAATTTAGCTACATCTGCTTTCATTCCTCTCCACCAATATAATTTCTTCAAATCATGATACATCTTTGTACTTCCAGGATGTACCGAATAAGCGGTGGTGTGAGCTTCCATCATTAGTCTATGTCTAATGTCCAAGTTTTTCATTTCAGGAACACATACTCTTCCTTTGTATTTCAATACCTTTTCATCGTCTAGGGTAAACTCAGGAATAGTCCTACCTTTTTCGATGTCTTCTTGTACCGTTCTCAGATAAGGGTCTGATTTAAGAGTAGCTTTCACTTCATCAATTATATTAGGTACAATCTTTAATGTTGCAAACATATTTAAAAACCGATGAATAAATCCTTGGTTGGTTGATCCGCCTGGTGCATCTATCACAAACTGCTCATTACCATGATTGAATACTTTTCCTGTAACACACATTGCTGCAGTCGTGTTAACCTCTCCTTGAGATTTTATCATTGTCTTTCTGCTTAGCGCATCAGCAACTACATTAGCCTTTCCTGGATGATACTGGATATCGCAATCATAATCCTTCAATAATTCCAGCCATCTTCTTTGTCTCATGTTTAACTCCTTTTGATTAAAAAGATAAGTGAAACTCTTATGATCTGATTTAATCTGAAATTTCTCTCCGTACAAATAATGTCTCCATATCTTGATCGCATGTGCTACAGCCGCTAATTCCAAGTCATGAGTGGGATAATTCTTCTCATGTGTCTTCAGTTGTCTTGAGGCATACGCAACTATTTATTTTCCTTGCATAAGTACACATCCTAAACCCAATCCAGACGCATCAGTGTAAAAGGTAAATGGTTGTCCTGGAATAGGAATAGTCAAAATGAGAGCAGATATTAATCTAGCCTTCAATGTTTGAAAACCTTCTTCACATTTATCGGTCCAAATAAACTTTTCTCCTTTCTTAGTCAAACTGGTGAGAGGTATGGCAATTCTGGAGTAGTCTTCCATGAATCGTTGATAATACCCAGCTAGACCTAGGAAGCTTATAATTTTTGTAACACTCTTAGGTGCTTCCCACTTCACAATGGCTTCAATCTTGCTAGGATCCACTTTAATTCCTTCAGCGGATATAACATGGCCTAAGAAAGCGACCTCATTTAGCCAAAACTCACACTTTGTAAATTTGGCGTAAAGCTTCTCTTTTCTTAGTCGCTGCAGAGCGGCTCTTAGATTCATCACATGAGTTTCCTTGTCCTTGGAATAGACCAATATATCATCAATAAACACAATGACTGACGTATCTAACATATCATGGAATACTCGATTCATGAGTTCCATAAAAGTTACGGGTGTGTTAGTTAATCCAAAAGACATGACTAAAAATTCATAATGTCCATATCTTGTTTTGAATGTTGTCTTTGGAATATCACCTTCCTTAATCTTCAACTGATGGTATCCTGACCGAAGATCAATCTTGGAGAACTCCTTGGCACCTTGCAACTAATAGAACAAGTCATCGATCCGAGGCAACGGGTATTGATTCTTGATTATAAGCTTATTCAATTCTCGGTAGTCTATACACAGTCAAATGATACCGTCCTTCTTCTTTACAAACAATACTGGTGCTCCCCATGGTGATATGCTAGGTCTGATATAACCCTTGTCCAGTAATTCCTATAATTGTACCTTTAATTCCTTCAGTTCAGTAGGAGCCATTCGATAGGGTACTTTAGATACTGGTGCGTCTCCGGGTATAAGATCTATAACTAACTCTGTCGCTCGGTCGGGTGGTAGTCCTAGTAGTTCCTCAGGAAATACATCTGGAAAGTCATGCACAACATCAATATCCCCCATTCGTGGTACTTCCTTGGTGAGGTCGACCACAGATACTAGATATTCAACTCCTCCTTTTTCGAGGCATTTTCTAGCCTTTAATGCAGAGAGGATGAGTTTTGTTTACGAGGGAGTTTGGTTCTCGTAAAACTAAACTCTGCTCCTTCCTTGTCTTTAAATGTCAACTTATTTTCTGTACATAATAGGTTTACAGAATGTCGAGCTAACCGATGCATTCCTAAGATAACGTCAAAGTCTGCCATTTCGAGTTGAATCAGGGTTGCATCCAAAATCTTCTCGCCGATAAGAACTGGACATGGTCCATAACCTTTTTCTAATTCCACTTCTAATTCCATAGGTGATCGTACAAGTAATTTGTAGTCTAAAGATCTGAGGGGTAGATTTAGCTTCTTTCCAAATGACACCGATATAAAAGAATGAGTAGCTCCAAAATCAAATAGTACTCTAGCGGGTATGCCATTAATAGGTACGATACCTGTGATTTGTTTTAATTTATTTTACATGCTCACACAAGGTAATACAAAATGAAATATTCAGGTCATACCTGTGACCACATCAGGCGATGCGACAGCATCTTCAGATGTAATTGCATAAACCTTTCCTTGCTGTAGCTGCTTCCTGGGCTTAGGACACTCCCTTGAATAATCTCCTATTTGATTATAGTTAAAGCATTTTACTCCTTCATTATTTTGCTTTTGTTGCTGTTGAGCTGTTGGAGTAGTCTTGGCTGCAGCATTAAAGCCTTGAGTACGGAAGGGTTTAAATATCTTTGTGTTCCCTCTGTTGTATGAATTTCCATTAGGCCTTTTGATACCTCTATTTTGAGCAAAGTAGCTCTCCTTTTGGCTCGACTCTATCACTCAAGCAATCTGTATGGCTTCATTGTAAACTTTATTTTCTAGTCCCAGAACATGCTCAGGAATGCTTCCCCTAAGTCCCATAACGAACCTTCGGGTCTTAGTATTTTTCTTTTGCATGCTAGAGGGTGCAAAGAAAAACAGCTCTTTATAATGTTGTTGGTATGCATCCACAGTCATCTGTCCCTGATATAAACTCAGGAACTCTCTCTCCATAGCATCTCTGAAACTTTTGGGAAAGTATTTCTCAAAGAATGCCTCTTTATAGATAGCCCAGGTCAATTGGGTGTGTTTTGTTAATAGATATGTCCGGTAGACTTCCACCAGTGGTGTGTATCGCCCTTCAGCATAAATGCGGCGCACAACATTTTTTCTTTCTCATTAACTGTCATCATCATAAAATTCCTTTCCATCTTGTTGATCCAATGAGCTGGCCACAAAGGATATGCTGGCTTGCCATTATATTCTTTAGGTTTCATTTTCAGAAAACGCTCAATCAGTCGAGTGTGGTCCAGCTGATACTGAGCATAGGCCCCATACATTGGTGGTTGATACTGATAGCTGCCATGGGCTACCTCAAGGTTCTATACTGGAATTTGCACAACTGGCATTTGAGGCACTTGGGGTACCGTATTGCTACCCCCTGGTACTATGCTAGCTTGTTCGGCTGGCATAGGTGTAGTATCTGCAGCTGAAAAAATCATTTCTATAGCAGCTTGCATATTGGCTTGCACCTGCTATATTTGCTGCAGTTGTTGTGCCAGGTTCATTACTATTGTGGCCAAATCTGTAGGTGGGGCTGGCAAGTTTGTAGGATTTGTCTGGCCATTAGCTCCTGGTGTTACCATATTCTAATTCTCTTGTACTTTAGGAATTTCATGGCTAGTTTCCTCCATAGGTGGTGATGGTGGAATTGGGTTACGTCCTCGTCTGGTCACTCTTCGCCTAGTCATTTCCTGTTCCGGTTGTGGTAATGTCTGAAAAAAAATCATAGAACATATGAGGCAATCATAATATACATCATTCCCATGTCAACATCCAACTAATCAATGTAAAATTCTAATTTTTCAAGTCATTCAGTCAAATTACTGTATTTTCCATCGTAGGGTTGATGGTAGGGTCACTCTATGTTCGACCCCAGGGTATGCGACCTCACAAAACCTTGTCAGCTCACCGAGAGCCTAGGGTTGATCGTAGGGTCGGTATATGTCCGACCCTAGGTCCGACCACACGATGTCTATCAGATCACCGAGAGCCTAGGGTCGATGGTAAGGTCGGTCGTAGGGTCGCACATTTTGTCAAATTATGTGACCGCACGACCCAAAATTAGGTTTTTAAACCTGATTTTGGAGTCATTTCTTACTCTTTCTTCTTTCCTCCAACTCAACTTGCTTCTCCTGAGTTGCTACAGTATCGACCCCTAGGGTTTGGTGATTATTTCTTCCGTTCATGACTTTCGTTCCTTTCCTTCAGGTATGCTCTCTACTGTTTCTTATTCTTAGGCTTTCAAAACTATGTTTTTCTCCATTTACATCGTTTTCTTCAAATTAAACTTTTTTTAACCGTAAAAATTTGATTTTTATTGGGGGCTTTTGCTATTGGCCATCCAATGGATGAAAGCCCTCAAGAAGATTTGAGTTTCATCGGTTGGTTTTTGAGAAACATGAAATTTTCCTCTTTTGACCTAATTTTCAGGATTTTTCCAATTTGTTGAAATTTCTTCAAGTTCAATCTTCCTAATTTAAATTTCCAATTGTATGAGCTTTGCAGGATGGTTTGGAACATATGTAAGTCCTCCTGCCCAGCTGTTTGGGTGAAAAGTGATGATTTTGGCCAAATCATGCTGTTATAATGCCGAAATTGTAAGTTTTTCACCATATCTAATATCTTGTTTATTTTTTTATGTCTTTGCAGATAGCATGGCTCGTATTAAGGTTCCCAGAGCTCATGATCCCATTCGTTTCCACTCTAACGAGGCAGAGGCTCAGTATGCTTGTTATGAACATAAGAAGGTGGATGGGGGTCGCTGTGTAAACTTGGCTAGTCTAGCCTTGTTTAACATAGAGGGTGCCTTCGGTGACATGGGTTGGCTTCCCGTGATCACATATGAGGCTTGTACCTGTCCTGGTTTGGTGAAGCAGTTGTATTGCAACCTCCCGATAGTGGGTGATCGCAATGATACAGATAGGGGTAGGGAGCTCAGGATCACCAGCTATGTGAAAGGGGTGGAAGTTTCCTTTAACTGCCAGCAGTTGGCTGATCTCCTGGGCATATCAAATGACAGCCCGTTGGTGTGCTATGCTCCTAAGGAACCCCAGTTCCTATCCTTGATGATGCGTGCTGAGATTGATAGCCAGCTTCTTAGAGGTGATCGCTGGGAGATGAAGGCAATCAACCTACGGCCAGAGCCTCGGGTGTACAGCAAGATCATTCAGCACAACCTGATTCCCCAGAGTAGCCATTATGATAGAATTTGTCAGTTGACCTAGTATGTCTTGTACTGCATTTGCACTAGGCAGCTGGTCTGCCTTCCATATATTATTATTCGGACGATGATCCGTGCTACAATGCCTGGTCATATAGGCAACCTACCCTATGGACGTCTGATCAATACTCAGCTCACACGCCTACACGTCGACTTATTGGATGAGAGGATTCATGAGGATACTTTCTGTTCTGACCTGGGCTGAGAGGCCATCTACAGGATGGGGATGCGAGATGCGCAGGTCAGTGACGATGAGAGGAACGCTCTAGTGGGTCCCCGTACCCAGGTAGAGATGGCAGATGTCGAGGAGGCAGCAGCAGCAGCAGGAGTCCATGGGGGTGATGCTGAGGATGATGATCGTATCTATATGGATGTAGGCACCATACCTCCTACATCACCATCGCATTCTACTGGGGCTGGCCCATCTTGGGTTCCTTCACATGCATTTGGTCCTTCGCACCCACCATCTGATGATGTGATGGGGCTGCTACGTGAGATTAGAGAGGCTCAATAAGTGACCGATTGGAGAGTAGGAGAGCTTCTAGATGCCCAGCGCACGTTTGATCAGTAGATGGCCGACCTGACAGCTAGTCTCTAGGTGACCCAGACTTAGGTAGCCTGGCTGACTAGAGTGTATCCTGAGGATTACGATAGAAATCGCGAGGCACCTCCTCCTCCAGCACCTCCAGCTCCATGATGCATATTTTCTTTTTGTTTTTCCTTGTACTACAGAGTAACTGTCAGGATTGTGGACCGTACTCATCATCTCTTTCTTATTTTTTTCTCATACAATACAGGTGCTTATAGTGTATTATTATTATAGCTTTTAAATTTTATCCTAACTCAGTTCACGAATATCTTATGAAAGTATATCGGTTTAATAGACAGGGTCCGAGAGCTCTGATACCAAGTTGTCACACTCCAATTCTGTACCAATCAGAATGGTGTGATGAACCATCAATGATCCAACGGTTCAACCAGGTTCTCGAATAGGCTGTGTTTGTTTGCTTAAACCATACACATCCACAACCATAATCAGAATAAATACACAATAGCGGAAGTCTTTAATATTTAATGAACTAAGAGTCTAACAGTGATAAAATAAATAAATTATCCAATTATCTCCAAATGACAAAGACATAAAATAAAATAAATTAATCAATTACATGTTCTTAATAATCCAACTATAAATCTAATCGAAGACACATGAGTTGCACTCGCACGACGAATCATGTGACTCCATCATAGCTTCTGCATCCATCGAAGAATTCATATAGTCTTCTACAGTAGTACCTGCATCATCAACTAAAAATATTTGACGTCGAAAGAGTGAGAACACATCACGGCTCAGTGAGCAAACAAAACAATGTAACAAATATATGCATGCATTCAATTCATATCTTTGGTCTGGTTCATAAGTTTGCAATGTGCAATAGAATGGTTTGGTGGCCACCACACCTCTATACACGGGTACGTAAGCCCACCCAATGGATCAAACACCATTGTCGTCCACATCCACCTCACCATGGAATAGGGATAGAGCTAAAGTGCTTAGGACCAAACCGCATCACACTTCCCTTGATACCCTACCCATACCAACACGTAAGCCCCTATTGGCGAGGGCTTGCAAACTGGGCTTACAACTAACTAATCCTAATGTCAAACAGTGTATCTAAGGCCTCACCCCAGCATCCCTCAATACGTCCATAGAGATAGAGCTAAGGCCCCCCGGTAGAGTCAGAGACTACACGGTCTGAGACCACCACCCTTGATGCCCTACGACGTAATAGTTCTGCTAAGGTAATGGCAATACGACGATGTCAGTGGATAATACTTGAGTAGAGATAGAGCTAAAGTGCTTAGGACCACACTGCATCACACTTTCCCTGATGCCCCACTCGCATCAAGTACACTAATCACACACAAACATTCACATGTCTATTCCTAGCATCATCATCGTCATCATGTTATAAATAAACGAAATTAAATATGCATGGACAGTAATAGAAGGAATATTGGATGACATGTTAAATGTACATTACACGCATACAAGCGTAGAATCATTCATGGCATCGGACTCAATAAATAAAAACAATTTATTATTAGCCAATTAGTTTAGGTCTTGTTCCCTCACCTTTGATTGATCGTAGATCCTCGTCCAAGCTTTATGAATCACTTTTAAATCACTGAAAAACCTAATCAAGTTGATAGATTTTAATTAGAATTATTTTCCCTAAGTTTAGACTAACAGAAGCTGAGGGGTCGCAGGTGGGGTAGCACCTGCGATCTCAGTTTCTGTGACCACAGGGTGTAGGGTCGCAGGTGGGGTCGGACATACTTCGACCCTACGTGTGACCACACCCTCCCTCGAATCTTCCCGAGGGCATGTGGTTGAATAGATGGGTCTCGTGGGGTCGAATATCATGAAACTTTATGTGTGACCACACGTGTTATGGTCGACCTTTCACTCTTAAGTCCATTCTTTCATGTTCGAATCCTTTGGCTTATCTTCATCGTCTTTCCTATGATTGTTCTACGGCTCAAAACTCTAATTTTTACACACTATCTATTATCCATAATGATTTTCTCCATGGATTCTCTTAGAATTTGTCCATGGATGGATGATTTGGGTTTCTCCTAATCCTATCTTCTTCATGAACTATTCTAGGTTCTTAATTCATGTAGGGAATTAGGTTCATACCTTAGGTTTGCTGAGATTCAGAGTTTTTTCTAAACTTTCCTCTTCCTTGGTCTTCTCCTTCAATTTTCCTTCTCTTCCTTTTCTTCTCTTTCTCTCACTTTTAATTAGGGTTCTAAAAGGATGAAAGAGGCTAAGGGACATCCTATTTATAGAGAAAAACCCTCCATAATAAGCCCCAATGAGTTTAGGAAAGACCCCCCTTCGAATTAGGAAGGTTTCCTAATTTCGGTTTCTAACTGTTTCCATAGGGTCGGATGTAGGGTCGCAGAATCTGTCGACCCTACGTTTTTAAAACATCCGACCCCACGGCCAAAAGTCATGGGTCGGACTCTTTTGAGGTGGGGTCGGTCACACCTGTTTAGGCATGCGACCACACACTCATATTTGACTATTTTTGAGTTAAATTTCATACCTGGTCTTGTGGTTTCTTCACGCACTTGGTCCACTTGGCTCGAACATGATAGGAAGACCTGGTACAAGGTGGTAAGATCGGTTAGTTCAATATGGGTCTTACAATATGTGTTAACGATGGATCCAGTGAATTTGACTGATGATTTGACATCTGATGTGGTACCTTTTGAAGTCATTAGTCAGAAGGTACAATGTCTTCACAAACGCGACATCTATTATGTTAAGGTTACTTGGAGAAGCCAATATGTGGAAGAAGTCACATGGGATAAAGAGAACGCTATACAGAAGCAATATCCTTACCTATTCGACTCGAAAGGTATATACAAATTTGGAGGAAGAAATTTATATAAGAGGGGGGAGTTGTAAGACCCGCACTCCACTTACTCGGTTTAATCATGTCGTGCCAGATCTTCCCATCATTGCTGGGTCAAGTGGACCAACCGTTCGAAGAAGGACCACGAGAGCAGGAATGAAAATCGACTTAAAAACACTAAAAACCAAGTGTATGGTCGACTACCTGGGTAGGTATGGTCAACCATACGATAGAAAATAAAGACCACTGATCAATAGCCGTACGGTCGATGTTTTCAAGGGTATGGTCAATGGATTATGTGACCGTACGTCCGATCGTAAGACCCCAAATCAAACTCCGAGTTTGGAAACTTTTCAAATTGAGGGGGGATCTCTTTCCTTTTTTTGGAGAACTTTATATGGAAAGTTTCTCTCTATATAAAGGACGTTCCTCAATCCTTTTTTACTCTTTTGAAACATTATCAAACCCTAAAGAAAGAGAAGGAGAAGAAGAGAAGACTAAGGAGAAGGTTGAGAGAAGAGTTATACAGACTCTATGCAACAAGTAAGGTCTGAACCTTGTCTCTATAGCCTTAGAACATCAAGAGTAGAAATTTTTAATGCAAATTGTAATACCAAACCCAATGTACGGATTCAGCTGTGGGATTTTTCTGAGTAAAACTCAAGAAGGGATCATGGAGAATGGGTTAGAGTAATTAGTTGGTAAAACTAAGAAATTTGGGGTTAGAATGATCATTAGGAAGGACCCTATTGAAGAGCCAAGAGGAAGAATTTGGATTAAAAGTAAAGTTTAATCAAAAATCGTATGACTGTAGCTACTGTCGACCATAGCATGGCCAGAGTATTGATCATAACCATTCGGAAAGAATTCAGAAAGGCATGGTCGCACATAGTGTGACCGTAGGGTATCGACTGTATGAGGTAAGGTCGACATAGTATGAGACCATAGGACCAATCAAATACCTATCAGCGATCTATTTTTGATTTTTGACTAATGTAACATGTTACACATAAATTCTAACTTAAGTAAATATAAATTCTAGGTTACTAAATTGATTCAATGAAAATCACAAGGCTTGGAAGGAGATCGAATTTTGTTAAAAGATGAGGGAATAAGACCTATACTAATTGGATAATAATAAATTATTTACTTTATTGATTCCAATGCCATGATTGATTCTATGATTGTATGTTTGTAATGTGCATCTCACATGTCATCCAATATTTTTGTTATTACTGCTCATGCATATTTATTTCTATCTATTTATAACATGATGATGATGATGCTAGGAATAGGCATGCGATTGTGTGCTTATGGTTAGTGTGTTGGATGCGAGTAGAGCATCAGGGAGAGGACGTGATATTGTGGTTCATCTTGGTCACCAGACTCTAGCTCTATCTCTACTTAAGTTTTACCTACTAACATCGTCGTATCGCCATTATCTTAATAAAACTATTACGTCGTAGGGCATCAGGGGAGGTGGTCTCAGACCGGATGGTCTTTGACTCTGTCGGGGGGCCTTAGCTCTATCTCTATGGACATGTTGAGGGATGTTGGTGATGCCTTGGATACACTGAATGGCATTAAGATTGGTTAGTTGTGAGTCTAGTTTATAAGCCCTCGCCAATAGGGGCTTATGTGTTGGTATGGGTAGGGCATCAGGGGAAGTGTTGGCGTTGTGTGATCTGGGCACTTTAGCTCTATCTACATTCCATGGTGGGTGCGTTTGGGATGGTAATGGTGTTTGATCCATTGGGCAGATTTACACACTCGTGTATAGAGGTGCGGTGGCCGTCAAACCTTTCTATAGCATATTGTAAACTTAAAAATCAGACCAAAGATATTGAATTGAATGCATGCATATGTTTGCGTATTGTTTTGTTTGCTCACTGAGCTGTAACATCGAATATTTTTAGTTGATGATGCAAGTACTATGGTAGATGATTACATGAATGTGTCGTCGTATAGACACATGGCGGTTTTGGACGTAAAAGCTGTAGAAGATGTGCATGATCCTTCATGCGAGTGCAATCAATGTGTCTTTGATTAGTTTAGTTATATTTTTGGTTACCAGACATGTATTTGATTATTTATTTTATGTCTTGAGTTATTTGGAGATAACTGGATTCATAATTATTTTATCACTATTAGATTCTCAGTTTATTATTTATAAAGATTTTCTCTTATTGCTTATTATCTATGATTATTGTCATGGAATGTGTGTGTGGTTTGATATGGTGGGTACGACCTATATGAGATCCTGGTTGAACCGTAGATTTATTAGCTGTTCATCACACTACTGTGGTTAGTCCAGAATTGGGGTGTGACAGTTTATCCTTATCAATTATTTCTAACCTATTCTCTTATGGTTTTCCTTAAAAATTCCATAACAGAAATCATTATATTAGATTCAACACATGAACTTGATGAAAAGAAACCTATCCTATCTGATCTAGCTTTACAAAGATAGGTTCATACCTTAAGCTTGTTGTAAAGAGATAGAATTCTTCTCTGCAAAACCCTTCCCTAAAGCTTTCCTCTCCTTCTCTTCCTCTCTCTTTCTCTCTTAGGTTTAGAGTTTCAATTTGGGTTCTAAAAGAATGAGATAGGATAAGGAATGTGAGGAAAAACCTCCATATAGAGTCTTCTTTCAATTAGGAAAGAGATCTCCTCAAATTAGAAAAGTTTTCTAAATACGAAGTCAATTCAACATCGTGTGGTTACAGATTCCATCGACCACACGTCCCAAATATGCGACCACACATTGTGTGGTCTCATGTGTGGTCAACCACACCCCTCAAAAATGCCACCATACAATCAAAATTTATTGGTTTTTAGTTTTTGATTGGTTGCTTCCACACAACCTTAAACACTCAACCACACCAACTAAATCTGACTTGTTACTTACCTTATCTTATGGTTTCTTCATACAATTGGTTCACTTAAATCGGTTATAATGGGAAGACCCATCAAGACATGAAAATATAAGGTTAGACGGGGCTCATGGCATGTGGGTCTTATAGTGCAGGTCTTACACCTTTGGCCACTTGTCAGCACCCTGATTTTTCCACTGCGGAGATCTCCGCTCTCATTGGGGTACCATACGCAATGAGAGGGGTGTGTCATAAAAAAATAAAAATAATAAAAAAATAAAAGAATAAAAATTAAATAAATAATAATAATAAATAAAAAAAGAAAAGAAAAAGAAATGAAATTGAATGATATATATATATATATATATATATATATATATATATATATATATATATATATATATATAAATTCCTTAAAATGAAAAAAGGGGTGGGGGTAATTTGGGTATAATAAATAAGTCTAGATCCCTTGAAGAAGGGATCAAAAAAAAAAAGAAACAAACAAACGGCCCAAATCCCTAAAAAGAAGGGATCAAGGACAAAAAAAAGAAAAAAGAAAAAAAAAGGGGGGCAGAAATCAGGGAAAAAGAAGAAATCAGGGGAGAGAGAGAGAGAGAGCAGAGAGGGCAGTGAGGGAGAGAGTTGCAGGGAAGAGGGAGGTCGACACCTCATCCCTCTTTCCCGAAATCTCTCCCCTAAAAGCCGCCGGGCTTTACTTCTCCCTAGCCGGCTTCACATCTCTATCCCTCTCCCATCGACAACGCATGAGGGAGGTCCCTCCTTTCCAGCAACCGGAGAACCTCCATTTGGAGGGACCGATGGACAGAAGAAGGAGGATAAGAGATAAAAAGGAGGGCGGACTGAGCCCTAAAAAAGGATTTTTGGTCTCTGATTTGGGATGAGGAGAAAATTGGGGAGAGAGAACTATGAGAGGACCGAAGAATAAGGAGAAGAGAAAAGGGAGTCAGAGAGAGAGAGAGAGAGAGAGAGAGAGAGAGAGAGAGAGAGAGAGTAACTGAGAGAGAAGAAAGAGTAACTGAGAGAGAAGAAAGAGAAGTGAGGAAGAAAGAGCAGCAGAGCAGCAGCTCTGCTGGTTCATGGAGCGAAAAAAAAAAGCAAGCAGAAGAGGAAGAAGAAGAAAGCGATAGCAGAGCCGCCACCGTCGAAGATGAAGAAGGAGCAGCTCTGATGCTGCTCCAAGGAGTGAAAAAAAAAAAGGCAGAAGAGGAAGAAGAAGAAAGCGGCAGCAGAGCCGCCGCCGTCGAAGAGGAAGAAGGAGCAGCAGAGCAGCAGCTCTGCTGCTGGTTCAAGGAGCGAAAAAAAAAAGTAAGCAGAAGAGGAAGAAGAAGAAAGCGGCAGCAGAGAAGAGCAGAAGAAAGAGAGAGAGGAAGAAGAAGAAGGCGGCAGCAGAGCCGCCGCCGCCATGAAGGAAGAAGGAGCAGCAGTGCTGCTGGTCCAAAAAAAAAAACCAGGAGGAGCAAAAGAAGAAGAAGAGGGCGGCGACAGTGGAGGAGCAGAAGAAGAAGAAGGCGGCAGCAGCACAGCCACCACCACCGTGAAGGAAGGAGCAGCTCCCCATCCTTGCCGGCGATATCAGTCGACAGGTAATTCATGTCAAATTTTTTTTTTTTTTTTTTTTTTAGTGATTGTTTTGGTCTAGGTCAGGTTCTAGTTTGGTTGGGTCTAAGTGAGGGCCGATTTGGGTTGGTTCAAGTTAGGCTGGTTCAGGTTTATGTTGGATTTGGTTTGGGTTAGTTAAGGTTTGAGTTGGTGTTGATGGGCTTTGGTTAGTTTGGTTCAGAGTGTGGTCTAGTTGGTTCTGGGCTGGTTCGGACTAGCCCATGTTTAGGTCTTCAGAATCTGTTTGGTTTGTTTAGACTAGGTTAGCTTGAGTTGGTCCTGGTTAGGTCTTTAGTCTGGTTTAGTTTAGTTTTAATGAAGTTCTTGTAGGTTGGAAGTAGGTTTAGGATAGTCTAGTTTGGGTTGGTCTATCTGTTCTAACTTGGGTTAGCTTGACCTTAACACAATCTGATCACATGTGTAGCATGACAATCTAACTTAGTGCTTAATGTCTACATTCTTTATCATATATGCTTGAATCACATGCTGATTTTTCTTTGTTACACTTCTTATGTTAGATGTTTTATACTAGGGAATTAATAATTGTATGTGTCGGTAGTGAAGATGTTAAATGCATTTTTAATGTATGTCTCCTACCCTACCCCAAAGTGTATCTCCACTTGAACACCATGATAGATGCATGTTAGGATACATCCGTCCCGCAATGTGATTGGCTAGGGGACTCCAAAGAGTCTGACCCCTTGTGGGCTCATTTAGAATGAGCCCACCCAACCCTAGGATTGGTTCCAAGAGTATGGGAAACTATTTTATCAAATGCATATTAATGAAAAATGTGCGATTGGGTAGATGTATGCATAGGATGGGTGGTCCGACGGACGGTCCACCTGGGCATCCCGTATGTGGGGTGTAAGTGAGATTTAGTGTACCCCCGTGTGTGGGGAGCTGAGGCATTTGGCCTTTCCTGAGTATTGCCACGCGTGTCCATGGCTCGTCAATCCATGGAACTACGCTTGACCTGATTCTGGAGAGACAGAGGTCTTGAGGGGTACGTAGGCTGCGGGGGAGTTTGGTCACTCCACGCTCGTTCAAATTGAGGTAAGTTCCATGTATTATGGGATTACATCACCGAGGGGACTTCCTTGTGATAGGGAGTACCTCAACACTGAGATGGGTCCCACTATTGTGGGGACATCTCTCACCATTGGATGTGTTCTATGATTATGGGAGCATCCATCACTTGGGATGTGTTCCAACATTTTGGAAGTGTCCCTCTTCTCTTGCACACACTTGGTATGTACACACCCGCCCGAACTACGTTTGGCCTGATTCCCGCCACACAGGGATACGTAGGCGGCCTGGGATTTTCCCAGACCTCGGTCATATGTTATATATCTTTTTTTCCTTTCTTTTGATGTATGATTAAGCTATTCTTTGAGTTCTTTGATTCATTTTGTAATTATTTTCTTGTTTAAATTATTTAATCTCAGCTTATGCCATTTGTAGTTAGCGAAGAATTAGAAATGAACTTAGGATTCCCCTTCTACCTTGTAATGTATTTAGATAGCCCCAAGTGTTCATAAACTGTAGGAAAGGATAGGATTTAGGGAGACGGGTTCAACCGGGCGAGTTGGGTGCCTAACACCTTCCCAACTCGTAATTTGGCACTTACCCGCCTTTGGTGAGACAAGACAGCCGTTCCATTTGCGCGAGTCAATAGTATTCCTCCATTGAGGGACATCATTTATAGGTCCTAAACCTTATCTAGGTGGTGACTCCAGTCTTCTTACCCTCCACTAGCATGAGTGGATCGGCTCTGAAGGTGAGAACTTTCCAGGTCCCAGTTTGAGTGTAATGAGGGTAAACAACTTTAACTACATAAAAACTCAATTTTAAAAATGAGGATAAATCCAATTAAAATTTTCAAAAAGATTATTTTTTTTTCCATGTCCTCACAGTGGTGACTCCGTTGGGGAATTAATGCCAGACTCCAGATTGTAAATCCTTATCCCCTTCTCTTTATTCATAAACTTATATCTTGGGGCTTTTGGTTGTAGTTAGGTGTAGAAGTAGCGAACACCCTTGCTTGTAGCCTTGTCTGATTAGGTGTACTTTATATATATTTCACTGACTTTTTATGGTATAGTGATATCATGGTTCTCGAGATATTGGTTACTATTATTACAAACCTCGTGGTTAGCTGAAATGGGCTCCAGTGTATATTGGATGACCTGCCAGGCGAAGCCACAACCTTGGCCTGTACCTGCGACTATGCGGGTATATAAAGGGATGTAGGTGTCTTTGACTCATCATGTATACGGTGATAGGCATTCTTATCTTTGTCAAGGTAGCCTTGTCGTGTCCCATTATCACATTATTGACACTTGTATGCTTGATTCATCCCTGAACACCTAAGTGTTGTCTTTACCCAGTTTCACCTCGCTTAACGCGGGTGGTCACTGATAAAGCCATCACTCATTTGTTCAAGATTGAATCAAAATTCTTTGATATCCTGTGCGCGTCCTCTCAGACATTGAATCCCTCCCAAATCCAATGATCCCGATGTGTTCATTTGGTTAGAGTTTCAGCCGGAGGTATAGTCTGTTTCACAGATACCCTTTTGCTGAAAACCAACCAAAGAATCAATCTGAATCGCCGGAGTTGGCGAGGATTAACCTAATGGAGTTCTTGCACAGGATCTAATTTTGTCTGGTTGAGTCAGCTTTGATGCATGCATGTTTATTATTCTCGGTTCTCCTTATCTGTTAGAGTCCTGACCTTTGTTCCCCTGTTCCACATTTCCAGTCATCTTCAGGAGAGTTGAAACATAACATCTAGTTGGGTAAGGGATCCCACCTCTAGGAGACTACATAGAGTCCCCAGTCTTCAATCAACTCAGGGATATCCTAGAGAGTCGGTTAGTCTGGCAAAGGAAATGGAAGACCATGAGATAGAAGATCGTCATGAGCCCCTAGAGGATCCAATCGCCATTTTGACCACCAGACTTACTAGTTTGGAGTGAACAGTTCACGCCATGGTAGGATTGGTCAAGAAAAACATGAATCTTGGGCCGCAAACTACCTCCAATGCAGCAGCCTCACCTGAGGGGTGCAATGGTCCCACCACCCCCATAAATGCATCTCCTTCACCCCGGATAGTGATTCAAGAGCCTTCCCCCAGTAAGCTATCAGGGGTGGATAAACTGTTGGCCAGTTCAGCTGTCATGAGTCGATTGCACAATGTAAAGCATCTGCTTCGAGGAATGAAAGGAATGGAAGATCAGATCATAGACGCTGAGGGAGTGAATTACTTCCCAGAGGCTAAGCTACCAGATAAATTTAAATGGCCTGTGGACAAATTCGACGGGTCAGGTTGCCCCACCACCCATCTTAGATCATTTACTGGCATCTTGAGGATAGGGAGAGGGTTCACAGATGAGCAGTTGAGCCAAGCATTTCAGTTCTCTTTATCTGGTGGGGCTCACAAATGGTTCTTGCACATGAAACTTTCCCAAATCAAGTCCTGGGTAGACATTACAATTACTTTTGTGGAACATTACTCTTATAACACTGAAGTGGAAACCCACAGAAGGCAGTTAGAAGCAATCATGCAGTTGCCCCGAGAAGGAATCACTGCTTACTTGGCTAGGTTCAGGGCATTGCTGCACAGATCTGGAACAGACCTTCTGAGAGAGAGCAAGTCACCATGGTGATGAAAGGGTTGGCTAACCCATACAAAACTTTTATCTTTGGACAAGGCATCACCACATTCCAAACCTTAATCACCGCTGGACAACAGATCGAAGATGCGATCAACCACGGGGATCTCCCGCGTAAAGGCGATAAGGTAATATTATAGGGCAGCTCAAGCAGGAGAAATAATTCTTCCAAAGCTTCTAGTGCAAATTCCTTTTCATAGGCCAAGAGTGTGGCAGCGGCCTCTTCAACCCTGTTATTGATTGAAGCTCCGTATCCTCAGAGAAGTTAGAGAACAAGAAGACAATATACAGAGCTAGGTTTACCCAGAGAATTGATCATGGATAAGTTGATGAAGGCAGGCCAATTAAAGCCCCTTGGACCAATGGTACTACCCAATCCTCTCCCAGCAAGTTTTAGGCAGGACAGATTCGGCAAGTTCCACAACCAGGCTGGGCATGGCACAGAATTTTGCTTCGCCTTAAAGGAAGCAATTCAAGATGCACTGGAGGCTGGAACTTTTGTCATTCAGAATCAACCAGCATCTACACAAAAAAAATCCTCTCCCTAACCACTTTATCAACTTCATAGAGGAAGGGGAGGAGGATGGTCGTTACGATTTTTCACCTTTTGAGAATTTTGATGCATATGGCGCATCTTCAGTTTCACCCATTTACAGTTGGAAGGGCTAGAACAAGCATGAGGGATCATCTGAGGTCGTGGCTATCAAGAAAGAACTAGAGTATGATCTAGAGGTGGTTTTCCCTCAACAGACAAAGCATTCGGTAGCAAGGGTTGAGAAGGGAACCCCTTTGATCATATACATTGAAGATACACTAGAGGTAGCTTAGGCGATACAAGATTTCAGTAACCTGGAGGTTTACATCCCTGGGTATGATGACAAGCCTATAGTAAAAACCCAGAGTGGAAAGACCTTCAAGCCTGCAAACCTGACAGATGATAATCCCGGACAATTGGCAAGAGACAAGGGGAAAGAGCAATGTACTGCCCCTGAGCCCCAGAACCCCATCTTGAAACAGTTGGAAAAGACACAGGTTAATGTGTCAATTTGGGGGTTACTCATGGCATCCAAAGCACACAGGGATGCAGTTCTAAAATCCTTAGCCAGCATCCAAGTTCCAGTCTCCACTAATTGTACTAAGCTACCAAACATAGTTCGGGGATCTCATGTTGTTAACTCCTTGATGTATGGCGACGCCGACCTCACTGATGAAGGGAGGATGCATAACAAGGCCATTTATATCACCATCGGTCTCAGGGATCACTTAATTCCAAGAGTGTTTGTAGATGAAGGCTCAGCATTGAATGTCTTTCCTCTGAGCACTTTCAAGCATCTTGGGTTCAGTGAGGCCACACACTGTGTTAAGGCTTATGACTGTACCAAGAGGACCATCAATAGAGTACTTAATGCACAAATTAAGGTGGGTCCTGCTATGTTTGATGTCGAGCTTCATGTCATGGACATACCTGCTTCCTTCAATCTAATTTTGGGAAGGCCCTGGATCCACAAAGAAGGAGTCATCACCTCGTCATTGCGTCAGAAGCTTAGATTCCTACATGAAGACGTGGTGGTGACAGTGTATGCTGATTCTGATATGGTTAATGCCCTAGCAGTGGGAAACAGCAGTTCAGAGGACAGTACAGGGGTGCAACTGAGTGGGTTCCAGATCAGTTCAATCCTGACAACAACACACTCAGAACCCTCAAGTAAGAATTTAAATTTTGTATTTAATTCATTGCTTAACATGTCTTTCTTCCCAGGAATGGGTCTGGGTTTGCATCAACAAGGTGACATCAATGTGCTTTCTCTAATGATAAATGAGAATAGATTTGGACTGGGGTACGTTCCTTTCAGGGAAGACCTAGCCCTGATTGATCAGAAGCAGAGGAGAGCCGATGACCGTTTTTTGAGGCTCGAAAAAAGAAAGTACAAGAATAGTAGGCAGTTTTCAATCTTTCCAAGAAAAGGCAGCAGCAGTAGTAAGACTTGGCAGCAACAATGGTCGGACCAAGAGATCCATAGCCTCTAATTCGATGGGATTCATAGTGAAGAAGAGATCTCAACTTCTACAAATCTTAATGGACACTTCGTCAAGGAAGGGTCAGACTTTTCATTTTGTGGCTTCCCCGAGCCATGGTATGATGTGCACCTTCAACAATGAGTTCCTGGCTTTGAGATCTTCTTTAACTGTGATGTTGATTGGGTAGAGATGGAGCTTATGAGGATTCGAAAGCAAAGTGATGCAGCGAAGACGGGATTAGAGTTCGTGGATGTCGGCAGCTTGTTCGACGACGAAGGAGTCTTGGCCATCACCGAGGAAAGCGAGAGCGAGGATTTGGGTCCACACCAGGTTATTCATCCTTTTGATGGGGTTATCCCTAATTAGAGTTGTGTTGACCATTTTGTCTTTTTTAATGAGTCATGTATTTTGAAAAATTTGGCTGTGTCTGTGCCTAATACAAGTTTAGATAAGATGCAAACATTTTCTAGTGTTGATTCTATCCCGCTTGGGACCTCCTATCCTGTAGACACCTCTTCTATTAGTAATGAAAATTTCACTTTCGATTATACTGTATCTTCTTCTTCTTCCATTCCTGTCGATTATACTAACTCTGACTCGGATAATGATGAGAATGATGAACCCTCTCCTGAATTAATGTGATCTATCAAGGCTTCAAAAGAAATGAAGGCCCGACCAGTCGAAGAGGATTTCAAAATGGTCAACTTAGGCTCAACTGAAGAGCCCCGTGAGATCAAGGTCGGGGTAACCTTAACTGAGGAAGAAACAGCTAATATGGTGGAGTTATTCAAAAAATTTCAAGAAGTCTTTGCCTGGTCTTATGAGGATATTCCTGGAATAGACCCTGAGGTGGTCCAACATAAGATTCCCTTGATGCCTGGTTTAAAGCCCCACAAACAAAAATTGAAGAGAATGAGGTCAGAGTAGGCTTTGAAGGTCAAGGAGGATATCTAGAAGCAACTTGATGCCGGTTTTCTTGAAGTGGTCAATTACCCTGAGTGGTTGGCCAATATTGTCATTATCCCAAAGAAAGATGGTAAATTAAGGGTATGTGTGGATTATAGGAATCTGAACAAAGCAAACCCTAAGGATGACTTTTCGCTACCCAAGATTGACATATTGGTCAACGATACTGCTGGACATGCACTGTTATCTTTCATGGATGGCTTTTCAGGCTACAATCAGTTAAAGATGGCACCAGAGGATAAAGAGAAGACTTCATTCACTACAGATTGGGGTACTTATTGTTATACAGTAATGCCATTTGGGCTTAAGAATGCTGGGACCACTTACCAAAGAATGGCTACTACTGTCACACCCCAATTCTGTACTATTTAGAATGATGTGATGAACCGCTAATAAACCAATGGTTCAACCAGGATCTCAAATAGGCTATCCCCGCGTTATCCAAACTCACGTACATCCACAATCATAATCAGAGTAAATACACAATAGCGGAAGTCTTATAATAACATGAACTGAGAAACTAAATGATATTAATAATTTAATAGCAAATTATTCTATTTTCAACTAAGACATAATTAATTATCAAATACATGTCTTAATAAATCCAATAAAAAAACCTATAAAATATCTAATCAAATACACACGAGTTGCACTCGCAAGAGGAGTCGTGTGTATCCACTTCAGCTTCAGCTTCCATCGCCACTACATTCTCGTACGCAGACGCATTCATATAATCTTCAACGGTATAACCTGCATCATCATCTAAAAATATTCGACGTCGAGGGGTGAGCACACATCACAGCTCAGTGAGTAGCCAAAACAATGCAACAGTACATATGCATGCAAAAATTCAATTTATATCTTTGGTCTGGTATATAAGTTTGCAGTATGCAATAGAAAGGTTTAGGTAGCCAAAGGTCGCGTTTATTGACTCCGCCTCTATACACGAGTGTGTGACGTTACCCGAAGATCACGTTTATCATCAACTCACATGCACCCAATCATGAACATTATATAACAAAGGTTACGTTTATTGTTATATAGTGCCATACCAACACATAAGCCCCTGTTAGCGAGGGCTGCAAACTGGGCTCGCAACTAACCAATCCTAATGCCAATAAGTATATCCAAGGCCTCACCCCAGCATCCCTCAGAATGTCCATAGAGATAGAGCTAAGGCCCCCCGGTAGAGTCAGAGACTACAAGGACCGAGACCACCTCCCCTGATACTCTACGACATAATAGCTCTGCTAAAGTAATGGCGATACGACGATGCTAATACATAAGACTTGAGTTAGAGATAGAGTTAAAGTGCTGAGACCCGTCAAAGGTTAACGTTTATTGACGTCCTCATCACACCTCCCCTGATACCTGCTCGCATCAAATACATCAACCACACACATACAAGCACATGCCTATTCCTATCATCATCATCATCATCATGTTATAAACAATAAAGTAAATATGCATGAACAAGTAATAGAAATATTGGATGGCATGTTGTATGCACATTACAAACGTATTCGCATAGAATCAAACATGGCATAGGACTCAAGAAAATAGGAAAACAGTTTGTTGTTAACCAATTTAGTTTTGGGTTCTGGTTCCTCACCTTAGCTTGCTAATAGATACTTTTCCAAGCTGTAGAATCGCCTTTACAGTGTTATTGTATTGCTAGAAGCCCTAACAAAGTCGATAGAATTTAATTAAAATTTATTTGGAATTTAAAAACTACTCTGTTAACTGAGGGTCGGAGGTAGGGTCGGGGTCAGGATCGACCCTGGGTGCGACCCTCCCTTAACTCTGAACTTCCCGAACACTGAGGGTCGATGGTCAGGAACACCTAGGGTCAGATGGTCATCGTCCCTCGGTGCGACCCTCTGTGCACTTTGGTCCAATTCCCTCTTTTAATCCATTCTTCGTGTTTAGAATCCTATGGCTTGCTCCTACATTCCATTCTACATTCATTCCATGGTCTGAAACCATGTATAACCCACCTAGATAGCTTTCATGCACTTTCCTATGGTTTTCCATGAAAATCTAACCATAGATTGATGGTTTGGGTTTCTCCGAGGTCATACTCTCAACAATAACTAACCTAAGGTCTGTAGAAACTAATGGAATTAGTATCCATACCTGAGAAGATAACTTTTTCTCTGAAACTCTTCTCCTTTTTGCTAAGTTCTCTTCCTTCACTTTCTTCTTCCTCTTTTCCTTCTCCTCTCTTTCTCTCAATTCGATTAGGGTTGTGAAAGGAGTAAAAGTGGCTTAGGAACGTCCTTTAAATACAGTAGGAACATCCTCAATAAGTCCCTCTGAGATTAGGAAAGAATCCCAATCGAAAAATATAGAAATTTCCTAATTTCTATACTCGGCAGAATCCGAGGGTCGATGGGAGGGTCGATGATCCCGTCGACCCTAGGGTATTAAGCTGTCCGACCCTCCCTTCAAAACTGAGGGTCTGACTTTCTGCTTTGGGAGGTCCGACCCTGCTTAGCTGGGTATGCGACCCTTCCCCTATTTTAAGTGTTTTTGGGTCGATTTGATACCTAGGATCTCGATCCCCTTCACTCCCTTGGTTCATTTGACTCGACCATAATGGGTAAACCTGGTTCAAGGTGGTAAGACCGGATTAGATTGACACGGGTCTTACAACTACTGTCCTCCATGACTTGATCCATAAGGAAGTTGAAGTATATGTAGATGATATGATTGTGAAGTCGATTACCAAGGAGGATCACTTAACGGCATTGAGGACATTCTTTGAACGGATAAAGTGATACAAGTTGAGACTAAATCCACAGAAGTGTGCTTTTGGAGTAACTGCTGGAAAAATATTGGGCTTCTTGGTGAGTGAGAGGGGTATAGAGATTGACCCAGCCAAGATTAAAGCTATATCTGAAATGCCTCCTCCACGAACAGAAAAGGAGATCAGAGGATTCCTAGGAAGAGTGCAGTACATAAACAGATTCATAGCGCATCTAACAGCCATCTGTGAACCTATTTTCAAGCTATTAAGGAAGGACAAGCCAAAAATTTGGAATCCCCATTGCCAGTTGGCTTTCGATAGGATCAAGGAATATCTGACTAATCCGCCAATTTTGGCCCCGCCAACCCCTGGGAGACCACTTCTGTTGTATTTGTCTGTCTTAGAAGAGTCAATGGGATCCATGATTGCCCAGCATGACAAAGATGGACGTACTGAGAGGGCTGTGTATTATCTGAGCAAGAAGTTCACGGGCTACGAGGTTAACTATACCCCTTTGGAGAAAGCATGCACGGCTTTAGTCTGGGTAACGAGGAGATTGAGACATTACATGCTCTCATATCCTATTGTCCTCATCTCCCGCATGGACCCGATCAAGTACCTTCTCGAGAAACTAGCCTTGACAGGAAGAATGGCACGGTGGTTGTTGCTGCTTTCGGAGTTTGATATTACCTACATGAACCAAAAGTCTATCAAGGGGAGTGTGATCGCTGAGCATTTGTCATCTCTCCCAATCGAAGAAAATCTTAAGCAATTGGAGAACGTATTTCCTAGTGAAGAAGTCTCCACTGTTCAGGAAGAACTGGGAGATGACGCTTGGGTGATGTTCTTTGACGGCGCGGTAAATCATCGAGGATATGGAGCTGGGGTATTGTTAGTCGATCCCGACGGTATCTTCATGACTTTGTCTTTTCATTTGGAGTTCGAATGCACAAACAATATTGTAGAGTACGAAGCCTTTGTGAGAAGGCTCCGAGCGGCTTTGTCCTTTGGTGTACAGAAATTGAAAGTGTATGGAGACTCTTCAGTCGTCATCTATCAAGTCATGGAAGACTGGAAGACAAGAGATGAAAAGCTCGTACCTTATAAACATTGGGCTCAAGTCTTGGCCAGTAAATTCAAAGAGATAGAATTTGGATACTTCCCGAGAGATACGAATCGATATGTTGATGCGTTGGCAACGCTAGCATCAATGATTGGAGGTAATCCAAATGAGAAGATGCAACCTTTAATAATTGAAAGAATGATAAAGCCGGCTTACATGGATGAAGAGGTCAATGCGCTGACAGCAGACGGTCGACCTTGGTTTGCCCCTATAGCGAATTTCATCAGGGAATCTAAATACCCTGCAGCTGCGACATCGGGAGAGAAGAAAACCATGAGGAGACGTGCTGCCCAGTTCATATTGTGTGAAGATATTGTATATAAGAGATCTTATGATGGAGTCCAGTTGGTTTGTGTCGATGAGGAACAGGCCCGGAATATTATTGAACAAATCCATGAAGGGATATGTGGACCCCACATGAATGCCAGGATGCTTGCTAAAAAGATCCTATGCTTGGGGTATTATTGGAACATAATGGAAGCAGACTATGTCGACTTTGTGAAAAAGATGTCACAAGTGCCAGATATTTGCCAATCTTATCCATGTGCCTCTAGCAGAGTTGCATACTTTGAGCTCTCCTTGGCCATTTTCGACCTGGGGTATAGATGTATCCAATGGACATGAATTTATCCTGGTTGCCATAGATTATTTCACGAAGTGGGTGGAGGCATAGTCCTATGCCAAGCTCACTGCCAATAAAGTGGCCAAGTTCTTACAGGAGTACATCAATTACTGCCACGGCATGCTTCAGGATTTGATATCCGATCAAGGTACACATTTCAGGGGTAAGGTGCAAGACTTGTATGAGAAGTTTCATATCAATCAGCATAGGTATTCTCCTTATCGCCCACAAACAAATGGGGTAGTTGAGGCAGCTAACGAGAACAGCAAGGTTATCCTGCAGAAGATGGCACAAACTAACACAGAATGGGCGGATAAGCTTCCCTATGCTTTATGGGCCTATCGTACTTCGGTTAGGACATCTACGGGAGTAACTCCCTACTCCTTAGTCTATGGTATGGAGGCAGTTCTTCCCATTGAATTAGAGGTCCCTTCCTTGAGGACCCTTATGGAATCTAAGATCTCTGAGGCCGAATGGAGGCGAGCAAGATATGACGAATCAAATTTTATTGATGAAAAAAGGATGAGGGCTGTAGACAATTCAAATAAGTATCAGCAGAGGATTGCTGCCACCTTCAACAAGAAAGTACATCCTCGTCATTTGGTTGTTGGAGACTTGGTGCTAAAAGAGCAGAGGGCTCCCATTCACGAACCTAGGGGTAAGTTCCATCCAAACTGGAGCGGACCTTTTATTATCAAAGAAATCCTCCCAGTCAAGGCTATGCGGTTAATCGACCTTGATGGCGAAGAATTACAGTATCTGACAAATCTGGATCAGGTAAAGAAGTACTATGTTTAGTTCTACCCTAAAAAAAAAAAAAAAGAGAAAAAAGAGGGGATTGGACTTCCATAGTTTGTGAAATCTTTGACCTCTTCGATCTGATCGGACCATATCAGCTAAAAAGTCATGCCTTCTTATCATTATCAAAGAAAGAAATCCTTTTATGGCCGAAACTCTTCTCCCGTTCTCCAATTCGACGGATTCCCAGAGTTTATATATCTTTAGCCTCCTTCCTTTGTGAGCTAATCTGTATGGCACTGTCTCTCGTGAGTAGGTCATTCTATACATTTACGATCCTATAACTCGACTGAAATTCATCTGTCGTTCATCCATTTGACGACGTCCCAAATTCCAAGGTCCATGTTTCTTTACCCAAAAGGTGGCATCCTCTCTTGGGGATCAGTCACTCTACATAAGCAGCCCAAAGATCCTCCCATGGTCAACCATGTGGATAGCTTCTTATCAGCCTAGCTAAGCCTTCATCTTCTTTGCACTTGGTCTGACTATTAGGATGTAGTGCACAGACATAGCTATAATATGCAGTAAATCTGTACATGATTTATTAGAATGCATTCAAGTACTCATGTTTAAGCACTCCTAAGTGGGAGACCTCTCAACTGTATGAACACTTTATTGTGGGCTTGAACCCTTTGTGTACTACTTTTGTGATGTACAAGATTGACCCTTTTGTTTGACAGTTACACGACAACATGAACAAAAGTCTTAGGAAGTGGGAATGGCTCAACTCTGGGAGAGATACCTCACCTTTAAAGACATATCATCTCGAAGCCCTATGTGGCCTTCAAAATATGCGCCTCTGTCCTGGTCTATTAAAGAAAGTCATCAAATTTTGGGACCCCTCAATGCACGTCTTTAAATTTGGTGATGCGATGATGTGCCCTATAGTGGAGGAATTCAGGGCATGTCTGAAGTACCCTTACAGGGAGGGGATCTTCAAACCTCCGCTTCGGGGCGAGTACACTCAGAAGATCCAAGAACACTTCGAGTGAAGTAAGGAAGAAGTCAAAGTTTTCTTCAAGAATGGGGGATTGGACATCCAGGAAATGACCAAAAGGTATGCACGCAAAGACCCTGAGGACTTCCAAGCAAAGGTACGGAGGGGAAGAGTATTCATCTACTGCATGATCGCTCGTTACTTGCTAAGGAGCCAGAAGCGCACGAAGTCCCCAGCCATAGTGGACCTCATTATCCATGCTAATGATGGTGGTGATATTATACCAACTATTTTGGCAGAAACTTTGAACGGCCTTGATGTGATGACGAGGCACAATAGCAAGTTCGAGTTGGATCGATTTATAGGGTCACCGCATTTACTACAGTGTTGGCTCCTAGAGAGATTGAGTTTGATTCCAGCTTTATAGGTTCCTGAGTTCACACATAACCAATACTGGGGGAGAGCCAATGGTGCGGACTTCCACAAAGAGACAGATTGGCCAAGACGGCTCACCATGATCAGATCTGCAGACATCCGGTGGAGTTGTAGCTGGTGGAGAGAGAATCACATCATGACGAGCACCCCGGGCGGCACTCATGTCCAATTTATGGGTCTTACACATACGACATTCTGCACTCCGAATCGACTTCATCAACAGCATGGCCTACCACCTCTTGTACATGAATCTCTTGATGAGCCAGTACCTTGCAGGGAGCTAACTTTGGATTTGGTTCAAAACATTGCCTCTGCCTGGGAGAACCAGTCTACCATGGTTTTGACTAGAACCCTACCTGTTGTCCCCCCTATCCAAGTGTTTGTCCCTTAGGGATGTCCTAGGTCCTTTGTTACCTGAATTAACATTGCTCTGTACTTATATGCACTGATGTTTACATTTAGTATGCTTCCATTGTGATGTGTACTTCTGACCTTGAATGATAATCTCCTCATTATTCATCTTAGTTATTTCATCACCATTTAATGCTTTATTCATCTCATGATTGATGCTTGATACCTGCCTTAGGTATTTCACTCTTGTGTAGTTGTCTTGAGCTTGCCTATCTTTTGATTCATCCCATGCATCGCCGGTGAATCTCTTACGGTTGGGATCCTACTTGATATAGGATGTCTCAGCTTTTGTCTGAAGAATTTTGACGGTTTGCGCTAATGCGGTCCTTGTTCATTGAGGCACTGGTCTTTCATCTTCGATGCTGACTTTGGGGATCGTGTGTGCGAGGTGTCAGTTTCGCTTTTGAGATTTGGTTTCGTTGTTGCGGAATAATCTCCCCGAGCAGTTTCGTGAAATGCGTGAAAGCTTGTCTTCGATTCTGACTTTGGGACTCGCGTGTGCAAGGTGTTAGTTTTGCTTTTGAGATTTGGTTCCGTTGTTGCGGAATAATCTCCCCGAGTGATTCCATGAAATGCGTGAAAGCTCGTCTTCGATTCTGACTTTGGGGCTCACGTATGCGGGGTGTCAGTTTTACTTTTGAGATTTGGTTCCGTTGTTGCAGAATAATCTCCCCGAGTGGTTCCGCGAAATGCGTGAAAGCTCGCTTTCGATTCTGACTTTGGGGCTTTCGTGTGCGAGGTGTCAGTTTCGCTTTTGAGATTTGGTTCTATTATTGCGGAATAATCTCCCCGAGCGGTTCCGCTAAATGCGTGAAAGCTCGCCTTTGATTCTGACTTTGGGGCTCGCGTATACAAGGTGTCAGTTTTGCTTTTGAGATCTGATTCCTTTGTTGAGGAATGATCTCCCCGAGCGGTTCCATGAAAATGCGTGAAAGCTCATATATTTTGTTTTTTCGGGTTCATTTTGAGAGTTCCAAGGTCGCCATGGCCACTACTCAAAAGAGTCCGTGTTCTGTTTTACTTAGGTTTCTAATAATGGTTGTGACAAAACTGGGGTCATCTTGTCTTCAGCCTCAATTAGTATAATTTCGACTGAAGAGGGGTATCTGTCAGCACCCTGATTTTGCCACTGCGGAGATCTCCGCTCTCATTGGGGTACAATACGTAATGAGAGGGGTGTGTCATAAAAAGAATAAAAATAAAAAAAATAAATAAATAAATAAAAGAATAAAAAAATAATAATAAATAAATAAAAGAAAAGAAAAAGAAAAGAAATTGAATGATATATATATATATATATATATATATATATATATATATATATATATATATATATATATATATATATATAAATTTCGTAAAATGGAAAAAGGGGTGGGGGCAATTTTGGTATATAAAAAAAAAGTCTAGATCCCTTAAAAAAGGGATCGAAAAAAAAAAGAAACAAACAAACGGCCCAGATCCCTAACAAGAAGGGATCAAGGACAAAAAAAAAAGAAAAAAAAAGGGGGTAGAAATCGGGGAAGAAGAAGAAATCGGGAGGGAGAGAGAGAGAGAGAGAGGGGCGGTGAGGGAGAGGGTTGCGGGGAAGAGGGAGGTCGACACCTCATCCCCTTTTCCCGAAATCTCCCCCAAAAGCTGCCGGGCTTTAGTTCTCCCCAGCCGGCTTCACATCTCCATCCCTCTCCCATCGACAGCGCATGAGGGAGGTCCCTCCTTTCCAGCAACCGGAGAACCCCCATTTGGAGGGACCGATGGACAGAAGAAGGAGGAGAAGAGATAAAAAGGAGGGCGGACTGAGCCCTAAAGAAGGTTTTTTGGTCTCTGATTTGGGATGAAGAGAAAATTGGGGAGAGAGAACTATGAGAGGACCGAAGAAGAAGGAGAAGAGAAAAGGGAGTCAGAGAGAGAGAGAGAGAGAGAGAGAGAGAGTAACTGAGATAGAAGAAAGAGTAACTGAGAGAGAAGAAAGAGAGAGATAGAGTAATTGAGAGAGAAGAAAGAGAAGTAAGGAAGAAGGAGGCTGCAGCTGCTCTGCTGCTGGTTCAAGGAGCAAAAAAAAAAAAGCAAGCAGAAGAGGAAGAAGAAGAAAGCGGTAGCAGAGCCGCCGCCGTCGAAGAGGAAGAAGGAGCAGCAGAGCAGCAGCTCGCTGCTGGTTCAAGGAGAAAAAAAAAAAAAAGCGAGGAAGAGGAAGAAGAAGAAAGCGGCAGCAGAGAAGAGCAGAAGATAGAGAGAGAGGAAGAAGAAGAAGGCGGCAGCAGAGCCGCACCGCCATGAAGGAAGAAGGAGCAGCAGTGCTGCTGGCCCCAAAAAAAAACCCAGAAAGGAGCAAAAGAAAAAGAAGAGGGCGGCGATAGTGGATGTAAGACCCGTGTCAATCTAACCCGGTCTTACCACCTTGAACCAGGTGGACCCATGATGGTCGAGTCAAATGGACCAAGGGCGTGAAGGAGATCGAGATCCCAGGTATCAAATCGACCCAAAAACACTTAATTGGAAGGGTGGGTCGCATACCCAGCTAAGCAGGGTCGGACCTCCCAAAGCAGAAAGTCGGACCCTCAATTTTGAAGGGAGGGTCGGACATCTTGAGTCCTAGGGTCGACGGGATCATCGACCCTCCCATTGACCCTCGGTTGTCTCGAAATTGAAATTAGGATGGTTTAGGGTTTTTTTGGGGTTGTTTTCGAAAAGGAGGGGGAGGAGAAGGGGAAGGGGAAGGGGGGGGGGGGGAAAAAAAAAAAGTTTATAAATTTTTATTATTATTTTTTTTTTTGGGTTTTAATTTTTTTTTATTATAAATATTTTTTTTTTTTTTTTTTTTTTTAAATTTGGTGAAGTAAATGGGGGGAGGAAGGGGGGGGGGGGGGGGGGGGTGGTTGGGGGGGTGGGGTAAATTTTTTATCAATTTTTTTGGGGGTTGGGGGGTTTGGGGGGTTTTTAATCCCTTGGGGGGGGAAGAGGGGGGAGGGAAAAGGGGGGGGAGAAAGGGGGGAGGGAAAAAAGGAAGAATGGGGAAAAGATTTTGGGGGGGGGTTTTTTTGTTGGGTTTTTTTTGGGGGGTTTGGGGGGGGGCCAACAAGTTGGTTTTTTTTTTTGGGAGGATTTAAATTGGAAGTGGTGTTGTTGGGGTCCAGGGGGGGTTTTTTTTTGGTGGGGGGGAGCAGGGACCACCCGAAGAAAGGGTGGATTAGAGGGGGGGGGAAGGGGGGGGGGGGGGGGGGCGGGGGGACGTCCCCCCCTGTTGGGTCCCGGCCACCGGGGGTGGGGGGGGGTGGGGTTGAGGGAGGGGGGGCGCGGCGGGGGGGGGTCCTTTTCCGGCCCCCCCCCCCCTTCCTGTTTGGGGGGGTTTTAATTTTTTTTTATTTTTTTTTATTTTTTTTTTTTGTTTTTTTTTTAGCAATATAATAACATTGTAAAGGTGATTTTAAAGCTTGGAAAGGTTTTTAAAGCAAGCTAAGGTGAGTAACTTTAACTCCAAACTAATTGGTTAATAACAAACTGTTTTCTATTTTCTTGAGTCATATGCCATGCTTGACTCTATGCGAATATGTTTGTAATTATGTGCATAAACATGCCATCCAATATTTCTATTACTTGTTCATGCATATTTACTTTTTTATTTTTAAAAAGATGATGATGATGATAGGAATAGGCATGTGCTTGTATGTGTGTGGTTGATGTACTTGATAAGGTGTAAGCACCCCATTTTTGCCTTAGAAAACCAAAAAACAAAGTCCTAGGCCGGTGTATGGACAACAAAAGGAAGAAAGGTGATTGAAAGTTTGGTTTTTGATTGTTGGAATTTGAGGAAGTTTTCAATGGTGTACTTTTTATTTGAGGAAGTTTTCAGGGCAGGGTTCAAGGTCATGGGTTATAATTTTGCATGGATGCATAGGTCATAGAATTATCTTGAAATGAGACCGGAATTGCTCGATTCGATATCAAATGAAGAAGATATGATCATTTTAGTCGGATGATACGTATAAGGGAGGTTTATGAAATTATTATAAATAATCCCTAGGGGTCTTCATGCAAATTATCCTAAGTTGGATTGTTTGAATTTCAAATCATCATATCTTGATCATCCGACATCGGATTCGGATGATTCCAAGACCATTATTCTTCATTCACGATGTTCTACAAAGTGGACGTAAAAAAATCCCGGGTAGAAGTCACCGGTGGGTCCCATGCAAGCTTGCATGCAAAATTATCGTTAGAACTTCAAAGCTTCATATCTTTTCCGTTTCTACGTCGGATTCGAGACGATTCCAAGGCCATTGTTCTTCATTCATGATGTCTAAAATGGCGTGAAAATCAGAATTTCGAGGGTCCCACAAAAATATTATTAGAGGAGGGGTAATTAAAAAAAAAAAAAATAAAACCACAAATCCAAAAGGATTCTACAAAATGGACGTAAAATATTTCCGGTAGAAGCTTCCGAAGGATCTCATGCAGAATGGTCAGCCAAATTATCGATAATTGGTCTGCTTAAACTTCAAAAATTCATAAGTTAACCATTTTACTTCCAAATGAGGTGATTCCAGTTTCTATATTCCTCATTTTTAATGTTCTACAAAATGACATCAAAAAATTTGGAATAGAGGCCATCGGAAAATTCCATGCCGGATGACAGCGGAAATGACCCATGAAATGATAGAGAGAAAATCCAATTAATTCCAACCAATCCAGTCAACTTAGTTCAAGCCAATTCTTGTCCAACCTAGCTCAACCCATATCAGTTTAACTCAATCAACCCAAGCCAGTCTCAACCCATTTCGAATCAGTTCATCCATGTGCATAGTATTTATATATTATATATATTGTATACTATACATATATGTATGTTATTAAATATATGTGTATATAATATATGTTATTATATATAAGAGATAAAATCTAAAAGATCTTGGAGAAGAAAAAGGAGGAGGGGGGAGGAGACGGAAAGGAAGGAGGCTTAGGGTTGAGATGAAATCTAAAAGATCTTGGAGAAGAAAAAGGAAAGAGGAGAGAGAGGAGACGGAAAGAGAAGGAGGCTTTAGGGTTGAGATGAAATCTAAAAGATCTTGGAGAAGAAAAAGGAAAGAGGAGAGAGAGGAGACGTGAAAGAGAAGGAGGCTTTAGGGTTGAGATGAAATCTAAAAGATCTTGGAGAAGAAAAAGGAAAGAGGAGGAGAGAGGAGACGTGAAAGAGAAGGAGGCTTTAGGGTTGAGATGAAATCTAAAAGAATGAAGAAGAAAAGGAAAGAGGGGAGAGAGACGTGAAAGAGAAGGAGGCTTTAGGGTTGAGATGAAATCTAAAAGATCTTGGAGAAGAAAAAGGAAAGAGGAGAGAGAGGAGACGTGAAAGAGAAGGAGGATTTAGGGTTGAGATAAAATCCAAAAGATTTTGGAGAAGAAAAAGGAAAGAGGAGAGAGAGGAGACGTGAGAGAGAGATTAGGTTTTCCTTCTTGGAAGTAAATCCAAATAAGATTGAGAAAAAAGGAGAAGATTGAGATAAAGAGAGAGGGCACGGTTTTGGGGAGAGAGAAGAGAGGATTTCCAAAAGAAAAAAAAAAGGATAAGAGAGAGAAAAGTGGGCACGGTTTTGGGGATGGGTTGAGAGGAATTTTCAAAAGAGAAAAAAAGGGATAAGAGAGAGAAAAGAGGGGAAGAAACGTGAGAGAGAGAGGGCACGGTTTTGGGGAGAAAAAAAAGGATTTCCAAAAGAAAAAAAAAGGGATAAGAGAGAGAAAAGAGGGAATGAAACGTGAGAGATAGAGAGGGCACGGTTTTGGAGAGAAGGAGGGGATTTTTCCAAAAGAGAAAAAAAAGGGAAAGAAAAAAAAAAAACGTGAAAGGCTTAGGTTTGGGAGAAGGCTCACATTTTTTTGGGAGAAAAAGAGAAAGAAGCATGAAGAAGAAGAAAAAGAAAAAAAGGTATGCATTCATACCTGAAACCGATCATCACCGCTGTTGTACCTTTCATCCCTCCATCATTCATCATCAACTCCCTCACCCCACATACACCACACCGAATCCCAACACCCCAATCCGTTCTCGAGCCTTGGTTTGGTTTCAAGTCAATCCTCTTTGGTATCTCCCTGCAGTTTTCAATCCACCAACTAGAGTAAAGCTATTCTATAACTGGAGTTGCTTAGAGAGTCACCATGAAAAGAAATTGACATTTGTAGAGATCCATGGTTCATGATATTGTTGTACGGTTTGGGACTATGATGCGGACAAAGGTGCTCAAGTTACTAAGAAACTGTTGTCGTGATGTAGTTCAGCATGGGACAAAGTATGAGCATGAGTTTCGATAAGGTATATCATTGTCTTCTTTTCATATTATTCCCTAAATGTATAGAGATTGATTTATCCCTTGTTGCTTGTTGGTCCCATATTGCTTGTCAAACACGGTTTAAGTTGTAGTGCTTTTTTTTCTCTTTGTTCGTTTTATTGGCTTCAACAAGGAGGCATGTTTAAGCAATAAGTGATGAGAGAGAGCTAGTGAATGAAAGAAATAAAGAGAGAGAGAGTGCAAGGGTCTGGTTCGGTTAAGAGAGAAAGAGAGGGAGAGTTGAGAGGAAGTGAGTGGAATGTTGTTTTTATTAGTTTGTTTAGCTTCAACTCATATGAGAGAGAATGAGTGGATGTTGTTGAGTGGAGTATTTTTGTTTATTTGATTTTCTAATTTCAGCAAACATGTGAGAGATGAGTTTTATATTATCTTTTTGCATGCAATACATGATAGAGAGGTTTATTTATATTTGGATTCTTTGGTTTTCATGCATATAATACATGAGAGTGGGTGGTGAGGTTTAATTATATTTTTTGATTCTCATGTGAAAGAGAGAAAAAGGGAGAGAGAGAATAAAGAGGAGAAAAGAGAAAAAAAAGAAAAAAAAAAGGAAAGAAAGATGGGAAATCCGACATGAGGGAGAGAGAAAAAAAAACTTAATAGAAAGACAGAAACAAACCAACTTAATTGTTTTTGGAATGCTACACATGTTTATTGCCATATTTGATGCTCACATTGCTCACATGCCATACTTGGAATGCTTTCACATGTTATCTTTGGGTCCTTACATGATTCTTGTTGTTTTGGAATGCTACACATGCTTATTGCCATATTTGTCTGTTACACATGCTCACATGCCATATTGGATGATTACTGCCATGTTTGGATGCACACTTACCATGTTCGTATTGATTCACATGCTCACTTGCCATCTTTGACTGATTTGTTGCTAAATTTGAATATATTTCCAACATGCTATATTTGGATGCTTACACTGCTATATTTGGAATACTACCATTGATATAGTTGGAATATTTTCATTTGCCATATTTGTCTTGGAAAGAGAAAAATAAAAAAATAGCAACTAGGGCAAGATACACCCTGAAATAGAAAGAATTGAACAATTAGGGTAGAAAACCCTAAGATGGAAAGAAAACAATAATTAGGGAAAGTGAAACCCTAAAAAATAAAAAAAATATAGCAATTAGGGCAAAATAAACCCTAGAATAAAGAGAATAATTAGGGTATGAAACCCTAAAAAATGAAAATCACAATGAAAAGGGATAGGAAACCCTAGAAACCTAAAAATGGAAACAATTAAAAATGGTAGGAATTTAGGTCTCATCCCTAGATCCTATTGACAAAAATAGAAAGAATTTGGTACACATCCCAAATAAAAATGGTAGGAATTTAGGTCTCATCCCTAGATCCTATTAACAAAAATAGAAAGAATTTGGTACACATCCCAAATAAAAATGGTAGGAATTTAGGTCTCATCCCTAGATCCTATTGACAAAAAATGGAAGGATTTTGGTACACATTCCAAATCCGACTCTCATAAATTTTCAAACTACGTCGTACCTGATTTCTAGGGCAAACCCTAGAATACGTAGGCAATTTGGGAATCCCAAATACGGTACAAAGCCACCCATCAACCATACATCCAGCATAAACTTCAACTTGAACAAATAAAAATCTAATTGAAGTACATGCATAAATCACTTCCATAATCTTTAATCACACAACCCATTTTCGAACTACGTTTTTGGACTTGATTTCCAGGATTGGAATACGTAGGCAGTTTGAGATGTCTTACACATCTCAGATTCAGTCCAAGACCGAACCATCTTTGGTTCGGTTCACTGTATAATATTGTACATTACATTTCTTGTTTATTTACTTCAAAACATGATTGGGTGAACCCTAGGTTAGAATAACTTAGCAACTTGGTTTAGGACATCCCCCATTGAACCCTAGTCATCCAGTTGACCAAGCACAGTCAAAATTAGAATTTAAGGAAAGTTTAGGAGGCCGATATTGATCGGGCGGTTTGGGTGCCTAACACCTTCCCATAACCGTACCCTGAATACTTACCCGATCTCTTGCAGACCAAAGAACCGATACATTGGGTCACGAGTCAATAGAAGTCTTACCTTTGGGTGAGCCTACATTTTTAGAGGTCCTAGACCTTAATCTAGGTGGCGACTCCAACAGAACAAATCGATCTTCATCGATATAGGATATACATTTCCATCCAGAGGAGGATCACGTCGATTTTCCATTGTCCTCACAGTGGCGACTCTGCTGGGGATGAATATTCAGACTCCTGGGATACTTTCCTTATATTGATTTGCTTGACATTTGATGCTAGATCTAGGGTACTATATTTATTGTTTGTACATATTGTTTTGGGGGGAATGGGTTCAGTCACACTTTCGTGCGAGTAGCCGAACCGGGTCCCATGCATGTGGGGCAGCCCGCTAGGAGAAACACACAGCCTTGGCCTGTACTTTGTGAGACCACGACCGGCGAGCAGCCTCTAATGAGCGTTTCTTGGGTCCGCCTGGGAATGCGTTATGCTACTCCACGTCGCTTGGATCCTTGCAACATAGTATATAAAGGGAATGGGGGCCCATTATTCATCGAGCATTCGGTGATAGGTTACCCCGTCCCCGTCAAGGTGGCCTTTTCTGTCCTAACCCAGTTTGAGCCATATGTATGTTATTTTTGGTCCATCTTTGAACCAACATGGTAAAATCTACTCGATCATAATATTTACATCCGAGACGTCGAAGTTCTGCCCGTTTTTGTCCTTGATTTGTCAACATGTTTGGATCCACACTTGAGTAGTCTTGTCTCTCACTTGTTGGGAGCGTGAGGGTTACGTATACCCGCATACACATTAGTGTGGGCGGTCTATACACGCCCTCCATCGTACAAAGCTCATTGTGTTGACCGTTCAATATTGATACATCAATCTCAAAAACGATCGGAAAATCTTCGTCACGGTATAGATACTATGATCAAGTAGAAATTTACCAGTTTTTTCAATCATGAACCGCTTTTGTCATCCATCATGAAAACTACAAATAAGCATATCCGTTTCAATTTTTTGAAATTTGATTCACCACATGGTCGAACCTTGGTGCTACAATGATCCATTCGGAATCTTGAGGCCCCAAGACCAATCATGGGGTTATTCAAATACAAATAAATTGTTACAAATGATGTCTAATGGTCGGTTATCATGAAGGAGCTAACTTTGTTTGGTCGAGTCAGCTTGTATGTGTATGTGCATCCTTCTCGTGTCCAGTCACTTCTGAGTCTTAACCTTCGTTCATTATTTATATAAAAAAAAAAAAAAAAAAAAAAAAAAAAAAAAAAAAAAAAAAAAAAAAAAAAAAAAAGAAAAAAAAGAAAGAAAGGTTGAACTAGGGAGGATATGAATGTCTAGACTTAAGAAAACACCTGAGTGAGTAGACAAAACATCCACTCTTATTACTTCCACTCATAAGAATGTCTCATCATCACCGGTTCATGTCTCGGTTCATGTTCATATGGAGGACTTTTGTACCTCAAAGTATTGGAATGGTTGGAAGACAGTATATTGAGAGCCCAAATATTACAGAGCGGAATTGAAATTTCCCAGATCGGAGTTGAGGAATCCAAGAGGTTAGAAAGCTGAATCATAGATTCTGAGAGATTACATGTTTCTTTCCCATGCTAGCATACCTACCAAATTTAAATGAAAAAAAACTGAGATTGGAAAGCATTTCGTTCACCCTTGGCAATTGAGCCACTTTGACTGAAGGAGTTGGTTTATGACTCCCAAATTACTTTCATCAACCAAGGTGACCATAACTCAAAGGAGTAGCCCTCGAACCTTTAAGAATGGCCCACCCACCTCCCAAAATCCAGGATGAAAAGGAAGACCATGTGGTCAATTGTATCCCAAAATTAAGGTAGCCTAAAAATGAACTTCATGTGCACCCTAAACTGGGGCAAAACCAAAATGTTAGTATACCCTAAATTGGGGCACAACAAAAATATCAGTGCACCCTAAACTGGGGCATATTAAAATGTTAATGGATTCAAAGTGGGGCAAACCAAAAAGGTGATGGACCAACAAGGGTATAGGTCAGAGTTTCATGACATCCAAACTGGGGCATAAGATTGGAATACATTTACCCCAAATTGAGGCATTGGCCAGGTGAATGTCAAACCCGAATTGGGGCATAAATCAAAATGGTAATAGACCCAAGAGGGGTTTATCTCAAGATGGAAAGGGTCAAACACATGTCGATAGATGGTCGTAATGAGTTTTACTAGCGAAAGTCTGAATGGAGATTCGGTCCTACAACCAATCATAAGTTGGCGTCAATGATGTCGTATCCAATTGGGGTAACTCGGTGAATTACTTGTCTAAACTGGCTACCATTGGTATCTGATAGGTCATCTATGTTTGGGCTTAAGTTCGATGTGTTTGTAGACGGTCCAGTCCAAAATGCTTTGAAAAAAATGAACAATAATCACCTCATTTGAGACATCAACAACGGTGCTTTACTACTTCCAATCCATTCCTTCCCGGTTTGATATTTCTTCCTCTTCCATGTCCGTTGCTAATTACGACTCTGATGATGATTGAGATGAAGGACCACAACCTGAACTTCTACTCCATCGGCCTTTAGAGAAATGAAAGCTCAACACACACATGAAAGTTATAGATGATTAAGTTGAAGTCATGCAAGCATTCGCAAAGATACAAGTTGGTACATCAAAATGTCATCCCATTTGATCAATTTACAGAAAGAATTTTTTATGGGATACTTCTACAAACAAGGACCATTCAAATGATTAAGTCTTTTACAAGTGCATAAAGTCTACAAACATAAAACTTGCTACGGATCAACCTCAAAGTCAAAGATGAGCTAAAAAAAAAAAAAAAAAAAAAAAAAAAAAAAAAAAAAAAAAAAGAGAAAAAAAAAGAAGAGAAAGAGCTATACAAAATAATGAGGTTGGTTAGCATACTACATTGGAACAATGATGGTGGAGAAGTTCAACTATGGTGCATAGACTTGGAGCAACTACTTTGAAACACTAATGATGAGTGAGTTTGATTACAAGGCATGTACATGGGGCAACTCCTTTGGAGCCCTACTGATGGACGAGTTAAGTTATAAAGCAATAAGACAATTGGTACTCATACAATGACATATAGACACCATTTCTTAGAACCTGATTGGAGAGCTGATCATTTGTCGTGATTCACGTTGTGTGTTGAGCTGGATTTTGATTTTGGTCACTACATCCCGCCCATACAGGGGGTGGTCTCATCACTTTGTTGTCATCAAAGGATTTTTTCTTTTTCGGCTAAAGACTCTCTCTCTCGTCCATCAATCTGACGGTCTTCCACAGAGTCGATAGTACATGCCCTTACTTCAAATGTCACAAAATTTTATGGTATTGTTTCTTGTGAACATATCGTCTTGTTATGCATAAATATTGTTCAATAAATCTGACTGGAATATCTATCTGTCGTTCATCATTTCGACGGCATCCAAGAATTCCATAGTCTTTTGTTGGTAGCCAATAAAATGGCATCGCCTAGTGGAGATCAAGCCATTCTACATAAACAACCAAACACTCTCCCAATGGCAGACCCATTGGACAGTTTCTTATCTGTCCATCAGGACCTTCGTCGTCATACTTGTATATAGACTAAAAGGATTTGGGCCCAATTGTGGTTATAATCGATTCAGCATCTGAGCATAGCTTGTTGAAATTTGTTTTTTATCTGAATGATACCAAGAGGAGAAAGCATTCTTTGATGTTTTTTCTAAAGATTAGTGTAGGGTTGCATCTCCTTAAGGTTATTTCTATTGATGACTCAAAAGTCGCCTACCTATCAATATGTGCAGACTTGAACTTAGACACTGGGGCAAAATCACCCATTTATCCAAACATCATGAGTTTTGTTGAGCCCCCTGTTTGAAACTCTAGCTGAGTTTATTTGAATGTAAGAGAAAGATGACTCATACAAAATTGAGTCATTGTCATCATTTGCCCCACATTAAAAAGACCTGATTGCCCTTTGATCAAAGTGAAACCCATATAAATTTGGCAGGAATGCAGAACATATCAAAATTGCCTTTTAAAGAAAAGAAACATGTTTCTCTCGGTCTAGATTAAGTCAAGTCAAGGAAAGTCGATCAAATCATGATCTCTAGTTCCTCTTGGATTCCGAGCAATGTGAGGGGACAAAGTGCAGATGCTGAGCCTCATTGTGGCTACCTCAATATTTATGGAAAGTTCAACCCATTTTGGGAATGAAGAAAGATGAAGAAAGAAATTGAAAAGAACAAGAAAAAGCAAAAATAAAAATGAAAGTACAAAGAAGAAAGAATACTAAATGAAAGCAGAATTAGAATAGAAAAGAGAACAAGATGCAAGCAAAGAGAAGAAAGAAAGAAAGATCATGGAAAGAGAGAAAAAACCAGCCCGAACTACGCGGAACCTGATTCGGAGGGATGGAAATCCCAAAGGATACGTAGGCAATTTGGGACACCCCAAATTCGGTCCAAAGGACACATCCAAAGGATACACATCCAAAGGCTAAACCAAAGGCTACACATCCAAAGGCTACACAGCCAAAGGCTACACATCCAAAGGCTACAAATCCAAAGGCAGCACAAAGGCTACACACAAGGTTACAAATCCGAGTTACATCATGAGCGGTCTTGAGCTAAAGTCACGGACTGATAGGGTCGCTACTCAAGAAGCTTGACAGTTACAGTTACATCATGAGCGGTCTTGAGCTAAAGTCACAGACCTGATGAGGTCGCTACTCAAGAAGCTTGACAGTTACAATTACATCATGAGCGGTCTTGAGCCAAAGCCATAGACCTGATGAGGTCGCTACTCAAGAAGCCTGACGGTTACAGTTACATCATGAGCGGTCTTGAGCCAAAGTCACAGACCTGATAGGGTCGCTACTCAAGAAGCTTGGCGATTCACGTTACATCATGAGCGGTCTTGAGCTAAAGTCACGAGACCCGATGGGGTCGCTACTCAAGGAGCTTGACATCTACAGTTACACCATGAGCAGTCTTGAGCCAAAGTCACAGACCTGATAAAGTCGCTACTCAAGGAGCTTGACATCTACATTTTTTTGTTGTACAGTGTCAAAAAAAAAAAAAAATTTATAGCATCAATTCAAGGGAGTAATGTTATAATCCAGATCAAGTTCAGAATAATGCAAAAATGGGCCACTTTTGTCTTCGGCCTCAATTGCCCACAATCTCGGCCGAAGAGGGGCATCTGTAAGCACCCAATTTTTGCCATCCCAGCTAAACAAAGCCCTGGCGGTGTGTGGACAACAAAAGGAGAAAGATGATCCAAAGTTTGGATTTTTGACTACGAATTTGAGGAAGTTTTCAATGGGTCTGTGAATTTGAGGAAGTTTTCAATGGATCCACAACAAGGTCATGGGTTATAATTTTGCATGGATGCATAGGTCATAGAATTATCTTCGAAACGAGACCAGAATTGCTCGATTCTGACATCAAATGAAGAAGATATGATCATTTTAGTCAGATGATACGTATAAGGGAGGTTTATGAAATTATTATAAATAATCCCAGGGGCCTTCATGCAAATTATCCTAAGTTGGATTGTTTGAATTTCAAATCATCATATCTTGATCATCCGACATCGGATTCAGATGATTCCAAGACCATTATTCTTCATTCATGATGTTCTACAAAGTGGCTCTACAAAGTGGACGTAAAATATTTCCTGTAGAAGCTTTCGAAGGATCTCATGCAGAATGGTCAGCCAAATTATCGATAATTGGTCCGCTTAAACTTCAAAAATTCATAAGTTAACCATTTTACTTCCAAATGAGGTGATTCCAGTTTCTATATTCCTCATTTTTAATGTTCTACAAAATGAACACAAAAAATTTGGATTAGAGGCCATCGAAAAATTCCATGCGGGATGACAGCGAAAATGACCCATGAAATGATAGAGAGAAAATCCAATTAATTCCAACCAATCCAGTCAACTCAGTTCAAGCCAGTTCTGGTCCAACCTAGCTCAACCCATATCAGTTTAACTCAATCAACCCAAGCCGGTCTCAACCCATTTCGAATCAGTTCATCCATGTGCATAGTATTTATATATTATATATATTGTATACTATACATATATGTATGTTATTAAATATATGTGTATATAATATATGTTATTAAATATAGGAGATAAGATAAAATAAAAGATCTTGGAGAAGAAAAAGGAAAGAGGAGAGAGAAGAGACGTGAAAGAGAAGGAGGCTTTAGGGTTGAGATGAAATCTAAAAGATCTTGGAGAAGAAAAAGGAAAGAGGAGAGAGAGGAGACGTGAAAGAGAAGGAGGCTTTAGGGTTGAGATGAAATCTAAAAGATCTTGGAGAAGAAAAAGAAAGAGGAGAGAGAGAGACGTAAAAGAGAAGGAGGCTTTAGGGTTGAGATGAAATCTAAAAGATCTTGGAGAAGAAAAAGGAAAAAGGAGAGGAGAGAGAAGGAGGCGGGTTGGAAAAAGAGAAGGAGGATTTAGGGTTGAGATAAAATCCAAAAGATTTTGGAGAAGAAAAAGGAAAGAGGAGAGAGAGGAGACGTGAGAGAGAGATTAGGTTTTCCTTCTTGGAAGTAAATCCAAATAAGATTGAGAAAAAAGGAGAAGATTGAGATAAAGAGAGAGGGCACGGTTTTGGGGAGAGAGAAGAGAGGATTTCCAAAAGAAAAAAAAAGGATAAGAGAGAGAAAAGTGGGCACGGTTTTGGGGATGGGTTGAGAGGAATTTTCAAAAGAGAAAAAAAGGGATAAGAGAGAGAAAAGAGGGGAAGAAACGTGAGAGAGAGAGGGCACGGTTTTGGGGAGAGGAAAAAAGGATTTCCAAAAAAAAAAAAAAGGGAGAGAGAGAAAAGAGGGAATGAAACGTGAGAGATAGAGAGGTTGAGGGGAGGGGATTTTTCCAAAAGAGAAAAAAGGGAAAGAGAAAAAAAAAACGTGAAAAGCTTAGGTTTGGGAGAAGGCTCACATTTTTTTGGAAGAAAAGAGAAAGAAGCATGAAGAAGAAGAAAAAGAAAAAAAGGTATGCATTCATACCTGAAACCGATCATCACCGCTGTTGTACCTTTCATCCCTCCATCATTCATCATCAACTCCCTCACCCCACATACACCACACCGAATCCCAACACCCCAATCCGTTCTCGAGCCTTGGTTTGGTTTCAAGTCAATCCTCTTTGGTATCTCCCTGCAGTTTTCAATCCACCAACTAGAGTAAAGCTATTCTGTGACTGGAGTTGCTTAGAGAGTCACCATGAAAAGAAATTGACATTTGTAGAGATCCATGGTTCATGATATTGCTGTACGGTTTGGGACTATGATGCGGACAAAGGTGCTCAAGTTACTAAGAAACTGTTGTCGTGACATGGTTCAACATGGGACAAAGTATGAGCATGAGTTTCGATAAGGTATATCATTGTCTTCTTTTCATATTATTCCCTAAATGTATAGAGATTGATTTATCCCTTGTTGCTTGTTGGTCCCATATTGCTTGTCAAACACGGTTTAAGTTGTAGTGCTTTTTTTTTTCTTTGTTCGTTTTATTGGCTTCAACAAGGAGGCATGTTTAAGCAATAAGTGATGAGAGAGAGCTAGTGAATGAAAGAAATAAAGAAGAGAGAGAGAGTGCAAGGGTCCGGTTCGGTTAAGAGAGAAAGAGAGGGAGAGTTGAGAGGGAAGTGAGTGGAATGTTGTTTTTATTAGTTTGTTTAGCTTCAACTCATATGAGAGAGAATGAGTGGATGTTGTTGAGTGGAGTATTTTTGTTTATTTGATTTTCTAATTTCAGCAAACATGTGAGAGATGAGTTTTATATTATCTTTTTGCATGCAATACATGATAGAGAGGTTTATTTATATTTGGATTTTTTTGGTTTTCATGCATATAATACATGAGAGTGGGTGGTGAGGTTTAATTATATTTTTTGATTCTCATGTGAAGAGAGAGAAAAGGGAGAGAGAGAATAAAGAGGAGAAAAGAAAAAAAAAAAAAAGAAAAAAAAAAGGGGAAAGAAAGATGGGAAATCCGACATGAGGGAGAGAGAAAAAAAAACTTAATAGAAAGACAGAAACAAACCAACTTAATTGTTTTTGGAATGCTACACATGTTTATTGCCATATTTGATGCTCACATTGCTCACATGCCACACTTGGAATGCTTTCACATGTTATCTTTGGGTCCTTACATGATTCTTGTTGTTTTGGAATGCTACACATGCTTATTGCCATATTTGTCTGTTACACATGCTCACATGCCATATTGGATGATTATTGCCATGTTTGGATGCACACTTACCATGTTCGTATTGATTCACATGCTCACTTGCCATCTTTGACTGATTTGTTGCTAAATTTGAATATATTTTCAACATGCTATATTTGGATGCTTACACTGCTATATTTGGAATACTACCATTGATATAATTGGAATATTTTCATTTGCCATATTTGTCTTGGAAAGAGAAAAAATAAAAAAATAGCAACTAGGGCAAGATACAACCTGAAATAGAAAGAATTGAACAATTAGGGTAGAAAACCCTAAGATGGAAAGAAAACAATAATTAGGGAAAGTGAAACCCTAAAATAAAAAATATAGCAATTAGGGCAAAATAAACCCTAGAATAAAGAGAATAATTAGGGTATGATACCCTAAAAAATGAAAATCACAATGAAAAGGGATAGGAAACCCTAGAAACCTAAAAATGAAAACAATTAAAAATGGTAGGAATTTAGGTCTCCCCAAAAAAAGAATTTGGTACACATCCAAAAAAAAATGGTAGGAATTTAGGTCTCATCCCTAGATCCTATTAACAAAAATAGAAAGAATTTGGTACACATCCCAAATAAAAATGGTAGGAATTTAGGTCTCATCCCTAGATCCTATTGACAAAAAATGGAAGGATTTTGGTACACATTCCAAATCCGATTCTCAAAAATTTCGAACTACGTCGTACCCGATTTCTAGGGCAAACCCTAGAATACGTAGGCAATTTGGGAATCCCAAATACGGTACAAAGCCACCCATCAACCATACATCCAGCATAAACTTCAACTTGAACAACAAAGAATCTAATTGAAGAAAATGCATAAATCACTTCCATAGTCATTAATTACACAAACCATTTTGAACTACGTTTTTGGACTTGATTTCCAGGATTGGAATACGTAGGCAGTTTGAGATGTTTTACACGTCTCAGATTCAGTCCAAGACCGAACCATCTTTGGTTCGGTTCAGCGTATAATATTGTACATTACATTTGCTTGTTTATTTACTTTAAAACATGATTGGCTGAACCCTAGGTTAGAATAACTTAGCAACTTGGTTTAGGACATCCCCCATTAAACCCTAGTCATCCAGTTGACCAAGCACAGTCAAAATTAGAATTTAAGGAAAGTTTAGGAGGCCGATATTGATCGGGCGGTTTGGGTGCCTAACACCTTCCCATAACCGTACCCTGAATACTTACCCCATCTCTTGCAGACCAAAGAACCGATACATTGGGTCACGAGTCAATAGAAGTCTTACCTTAGGGTGAGGCTATATTTTTAGAGGTCCTAGACCTTAATCTAGGTGGCGAATCCAACAGAAAAATCGATCTTCATCGATACAGGATACACATTTCCAACCAGTGGAGGATCACGTCGATTTTCCATTGTCCTCACAGGGGGTGTGATGAGAACGTCAATAAACGTTAACCTTTGACGGGTCTCAGCATTTTAGCTCTATCTCTAACTCAATTCTTGTGCATTGGAATCGTCGTATCGCCATTACTTTAGCAGAACTATTATGTCGTAGAGTATCAGGGGAGGTGGTCTCGGTCCTTGTAGTCTCTGACTCTACCGGGGCGCCTTAGCTCTATCTCTATGGACATTCTGAGGGATGCTGGGGTGAGGCCTTGGATACACTTTTGGCATTAGGATTGGTTAGTTGCGAGCCCAGTTTGCAGCCCTTGCCAGCAGGGGCTTACGTGTTGGTATGGCACTATATAGCAATAAACGTAACCTTTGTTATATAATGTTCATGATTAGGTGCATGTGAGTTGACGATAAACATGATCTTCGGGTGACGTCACACACTCGTGTATAGAGGCGGGGTCAATAAACGTGACCTTTGACTACCTAAATCTTTCTATTGCATACTGCAAATTTTAAAACGGACCAAAGATATAAATTGATTTGCATGCATAAGTATTGTTGCATTGTTTTGGCTACTCACTGAGCCGTGATGTGTGCTCACCCCTCGACGTCGAATATTTTTAGTTGATGATGCAGGTTATACCGTTGAAGACTATATGAGTGCGTCTGCGTACGAGAATGTGGCAGTAATGGAAGCTGGAGCTGAAGAGGATACACACGACTCCTCTTGCGAGTGCAACTCGTGTGTATTTGATTAGATATTTTATAGGTTTCTTTATTGGATTTATTAAGACATGTATTTGGTATTTAAATATTTATGTCTCAGTTGAAAACAGAATAATTTGCTATTAAATTATTGATATCATTTTAGTTTCTCAGTTCATGTTATTTTAATACTTCCGCTATTGTGTATTTACTCTGATTATGATTACGGATGTGTGTAAGTTTGGATAACGCGGGGATAGCCTATTTGAGATCCTGGTTGAACCGTTGATTTATTAGCAGTTCATCACACCATTCTGAGATGAGCGGAATTGGGGTGTGACAACTTGGTATCAGAGCGTCTCAGGCCTTGCCCGCCGAACTAACATACATTCAAGACAATTGTGAACTGAGATAGGATAAAAGTAAAAACAGTAATATAAACACACTGTAAGCACAAGTGATGATTGAGACCAAATTTAAAAAGAGAATAATGCATCTATTAAAGGGGAAACAAGTTACATACAATGAGTGAGAGAAACAAAATGTATATACATAACTAAAGCAGAGTACAGTCCACAACCAGGACAGTTACTCTGTAGTACAAGAAAATAAAGTACAATCAAGAAGCTGGAGGCGAAGGAGGAGGCGGGGCCTCACGATCTCGATCATAGTCCTCAGCATAGACCCTAGTCAACCAGGCCACCTGGGTCTGGGTCGTTTGGAGACTAGCTGCAAGATCGGCTACCCTCCTATCAGTTGCCCGCTGGACCGATAACAACTCATCCACCCTCATACGTTGAGCGTCTAGCAACTCCTCCATCCTCAGATCAGATCTGCGCTGAGCCTCCCTGATCTCCTGCAGCATCTCCATCATGTCAGAAGGTGGGAGTGAAGGACCAGCCGCATGCTAAGGACCAGCCTCAGGTACAGGATCCGCCACAGAAGAGTACCAACACCAACCGCATGTGTAGGTGAAGGCGGTGGTATCGAGTCGACATCTATATGCATATGGTCATCATCGTCGACAGGATCCGCACGAGCTCTAGCAGCGACAGTAGCAGCCTCAGCATCAGCCATCTCGATACGAGTGTGAGGGCGCACCATCGCGTTCCTCTCCTCATCACTAACCTGGGCATCCCGCATACCCATCTTGTAGACTGCCTCCCAATCTAGAGGCGACGAGAAGGTCTTCTCCTGGATCTTCTCATCTACCAGGTCAACCCCGAGACGGGTCAGTAGCACTGTAATCATGCGTCCATAGGGTAGATTACCCCTATGACCGGACAATGTAGAACTAATCATAGTCCGCATGATGATGTATGGAAGGCAGACGGGCTGTTGAGTGCATATACTGTATATCAGGAACTGGGTCAGCTGAGAAACCCTCTCATAGTGCCCACTCTGCGGGATCAGATTATGCTGGATAATGTTGCAGAAGACCTGTGGAGCTGGACGCAAGTAACAGGCTCTCATCTGCCAGCGATCAGGGCGTAACAGCTGGTTGTCGATCTCTACCCTCATCTCCATAGAAACAAACTGTGGCTCTCTAGGCACACAGTACACCATGGGGCCATCATAAGGTATGCCCAACAAATCGGTCAGTTTCCGATAATCAAAAGAAATGTGCACCCCCTTGACGTAACTGGTGATGCGCAACTCCTGACCATGCTCGACGTCATTATAATTCCCCACCACCTGGAGATTACAATAGAACTGGCGGACCAAATCCGGACATGTGCACGCGTCGTAGGTGATGACAGGGAGCCACCCCATATCACCAAATGCCCTCTCTACGTTGAACAAGGCTAGCTCAGCCAAGTTCACCATATGACCCCCTTCCACTTTCTTACGGGGATAGTCGGCATACTGTGCCTCAACTTCATTAGAACGGAAGCGAAGTGGATCACGTACTCTGGGTATCTTGGTACGAGCCATGGTATCTGCAAAACAAGAAAGAGAAGGAAAAATAAGGAAATTATGGGATAAAAATCCAAAATTCGATTTAATAATGACGTAAGTGACGATAAAACCCTATTTTTCACCATACCAGTGGGCATGAGAACTTACGTAGGTTAAAATACATCCTACAACCCACATACAATATGAAATTTTAACTGACGAAGTCCAATTTGAAAAAATTCAAGAAAAATAAAAAATTTCGACAATTAGGGCAAAAAGAGAAAATTTCAAGTTTCTCGATAACCATCCGATGAAACTCAAAAATTTTTGAGGGCTTTCGTTCCTCGAGACACCAATAACAAAAGCCCCCAATAAAAATCGAATTTTTACGGTTGGAAAAAGTTTAATTTGAAAAATACGAGTTAAATGGACGAAAACCTAGAAATGAAAACCTAAAAACAGGTAAAAATGGGAAGACATACCTGTATGGATGACGTGGACGTCGAAACCCGGAGTCAAACCGATCAAAAATAGTGGAGTAGCACTGTAGCAACTCAGAGAGGAGAGACGAGTCGAAACGGATGAGAAATAATAAGAAATGACCCAGAATCGGATCTTAAAAATCTGATTTTAGGTCTGAGGGTCGGACAATTCGACTAGAACCATCGACCCTCGAATCGACCCTCCCATCGACCCTCGGCTCTCGGGAATCTGACAGAAAATTAAGGGTCGGAACTGAGGGTCGGACACCCATCGACCCTCGCATCGACCTTCAGCTCTCGGGAAGAACAGGTCATTCCCAGGGTCGGACACCAAGGGTCGGACATACCATCGACCCTCACCATCGACCCTGCATAGAAAAGACAGTATTTTTTTTTATAAAATGAGCTAGAATTGGAATTGATTATCGATTAGCGTGCCTACATGAAATATGAATGACTTCTCACCTATTTTGATAATTTTCAGGCACCACCACCCGTGGAGGAGACCAGTCAAGAAAATAATTATGCATAGGGTAATCCAGAACCGGCAAACCCTACAAATTTGCCACCTCCACCACCAGAGCTAGCAACCGTGGTAATGAATCTGGCACAACAGCTGCAGCAGATGCAACACGCACAGGCCCAGATGCAAGTTGCCATGGGCATTATGTTTCAAGCTACTCAGGCTGCACCCATGCACACAGGACAAGCCAGTGCAGCACCGGTGGGTAACCACCCAGCTCATCAGACACCTCCACAACCTGCTGCATAGATTCCAGTGCAGGTTCCAGAAGCAGCTTAGGGTGATTACAAGTATCCACACCATATGTTTGGGGCAAACCCCCAAAATCAGTTGGACCACTCCTGACTAGTGGAGAGATTTTTGAAGATGAAACCCAAAGAATTCAACGGCAAACTGTCTGATCCGTTGTGGCCAGCCCACTGAATAGACGAGATGGAGAGAAATTTCCTCATGATGACTATCACAGAGGAAAAGAAAGTACTATGCGCCACCTTCATGCTCAAGAGCGACACACATCATTGGTGGAAATCCACGAAGGCATGTCTACTGACCAAGCACGTCCTACTGACATGGGCTACATATAAAAAAGCCTTCTTTGAGAAATATTTTCCACGGAGCTTCAGAGATTCGATGGAGAAGGAGTTCCTGAGCCTATATCAGGGACAGATGACTGTGGACTCATATCAATAGCGCTACGAAGAGCTGTTTTTCTTTGCACCGATTAGCATTCAAGAAGAAGATACCAAAACCCGTAGGTTCGTCACGGGACTGAGAGGAAGCATCAGAGAACATGTTTTGGGCTTAGAGAAGAAAATTTATAACGAAGCTGTCCAGATTGCTCGAGTGATTGAAGCGAGCCAGAAGGAGAGTTATTTTACCCAGAACAGAGGCATCAAAAGGCCAGCCAAAAATTCCTACAATGGAGGCAATAACAGGACCTATAAGCCTTTCCGTCCTCAGAATTTTACTGCTGCAACCAAGACTATTCCAGCAGCTCAACCTCAGCCAAAGCCAAATTCTGAAGTCCTGAAGTGTTTTAACTGCAACCAACCCGGACATATGGCAAGGGAGTGCCCAAAGCCGAAGAAGCAGTTACATCAGGGACGGGTATATGCTGTTACATCCGAGGATGCGGCCGCATCACCCGATGTGGTCAGAGGTATGACTGAAACTTTTTAAAGTTATAATTACATTGAATTAGCATGTAGACTAAGTAAAGATAAATCACAGGTATTGTACCTATAAATGGCATACCCGCTAGAGAACTCTTCGATTCCGGAGCTACTCATTCATTTATATCTATGTCATTTGGAAAGAAGACAAAATTACCCATCAAAATATTAGACTACAAATTACTTATACGGTCACCGATGGGGTTAGAAGTGGAACTAAAGAAAGGTTATGGACCATGTCCAGTTCTCATTGGAGAGAAGACTTTAGATGCAACCTTGATACAACTTGAGATGGCAGACTTTGATGTCATCTTGGGAATAGGACAGTTAGCTCGGCATTCGCAAATCTATTATGCGCCGAAAAGAAGCTAACGTTCAAAGACAAAGAAGGAGCAGAATTAAGTTTTTTGGGAACCAAACTTCCCCGGAGACGCAAGCTCATACTTTCAGCACTAAAGGCTAAGAAGTGCCTTGAGAAGGGGGCAATCGGGTATCTAGTATCCATGGTCAACCTAACCAAGGACGCGCCACGAATGGAAGATATTGATGTCGTGCGGGACTATCCTGACGTATTTCCAGAGGAACTATCCAGATTACCACCCGACCGAGCCACGGAGTTTGTGATAGACCTTATACCTAGAGCCGCACCAGTGTCAAAAGCACCTTATAGAATGGCTCCTATGGAACTGAAGGAATTAAAAGTGCAACTACAAGAACTACTGGACAAGGGTTATATTCGACCCAGTATATCTCCATGGGGGGCACCGGTGTTGTTCGTAAAGAAGAAGGATGGTAGCGTTCGATTATGCATCGACTATCGGGAGTTGAATAAACTGACAATCAAGAATCGATATCCACTACCTCAGATCGATGACTTGTTCGACCAGTTACAAGGAGCAAGAGTATTTTCTAAGAACGACCTTCGATCAGGCTATCATCAGCTGAAGATTAAAGAAGGTGATATTCCGAAGACAGCATTCAGGACCACATATGGACATTATGAATTTTTGGTTATGTCTTTCGGACTAACTAATGCACCGGCAACGTTCATGGAACTTATAAACCGAGTTTTCCACGATATGTTGGATACGTCGGTTATAGTATTTATTGATGACATATTGGTATACTCCAAGGACGAGGAAACCCATATCAAGAACCTAAACGCAGCCCTACAGCGTTTAAGGAAAGAGAAGTTATATGCCAAATTTTCAAAGTGCGAGTTTTGGCTAAGTGAAGTCGCCTTCCTAGTCCATGTAGTATCCATTGAAGGAATCAAAGTGGACCCCAGCAATATCGAGGTTATTGTGAAGTGGGAAGCACCAAAGAGCATTTCAGAAATTAGATGTTTTCTGGGTCTAGCTGGTTATTATCGGAGATTCGTAGAAGATTATTCTCGGATTGCTGTACCTCTCACCAGTTTGACTAAGAAAGGTGAAAAGTTTGTGTGGACGGATAAATGTGAGAAGAGCTTCCAGACATTAAAGTCCAGATTGATATCCGCTCCGATTTTGACTATTCCCATTCCAGGACAGACCTTTACTTTATACACTGATGCGTCGGGACTGGGATTGGGATGTGTGCTTATGCAAGGAGAGCAAATAATTGCTTATGCTTCAAGACAGTTAAAGGTACATGAGAAAAATTACCCCACTCATGATTTGGAGTTAGCGGCAGTAGTACATGCTGTCAAGATATAGAGGCATTACCTATACGGAGAGAAATTTCAGATTAAGTCGGACCATAAAAGTCTTACTTATTTATTTAATCAGAAGGAGTTGAATATGAGACAAAGAAGATGGCTGGAACTATTGAAAGACTATGATTGTGATATCCAGTATTATCCGGGAAAAGCGAACGTAGTAGCGGATGCATTAAGCAGAAAAGCAATGATAAGATCTCAAGGAGAAGTTAGCACAATTGCAGCAATGTGTACTACTGGAATGGTATTCAATCACGTCAACGAGCAGTATGTAATAGATACAATGGATGGATCAGCTAACCAAGGGTTTATTCATCGGTTTTCGAATATGTTCGTGGCATTGAAGATTATACCGGATATAGTGGATGAAGTGAAGACAGCTATCAAAGCAGATCCTTATCTGAGAACAGTACAAGAAGATATTGAGAAAGGTAGGACCAACCCTGAGTTCACCTTGGATGACGAGAAGGTACTGAAATACAAAGGAAGAATATGTGTACCGAAAGCAGAAAGTATGGACATTAGACACCGATCGATGAAAGAAGCCCATACCACCATCTATTCGATACATCCTGGAAGTACAAAAATGTATCATGATCTGAAGAAACTATATTGGTGGAGGGGAATGAAAGCAGATGTAGCCAAGTTCGTGTCTAAATGCCTAAATTGTCATAAAGTAAAGGCTGAACGACAAAGACCCGCAGGAGTGTTGCAGCCATTACCGGAACCAGCATGGAAATAGGACTGCATCACTATGGATTTCGTCACGGGACTACCATTGACTCCTCGAGTAGTTGACGCAGTTTGGGTGATTGTGGACCGTCTGACTAAAATAGCTCGCTTCATACCTATACGACCTCAGTATACACTGGAAAGGTTAGCAAAGCTGTCTGTGGATAATATTGTTCGATTACATGATGTTCCAGAAAGCATTGTGTCAGATAGAGATCCATGATTTACTTCCAAGTTTTGGGAAGGATTGCAAAAGGTTATGGGTACAACGCTAAAGTTCAGTATTGCATTCCACCCACAGACAGATGGACAGTCGGAGCGTACAATCCAGATTTTAGAAGATATGCTACGACCATGTGTGATTGATTTTAAAGGATCATGGGACGAAAAGTTACCATTGGTCGAGTTCGCTTATAACAATAGCTATCAGGCTACTATACAGATGTCACCTTATGAAGCACTGTATGGTAGGAAGTGTCGAACTCCCTTGTTTTGGAATGAAGTTGGAGAACGTAGTATTGTTGGACCAGAATTTGTTGAAGAGACTTGCCGAGTGGTCGACATCATCAAGGAAAGAGTGAGAACAGCTCAGAACCGTCAAAAGCAATATGCAGACACTCGACGAAGAGATCTGGAGTTTGCCGTAGGTGATAAAGTATTTTTGAAGGCATCGCCTATGCGAGGATTGAAGAGGTTCGGACAGAAAGGAAAACTAAGTCCAAGATATGTCGGGCCATATGAAATTCTAGCTAAGCATGGAAAACTGGCTTATCAGTTAGCACTACCACCATCTATGTCAAGTGTGCATGACGTATTTCACATTTCCCTATTGAAGAAGTATGTCAAAGACCCAACGCATGTTTTGACAGTGAATTTGCTGGAATTGACTGATGATTTGACATTTGAAGTAACACCAGCAGAAATCACTAGTCGAAAGGTTCAACGTCTATGCAACAGAGATATCTACTATGTTAAGGTCACATGGAAAAGTAGAGACATGGAAGAGATTACATGGGAAGAAGAAAATGCTATGCGAAAGCAATACCCTCAGTTATTTGATTCAGAAGGTACGTATAATTTCGAGGATGAAATTTTTATAAGTTTGGGGGAGTTGTAAGACCCATGTCAATCTAACCCGGTCTTACCACCTTAAACCAGGTTTACCCATCATGGTCGAGTCAAATGGACCAAGGGCGTGAAGGAGATCGAGATCCCAGGTATCAAATCAACCCAAAAATACTTAATTGGAAGGGAGGGTCGCATACCCAGCTAAGTAGGGTCGGACCTCCCAAAGCAGAAAGTCAGACCCTCAATTTTGAAGGGAGGGTCGGACATCTTGAGTCTTAGGGTCGACGGGATCATCGACCCTCCCATCGGCCCTCCGTTGTCTCCAAAATTGAAATTAGGAAATTTCCTAATTTTCGATTTGGATTCTTTCCTAATCTCAGAGGGACTTATTGTAGGAGGTTCCTACTCTATTTAAAGGACGTCCCTAAGCCACTTTCACTCCTTTCACAACCCTAATTGAATTGAGAGAATGAGAGGAGAAGGAAAAGAGGAAGAAGAAAGGCAGGGAAGAGAACTTAGCAAAAAGGAGAAACATTTCAGAGAAAAAGTAATCTTCTCAAGTATGGATACTAATTCCATGAGTTTCTATAGACCTTAGGTTAGTTATTGTTGAGAGAGTGATCTCGGAGAAACCCAAACCATCAAGTTATGGTTATATTTTCTTGGAAAACCATAGAAGAATGCATGAAAGCTATCTAGGTGGTTGATTCGTGGTTCCAGACCATGGAATGAATGTTTAATGGAATGTAGAAGCAAGCCATAGGACCCCAAACACGAAGAATGGATTAAAGAGAGGGAATTGGACCAAAGTGCACGGAGGGTCGCACCGAGGGTCGATGACCATCCGACCCTAGGTGATTCTGACCATCGACCCTCAGTGTTCGGGAAGTTCAGAGTTAAGGGAGGGTCGCACCCAGGGTCGATCCTGACTCCGACCTTACCTCCGACCCTCAGTTAACAGAGTAGTTTTAAATTTAGAATTAATTCTAATTAAATTCTATCGACTTTGTTAGGTCTTCTAGCAATATAATAACATTGTAAAGGTGATTTTAAAGCTTGGAAAAGTATTTTATAGCAAGCTAAGGTGAGGAACCAGAACTCTAAACTAATTAGTTAATAACAAAACTATTTTCTATTTTCTTGAGTCCTATGCCATGCTTGATTCTATGCAAATATGTTTGTAATGTGCATACAGCATGCCATCCAATATTTCTATTACTTGTTCATGCATATTTACTTTATTATTTATAACATGATGATGATGATGATGATAGGAATAGGCATGTGCTTGTATGTGTGTGGTTGATGTACTTGATGCGAGCGAGTATCAGGGGAGGTGTGATGAGAACGTCAATAAATGTTAACCTTTGGCGGGTCTCAGCACTTTAGCTCTATCTCTAACTCAAGTCTTGTGCATTGGCATCGTCGTATCGCCATTACTTTAGCAGAACTATTATGTCGTAGAGTATCAGGGGAGGTGGTCTCGGTCCTTGTAGTCTCTGACTTTACCGGGGGGCCTTAGTTCTATCTCTATGGACATTCTGAGGGATGCTGGGGTGAGGCCTTGGATACACTTTTGGCATTAGGATTGGTTAGTTGTGAGTCCAGTTTGCAGCCCTCGCCAGCAGGGGCTTACGTGTTGGTATGGCACTATATAGCCATAAACGTAACCTTTGTTGTATAATGTTCATGATTGGGTGCATGTGAGTTGACGATAAATGTGATCTTCGGGTGACGTCACACACTCGTGTATAGAGGCGGGGTCAATAAACACGACCTTTGACTACCTAAACCTTTCTATAGCATACTGCAAACTTTAAACCGGACCAAAGATATAAATTGATTTGCATGTATATGTATTGTTGCATTGTTTTGGCTACTCACTGAGCCGTGATGTGTGCTCACCCCTCGACGTCGAATATTTTTAGTTGATGATGCAGGTTATACCGTTGAATACTATATGAGTGCGTCTGCGTACGGGAACGTGGCAATAAGGGAAGCTGGAGCTGAAGAGGATACACACGACTCCTCTTGCGAGTGCAACTCATGTGTATTTGATTAGATATTTTATAGGTTTCTTTATTGGATTTATTAAGACATGTATTTGGTATTTAAATATTTATGTCTCAGTTGAAAACAGAATAATTTGCTATTAAATTATTGATATCATCTTAGTTTCTCAGTTCATGTTATTATAATACTTCCACTATTGTGTATTTACTCTGATTATGATTACGGATGTGTGTAAGTTTGGATAACGCGGGGATAGCCTATTTGAGATCCTGGTTGAACCATTGGTTTATTAGCGGTTCATCACACCATTCTGAGATGAGCGGAATTGGGGTGTGACAGTGGAGGAGCAGAAGAAGAAGAGGGCGGCAGCAGCATAGCCACCGCCGCCGTGAAGGAAGGAGCAGCTCCCCCTCCTTGCCGGTGATCTCGGTCGATAGGTAATTCATGTCGAAATTTTTTTTTTTTAGTGATTGTTTTGGTCTAGGTCAGGTTCTAGTTTGGTTGGGTCTAAGTGAGGGCCGGTTTGGGTTGGTTCAAGTTAGACTGGTTCAGGTTTATGTTGGACTTGGTTTGGGTTAATTAAGGTTTGAGTTGGTTTTGATGGGCTTGGGTTAGTTTGGTTCAGAGTATGGTCTAGTTGGTTCTGGGCTGGTTCGGGCTAGCCCATGTTAAGGTCTTCAGAATCTGTTTGGTTTGTTTGGACTAGGCTAGCTTGAGTTGGTCCTAGTTAGGTCTTGAGTCTGGCTTAGTTTAGTTTTAATGAAGTTCTTGTAGGTTGGAAGTAGGTTTAGGATAGTCTAGTTTGGTTGGTCTATCTGTTCTAACTTGGGTTAGCTTGACCTTAACATAATCTGATCACATGTGTAGATGCATGACAATCTAACTTAGTGCTTAATGTCTACATTCTTTATCATATATGCTTGAATCACATGCTGATTTTTCTTTGTTACACTTCTTATGTTAGATGTTTTATACTAGGGAATTAATAATTGTATGTGTAGGTAGTGAAGATGTTAAATGCATTTTTAATGTATGTCTCCTACCCTACCCCAAAGGTGTATCTCCACTTGAACACCATGATAGATGCATGTTAGGATACATCCGTCCCGCAATGTGATTGGCTAGGGGACTCCAAAGAGTCCGACCCCTTGTGGGCTCATTTAGAATGAGCCCACCCAACCCTAGGATTGGATCCAAGAGTATGGGAAACCATTTTATCAAATACATATTAATGAAAAATGTGCGATTGGGTAAATGTATGCATAGGATGGGTGGTCCGACGGACGGTCCACCTAGGCATCCCGTATGTGGGGTATGAGTGAGATTTAGTATACCCCCGTGTGTGGGGAGCTAAGGCATTTGGCCTTTCCTGAGTGTCGCCACGCGTGTCCATGGCTCGTCAATCCATGGGAACTACGCTTGACCTGATTCTGGAGAGACAGAGGTCTTGAGGGATACGTAGGCTGCGGGGGAGTTTGGTCGCTCCACGCTTGGTCAAATTAAGATAAGTTCCATGTATTATGGGATTACTTCGCCGAGGGGACTTCCTTGTGATAGGGAGTACCTCAACACTGAGATGGGTCCCACTATTGTGGGGACATCTCTCACCATTGGATGTGTTCCATGATTATGGGAGCATCCATCGCTTGGGATGCGTTCCAACATTTTAGAAGTGTCCCTCTTCTCTTGCACACACTTGGTACGTACACACCCGTTCGAACTACGTTTGGCATGATTCCTGCCGCACAGGGATACGTAAGTGGCCTGGGATTTTCCAAGACCTCGGTCATATGTTATATATCTTTTTTTTCCTTTCTTTTGATGTGTGATTAAGCTATTCTTTGAGTTCTTTGATTCATTTTCTAATTATTTTTCTTGTTTAAATTATTTAATCTCAGCTTATGCCATGTGTAGTTAGCGAAGAATTAGAAATGAACTTAGGATTCACCTTCTACCTTGTAATGTATTTAGATAGCCCCAAGTGTTCATAAACTGTAGGAAAGGATATGATTTAGGGTGACCGGTTCAACCGGGCGAGTTGGGTGCCTAACACCTTCCCAACTCGTAATTTGACACTTACCCGCCTTTGATGAGACAAGACAGCTGTTCCACTTGCGTGAGTCAATAGTATTCTTCCATTGAGGGACATCATTTATAGGTCCTAGACCTTATCTAGGTGGCGACTCCAGTCTTCTTACCCTCTATTGGCATGAGTGGATGGGATCTGAAGGTGAGAACTTTCTAGGTCTCAGTTTGAGTGTAATGAGGGTAGACAACTTTAACTATATGAAAACTCAATTTTAAAAATGAGGATAAATCCAATTAAAATTTTCAAAAAGATTATTTTTTCCCATGTCCTCACACCACTCAATTGGCTGAATCGAGAATTTATATATTTGTGTAAAGATATATTGTGTAACCCCAATTACCTCCATCATCCTTTGCTTCTCTTTAAGCCTTACCTCCTTGGCCTCTCAGTTGGCGGAACCGAGTGAAAAAAGAATAATTTTGTTTACATTTCTTAGTTGTGTTGTTATTACTATTCATGATGACTGATTACATGCCTACAGAAGTTCAGATCATTACTGTGAAATTGAAAGGGGTTTCAAACTACATTTTATGGGCTCAGGCTATCAAAACCTACATCTTGTCTAAAGACAAAATTAAGATTCTTTTTGAAGATGCTCTTGTTATTGATGTTAAAGATCCAAGAATCTATCAAAGTTTATGACCAAGAATCTATCAAAGTTTATGATACTTGGCTTCGTGATAATTCTTTAGTTCAAACTTGGTTATGGGACAGTATTGACATTTCCATCTTGCTTATTGTATGTTTTACAATACTGTCAAGGCCATATGGGATGATCTAAAAGAGACTATGGCCAAGATAAGAATGCTTCTAGGATTTAAGACCTCTATGAGAGAATGTTTACCTATTCTATTGGTGACAAATCTTTGACTGGCTACTACAGAGGCTTTAAAGGACTTATTGAAGAAATTCAGGCTGTGCAGCCCCTTACCCCTGATATCAATAAACTAAAGACCCAACAATCTAAATTTTATGTGGCCAAGTTTCTGGCTAGTCTCTCTCCTAAGAATCAAGCTGTGAAGAGTTAGCTCCTTACCAGTGCTTCCATACCTACCCTAAGTAAAACCTTCTTTCATCTTTAACGTTTGGTTCCCCAGACTGACATTTCCCCAAAAGATACAACTACGTTGTTTACTGGTTGTGGTTGGGGTTCCACCTCTAGGGGTCGTGGCTCCAACCATAGTGGTGGTCGTGGTCGTGGCCCTTCTTCAGTTCTACCCGCTTCTGTACTGATTGCAATAAACTCAACCACACTGTTGATATCTTATTGGGATAAATTTGGTCATCCTGAATGGATAGATAACTTGGTGAATACTGTTACCATTGATGATGCATCCCCTACTGCCCTAGTTCTACCATCTACACTTGCTCCATTTTCTGATCAGTATGAGGCCTTCTTTGAAGGATTCAGAACCTTGGGACTACTGGTCCTTCTTCTACTACTACTTTGGCTTGTACAGGTACATCTGTCCTCCTTTCTTACACATCCCCTCACCCTTGGATCAGTGATTCGGGTGTCCCCTGTCACATGACCGGTGAGTCCTCTGTCTTTTCATCTCTTCATGAACCCAATAAACCTATTACTATTTACCTTGCTGATTGATCTTCCACTACTGCGTCTCAGTATGGTAATGTGTTCTTTAACCAGTCTATGTCTTTATCTTCAGTCCTACATGTACCTAATTTTCCTCTTAATATTTAGTCTATTAGTCAACTAATTAAATTTCACAATTGTATTGCTCCCTTTTACCCCTCTCATTGTACCTTTCAAGATCTTAGGACCAAGGAGATGATTGGTGGTGGATGTGAGCATGCTAGTCTTAAAGCAATTTATGGCTAAGCAATCTCCTCGTGCATGGTTTGATAAGTTCAGTACTGTTATTATAGATTTTGGCTTCGCTACATGTTACTCTGATCATTTTATTTTTGTGCGACACCATTCCTCTCATGTCACTATTATTGCCATTTATGTCGATGATATTATTATTACAGAGAATGATAAGATAGGCATTGCATAAATTAAATCTTATTTGAATACTCAATTCCAGATGAAAGACTTAGGTCTTCTTCATTACTTCTTGGGGATTGAAGTGGTTTGCAGTAGTAAAAGCATTAGTCTGTCTCAAAGGAAGTACATGCTTGATTTACTTTATGAGTCAAGAGTTCTTGGAGCTAAACCAATTGATACACCAATACACCCGCATTAGAAGCTTGAAACATGTGACAGTCCTTAATATTCTGATATTCATCAATATAAACTTTTGGTTGGGAAACTGTATCTAACTGTAACTCGACCTGATATTTCTTTTGTTGTTGGAGTTGTTAGTCAATTTATGCATGCTCCTAAAGTTGTTCATTGGGTGGTAGTCTGTCGTATATTGCGGTATCTCAAGAAATCTCCTGGAACTGGTCTTATTTATCATCAGCATTAACATCTTGATATTGTTGGTTTTTCTGATTCTGATTGGGCTAGAGCTGATGGTGATAGATTTTCCACCACTGGATATTGTACCTTTGTTGGGGGTAATCTTATTACTTGATGGAGTAAAAAGCAAATTACTATATCCTTGTCCAGTGCTGAAGCTGAAGCTGAATATCGTACTATGGCACATACTACTGCTGAGTTGTTATTGTTGAAAACTCTTTTACAAGAACTTGGATTTCTTGTCTCTAGACCTATGTCCTTGATGTATGACAATCAAGATGCTATTGATATTGCTAGTAATCTAGTCTTCATGAGCATACCAAATACATAGAGGTTTATTGTCATTTTGTTCGAGATGCAGTCATGAAGAAGATAGTTGTTACTCCCTTTGTTTCTTCTTCGAATCAACTTGCTGGTATTCTTATGAAGCCTTTGTTTAGATCAACGTATCGATTAAACTATTACAAGTTTATATTGGGTGATCTGTATACTCCAAGCTTAAGCAAGGGTATTAACGTGGACCAAAAGAACTAGGCCCACAGGGCCCATCTCGAGAAGCAAGCCAGTGTCGCTGGTGGTAATTAGCGCTAGCGACACTAGCTGCTGGCTCTCTCTTTCCTTTTATTCTCTTCATTTTAGTTTCCATAATTCTGTTATTTTCTTTTTTTATTTCAGTTTTTTTTTTTTTTGTTTATGGAAATTTTCCTTATGTAATGGATTTAGTTTTATCTATAAATATAAGCATATACAGAGAGGAGCCTCATACATAGATCTTAATGCCAGTACTCTACTGGTTTCATGATCTGTCCTTCTCCTCCTTCTTATTTCTTCATCTCTCTTCTTCTTCTTTACTGGTTTTTCTGGTTTAGTGCTTCTATTTTGTGTAGTTTTGTTACAAGATACATTGGGAAGGTTTTACCAATGCAGATATGCTTTTAACTTGGTGGAAACGAAAGCACCATATAGCTCCCCTTTCCAAGATATGGCTGCCTCTTCTGATACATATCCTATCGGCTATTTGGAAAACTAGAAACAAAAGTTGCTAAGAAGGAAGAAAACCGTCTCACTATACCACAATGAAAATTATTTCAGTGGCTATCCAGGACATGGAATCCGTGAGGAATATTAATGTCAAAATAGTAGAGGATTTGGAAGTTGCAAATAAATTGAATCTTATGATAAGGGCCGAAAAGCCTTATCGTATTATTTCAGTGACATGGATGAAACCAAAAGAGAATGGTATAAAATAAATGTATATAGCAGCTCATTTGGAAATCTAGGTGAGGCGGGGGCTGGTTGGGTCATTCGAGAATATTCGGGTTGAGTCTAATTTGCCTTCATCGAACACATTCATATTGCCACAAATTATGAAGCAGAATATTTTTGTTTGGAACCAAATATTTTCCCATCTATGTGTGAATCAAAGGATATGAAGCCAAAAAATAAAATGAAAGAAACAAATAAATAATCCACAAAGCACAACCACAACACTAATATTTTTTACGCGGAAAACCCTTCAATTTGAAGGTAAAAAACCATGGGACCAGGTTTGGTAAAAAATTTCCACTATAGTTATAATGGGATTACAAGATTTAGTCTTCTCAAGCTTTGTACCCAAACTTGAGGATCACAAAATAATGTAACATAAACAAATAACTTGAAGGAGTACAAGGTTACCTCTCAACCACTATTTTAATGGTACTTTCTCACATCTAAAGCCCCAAATAATCTTTCAATCACTTGAAAAATAACCACTGGAAAACACACGTTGCTTCTCCAATTCGACAACAAAATAAGAGCATGAGAGATAGCAAGAAAACTTCAGGTAGAACCTTTAGTGTAAAATCCGCACTTCTTCTTATCTAAAAGAATTCCCAAAAGAGCTTCAAAACCAATGTTAATGGCTCCTCCAAAGAGATCTCATATTCTTTGCCAATTTCATTAAATCTCTTTCTTTCTTTGAAAAAAATAACTCCTTTTGTTATTTCCAAAATGAGTCCTTTTATTTTCTCACCAACTCACTTAAAAACAAATTTGAAATTTAAATTTCAAAATTCAAATCCATTTTTCAATAAAATAGATTCACTTCCATATGGGCTCACAACTTTTATATGGGTTCAACTCCAAACACTCTCATAGGACTAGACCCATATGGCCCAATCCCAACATATTTTGCTACAATTAGAGGCCTAAAAGAGGCACTTTGATTGAAACTCACAAAAGTATAGCTGGAAGGAGATTCAGAAGCCATGATCAAAGGATTTCAAACAAATAATATTCCATGGCAGTACCAACAATAATGGAATAGCATTTTGGAGGAGTTTAAAGGCAAGCAGATCAGATTTACGACTTGCTACAGAGAGGCTAATGCTGTGCAGATATCTTGGCAAAGAGGGCCGCTAAAGAACTCCTCACAAATTCATGGAATTACTGTCCCACTCTTATTGCTCATGAGGTAGTCTAGGATGCCTTGGAGCGTAGTAGATATAGATTTTATTAGTAATTTATTATTTCTTTTTTTGGATTTTACTGTGGCAGGGCTCTGTTGATGGCAATACCAAAGGTAGAGCTTTTACTATAGCATACTTTTATTTTTTCTTTTTCTTTTTCTTTCTATTTTTAATACAAACTAACCTATTAGCAAAAAAAAGTCAAGCGACCCTCCAACAACCTCCGACAACCCTAAGACTAAAAATAAATTGGCAGTCGATCTAAAACCAGGGGTCAAAACAAAGGACTTCGATTATTATTATTATTTATAATTAACCTGAAACTGTTAAAATTACCAAGGGTAACTTCGTCGACACGTTTCGCAGCTTCCAGAGGCGGCGACCTAAGGTGGCTGCAAAGTTCTATGAAACCCAATGCAAAATAGGACTAGTTGACAGTTATAGTAAACCAGAAAAATCCGGTTCTTAAATTCTGAGTCCAAACAAAATGACCAGTTTCATATAACATATATACATGAAGTAACCTCACAGAACTCCATACAAAAACATAGATATTACCGGCATGCAGTAACATAATGCCAGAAACTGATACTTAAAAGTGATCGAAAGGCAGTATGCTCTGATGTCATATGTTAGACTAAGCATGCAATCAACAGAGCATAATTTGGAAGCAAGATCATAGGAACCTACGTCCACTGCCTTGTCATACAAACATCAACTGCGACTCTGTTGATGTCATCTCCTCTGATCATGCTGTGTTTTCTGGCTACCGTTTCATGACCACTGAATGAGGGATTGTTTTCTGATCTCTCAGGGTCTCTCATATGCATAAAAGTCTTAATGGATAGATTCTTATGTCATCGTCGAGAGTCCCTAAAACTAATCCGTTAACCGCCTCTCCAATGCTAACGGTTGCTTGATTGAGTGTGGAACTAAATCCACTTCACGCAACTCACAGATCTCCTTATGCTGATGGGGCAAATTGACCCCATCAGCCAACAACAAACAGTCCATGTCACATTATTTCCTTTGGTGTGTTGTTCTCAATTCTCTCCAAGTAAAATGTATGAGATTGGAAATTATTACAACTTTATATACTCCCTTCCGCATCAGATTCTGAAGTTTCAACGAAAGAAGCAATCATAGAGTAGTAAAGCAACCATAGAGAAGTTACTTCTCTCTCTCTCTCTCTCTCTCTCTCTCTCTCTCTCTCTCTCTCATGCTTGGATAGGGATTGACAAGTGGGTTCTAGTGATTGCTGAATTTTATTCTTTCGAAGTTAGTATACCAAATTATATCTTGCATCAAATTTTGAAACTAAGTGATTTATTATGATAGTGTGGCCATTGAGGTAATATGCTCCATTGCAATGTTTTCAATTGAGAACTCAAGCACACAGATCAGCTAGGAGTGTCAATTTAGCCTGCTAGCTTGAACCGGTCTGAATTCCCCCAGAATTTGATCTATCCCGAACCCTTTCAGGGTTGGATTTGGGTTCACTCTGCTTCTGACCCTAGCAGGGCCAAGCCAGGCCTGAGTTGAAGCCGGCTCAACCCAACCCTGCATATCAACCCTCACTCTAGCGCTCTTTGCCTGTCTCCATTCTCCATTGAATCTAGGGCTTTGATTATTGTTTTCCAACGATATTGGCATAAACAGAGGTTAAACCAAACATTGTTGGACCATTCATTTGCTTCTTCTTCTGGTGATTCTCTTTCATAGCAACTTAATCTCATCAACGAAACTCAAATTCAAAATCCACCATCTCTTGATATAGTGAGCATCTCTTTAACAATCTTGCTTTTAAATGTGCTCATGCATATCACCGGGCACTACTTGATTCCTTGATTTGTTATTTGGATTCCTGGCCTGTTGTCTACTTCTAATTCTACATTCGGCTTTCTTCTAATCAGCAACATATAAATTCTTAAAACAAATTCTCTGCTAAAAAACCCAGGTGCATGAAGTTCATAAACAAAAGAAATCAAGTGGAATGGACTCGGGTCTGTTCAATTTTCGTGTTGTATGGATTCGTTTTGTTTTGTATTTCTATTTAACCTTTGGTCTTTCTACCGTGATCAGTGATTAACAATTATTTTCGGAATGATACAGGTCTGAGTGACCGCTCTGCTCTATGCCCACGTGAGCTGTGATCGTCAAAGCCAAAACAAACGCAAGATCTGACGAGTTACCGAGTGATCCGAGTCTCATCTCCTCTCCTTTTATGGTTCTCTTCAACAAACACCTAGTGTGCAGACAGACCATACAGAGCAGAGAGGAAAGTCACGGAGCAAGGATGTTCACAGCAAGCCCACCAACAATCTCCTCGTCTCCTTCCATCTCCAAAGCTCTCAAAACCACAAACCCTAGAACTCTTCCCTTCCAACGAACTCTCCTCAAACCCACCAGAAATCAACCCAACCCTCGACTTCTCACTACTCCACTAATCAAATCATCACTCTCAACTACAGATTCAACAACATCAACACCCATTAATTTTCCACCCCCATCTCAAACCCCAGCTCTACGAGTAGATATTCTCTCTGAATCCCTCCCATTCATCCAGAAATTCCGAGGAAAGACCATAGTCGTCAAATACGGAGGTGCAGCGATGAAATCCCAAATCCTCCAAGCCTCGGTGATCAACGACCTCGTCCTGCTCTCCTGCGTCGGTCTCCGACCCGTCTTCGTCCACGGCGGAGGCCCCGAAATCAACTCCTGGCTGAACAGACTAGGTCTCCAACCCAATTTCCTCAACGGCCTTCGAGTTACTGACTCCTCCACCATGGAAATCGTCGAAATGGTCCTTGTTGGCAAAGTCAACAAACAGCTAGTTTCCCTCATCAACAAAGCCGGCGCCACAGCCGTTGGCCTCTGCGGCAAAGACGGCCGCCTCCTCACTGCTCGTCCGAATGCCAAATCGGCCGAGCTTGGGTTCGTTGGTGATATCGCCGGGGTGGATCCAACCATCCTTCGGCCGCTTATTGCAAACGATCACATCCCTGTTATCGCTTCCGTCGCCGCCGACGAAAATGGGCAGGCATATAACATTAATGCAGACACGGTTGCCGGGGAGTTGGCGGCGGCGTTGGGGGCTGAGAAGTTGATTTTGTTGACTGATGTTGCAGGAATTCTGGAAGATAGGGAGAATCCGGAGAGTTTGGTGAAGCAGATTGATATTAAAGGAGTGAAGGGGATGATGGAAAAGGGGATGATCGCTGGTGGGATGATTCCCAAGGTCAACTGTTGCGTTAGATCACTGGCGCAGGGGGTTAGGACGGCGAGTATCATCGACGGTCGAAAACCGCATTCGCTGCTTCTCGAGATCCTCACTGATGAAGGAGCTGGCACGATGATCACTGGGTGATGATAGATCAGATGCTAATCGGGTGGCAGCGGAGTGCGAAAGTGTACCACTGTTGTACTTGATTTTCTATTAGTGTTTCTTCCTTTTTTTCCGGGTGACTGTATACTTTATTTTCGTTATTTCTTTTCAACCTGCCATTCAAGGAGTGTTTGCCAAATTTGTGGTTTTTTTTCCAAAATCAAATCTTTCTGTGGTTTTGTTTATGGTATAAATACTGTTGCTTCCCCTCTAGTTTGCCTAGAGGACAAATGTTCCTTAATTTTTCAGCAATATACATATGTCTCCCCTAAAAGCATTATTAAAATACAAGTAGACCTACATCGTTAGGTATATTTCATTAGATACTAACAGTGAGAGTTCAATATTTTTGAAATGATTAAACTAACCCTTTAATAGGATGACTGATGTGCACCGGGAGTGCATGGATGCAACCTTATCCGTCATCAAGTACCTTATCCGTCGTGGCGGTAGAGCGTTCTCCTTCATGGGATGTTGGAAATTCATTGCCATTGAATAGGTGGAGCAGCAAAAGAAGTTCACCTTTTGTGTGAACTTTCTTCTCAATTACTGGAAAGGCCTTGAATTTTTGAAGGTCCAAAACTATGAAGATCCTGGAATCGGTGGAAGAGATCAAAACGCTAATGGAAAGGATCATCTCTCTCTCTCTCTCTCTCTCTCTCTCTCTCTCTTCTCTTGAGGAAATGAACGCCCAAAACTTCAACCCCTATGGTTTCTTAGTAGAAAAAAGAACCGATAGTCGATCTGGAGAGAAAAAAGAAAGAGGTTGTATAGATCTAGAGGAAACAATATTTTTCCCTTTGCTTATTTATTTTTATGGGGAAATGACTTCAATATTCGTTGTGATAGTTTATATTGAGTTTTTGTTACCATCAAATGAAGCAGTTTTTCCAGTATATGATTTATGGTTTTAGGGTAATCTTGTTGCAAATATCTATTCTCTAATTCATTTTTTTCCCCATTTTAATTTCTTAAAGAAGTGATTCAGTTTTTAGTTTCAATTTGGGCATGCCCATTATTTGCTACTCAATCCATAACCACTGAATAATGATGTTAAACAAACCTATTGGTTGTTACACCCTGTTGTGGGTGGACATCATCCCACCGATCTGCAACGAGGAGGACCTACGATCACAAAGATGGAGGCAGAAGTGTTTGGAAGGCTCAACCCGAGGTACACTCCGATGCCTAAGTCAAATTCCCTTACACAAGCAGTCAAGAGTCGCGAGAGGTGAACTCCAGTTTGGAGATGGAGGCCGTTGTAAAACCCGCACCTAGAAAGCCAGCCTAACTCAGATTTTCTTACCGTGCCAGGGTTTTTCACTGTCAATGAACCTGACCCCTCGTCAACTTGAAGACCAGCTTGAACCAGGTACGAACTATTTTGATCGAACCCAAAACTTTAGACTAAAACTCACAAAACCAGTCACCAGTCCCGAAAAGTCCTAGCAGGACATCGGGATCGGTAAAGCCTGGACAGACTACCCACGAAAGACAAATTCAAAACTCTGTTTCTAGTTAGTGTGGGAATATTCCCTGGACCTAAGGACGATCCCAATGGGTCCCACCTCACTCCTAACTAATCTAGAGTTGATTGAGGAGGTAGAGAACCTAAGGGATTCCTTAGGATGCCAATTGGCAATCCCTTATAGTCTCTAACTCTCTAAGGAATTCTATCTCAAGAGAGAGACTCCTAAAACATAAAACACTCCCCAAAACCCTACCTCTCTCAGAGCATCATTTTAAACCCTAGAGTTCTGACACGTTCTTGGAGAGAGGAGAAAATTGGAGGAGGAAGAAGGAGGCTGAAAGGAAGAAGTTCTTTGGGAATCACCGCCAAGTTTCAACACCATTGAACAGCTGTTCAAAACCACTATAAGTAAACCCAACCTTGTTTTGAATCTGATTGTAGACGGAGTAGAATGAAAGGAACCTTGGTTCGTCAACCATCATTGGAACCATCATCCATTAATGGTTGCGCACCAAAGAAGGTTATGATAAAGTCGAACCTAGGATAATACTTGCAGTAATCTAAACATTAAACCCTAATCTAATTAATTAATTCACTAACGAGTTTATGAAGCCTAGAATAGGATTGGTTGACCTTTAAGGATGTCTTATCATGAGTTCCATAATGGAGTTCCACGATAAGGAATCCTTTGTTGGAATTTTGGATGAGTTAGAAACCCAAACCAACTACACAGAAAAGGTCCGGTCACGACATACAGGACATGTGACCTGATACATTCGAGAAGTTCCTAGGAAGTTACCGGTCTTGACATCCGATCGTAATACTTGTGACAGGACCCACGACCGGTTGGGATGATGGAAGGTTCCCGAGAGCATCCAATCCCAACCACCGGTCCTGATAGTCGAAACCGGTCAGTCGTGATCAGTTAACCCTAGAAAGTCCTATTTAGGACTGAATTAAAAGTACCTAAGTAACTAATGAGATTCACGCTCAATAGGTGACACGAAAGTAATCAAGAGTGACCGTTGGACTAGGGATAACAATAATTTGCAATTATCAGGCGAGGGAACAAAACCCCTGTCTTATGTTTGGAATGAATTCTGTCTTGAATTTCAATATGAATGCTAAATTGATTATGATAACATGTCATCCTCTTTATTATGAATGCATGCATTTGCATCTCTTTATTATAAATATTGTGAATGTGTGCGAATATGAATGTGCATCGTGAGCTGTGGTGAAACTGTTGAGGACCGTGGGATCCGACTCATTGATTGATTGGCTTGTGATGTCTTCGCACCCCTAGCAGGATGATAGCATCTTGTGGGGGGGGCAAAACGGATGGACTGGGATTCTTGCTGGGTGAGTATAAGGAAACTACAAGGGATGACATGTAAACTGATGACTAGTGTGACAACCCTTGTATGTGACCCTTGTCACATAGTAATTCTGGACTAACCAGTAGTGTGATGAACCATCATAAGAACCAACGGTTCAAACCAGGATCTCGTTTAGGCCATACCCACCATAATAATCCAAACACATTCCACAATAATAATCAGAGATAATACTTAAATAGCGAAAGTCTTTATTAATAATGAACTAAGGTCTATCAATGATAAATAAATAATTAAATCTAATTATCTCTAAATGACTCAAAACATAACTTAAATTAATTCATTACATGTTGCAGTATTCAAATATAACTAAACTAATAAAAAAACACATTGATTGCATTCGCATGACGGATCATGAGCTTCCTCCATCGCTTCTACGTCCATAACCGCCACGTGTCCATACATCAGTGCATTTATGTAGTCCTCCACTGTGGTACCTGTTTCATCAACTAAAAATATATGACGTCATAGGGTGAGCACACATCATGGCTCAGTGAGAAAACAAAACAATGCGTAAACACATGCATGCATTCAATTTATATCTTTGGTCTGGTTTTAATTTTACAAATGTGCTATAAAAAGGATTGGCGGCCACCGCATCTCTATACACGAGTGTGTGAATCTGTCCAATGGATTAAACACCATTGTCTCACATGCATCCACCATATAATAAAGATAGAGCTAAAGTATCCAGATCACACACTGCCAATACTTCCCCTGATGCCCTATCCATACCAACACATAAGCCCCTGCTGGCGAGGGCTTACAAACTGGGCTCGCAACTAACCAATCCTAATGTCATCCAAATGTATCCAAGGCTTTACCTCAGCATCCCTCAATACATCCATAGAGATAGAGCTAAGGCCCCTCGACAGAGTCAAAGACCACACGGTCCGAGATCACCTACCCTGATGCCCTACGATGGAATAGTTTCATTAAGATAATGATGATACAACGATGTTAGTGGATAGGAATTGAGTAGAGATAAAGCTAGAGTCTAGGGACTAGGCTGAACCATAATGCCACGTCCTCTCCTTGATGCTCCACTCGCATCCAATACACTAACCACACACATAATCACATGCCTATTCCTAGCATCATCATCATTATTATGTTATAAATAGACAGAAATATATATGCATGAACAAAAATAGCAGTAATATTGGATGACATGTGAGATGCACATTACAAGCATACAAGCATAGAATCATTCATGGCATTAGACAATTAAATTAGAAACAGTTTGTTATTATCCAGTTAGTTTAGGTCTTGTTTTCTCACCTGTAAACGATATTTGATCTCCTTCCAAGCTTTAGAAATCACTTTGAACCACTTGGAAACCTAGAGAATGTATGGATTTAAGTTAGGGTTCAATAGTACCAAGTTACAGTAGTTTAAAACCATATTTAGTCTGGAAGTGTGCTTCCTACTAAGTTGTTGTAAACCTGTGTGGTCTCAGTATATTTCGACCACAGGATGTGTGGTCGATATGTATGGTCACATATTATGCGACCACAGCGTGCAACTACACCTTTCTTGGGAACTTTCTGAATGCCTGTGGTCGACCCTCTAGTCACCCTGTCGTCGACCATAGGCTACGACCACACGAAGTTTGGTCAATTTTTATCTCTAATCCGAATTCGTCATGAGTCGATTCCTTGGCTCATCAATAGGGTTCCTTCTATCATCAGTTTATGGCCATTGAATCACAATTTTACAAGGTTATTGATCCTAACTTATTCCCCATGGTCCTCTTTTGAGATTTGCTCATGGAGTCTCATGGTTGAGATCCTACCTTGATTCAACATCTCAATTTACAATGAAAAATCCTATTCTAGGCGTTTTACTGCTACAAAAAAGGGTTCCATTCCTTAGGTTTGTTGTAGAGAACTAGAACCTTCTCTGTAACTTTTCCTCCCAGCCTTCTTCTCCAAATCTCTTTTTCTTTCTCTTCCTCTCTTTCTTTCTCTCTTAGGTTTAGGGTTTAAGATTGATCCAAAAGAATGAGAGAGAGTAGAGGGATGTCTTATATATAGAGAAAAACTCTCCATATAGTGTCCTACTTCAATTAGGAAAGAGATATCTTAAGATTTAGAAAGTTTCCAAATCATAGAGTCTGATCTGGCAACGTGCGGTTGATACGTGTGGTTGCAAAATCCATCGACCACACCCCTCAAAAATGCGACCACACATCCATTTTTTACTGGTCTCACTTCCTTTATGGTGTGGTTGACCATACCAGTTTAGGTAGTCGACTACACACTTACAATTCACTATTTTTGGGTCGATTTACATACCTAGCCTTATGGTTTCTTCACACACTTGGTCCACTTGATCCAGCTATGTAGGAAGATCTGGCACGACACAGTTAGACCAAATTAGTAGAGTGCTAGTCTTACAACTCCCCCCTCACATAAATTTTATCCTCGAAATTTACACATACCTTTCGAGTTGAATAGGTGAGGATATTACTTACGCATCGTATTTTCTTCTTCCCATGTGATTTCTTCCATATCTTGGCTTCTCTAGATAACCTTAACATAATAGATGTCATGGTTGTGAAGACATTAAAGCTTCCAACTGGTGATTTCAAAAGGTACTCATTCAGAAGTTAAATCTCTAGTCAAAATTCGATGGATTTGCTGTTAAAACATGTGTTAGATCTCGGATGTACTTCTTCAACAACGACATGGAATACGTTATGTACTCCAGACATAGATGGGGGTAGTGCTATCTCATATGCCACCTTCCCATGTCTAGCTAAAATCTCGTATGGCCCAATGTATCTGGGACATAGCTTTCCTTTCTGTCTGAACCGTTTCAAGCTACACATAGGTGATATTTTCAAAAATACTTTGTTACCTACGGCGAACTCAAGGTCTCGGCATCGATTATCTGCATACTGTTTCTGATGATTCTAAGCTTTCCTAACTCTTCTCTTGATTATGTCAACTACTTTTTAGGTTTCCTCGACAAACTCAAGTCCTATAACTCTCTGCTTTCTGATTTCATTCCAAAACGAAGGAGTTCAACAGTTTCTACCATATAGTACTTCATAGGGTGACATATGTATCGTAGCTTAATAGCTGTTGTTATAAGCGAACTCGATTAATGGCAACTTCTCATCCCATGATCCCTTAAAATCAATTACACAAGCTCAAAGCATGTCTTCTAAAATTTGAATGGTGCGTTCAAACTATCCATCTGTCTGAGGGTGAAATACAGTACTGAACTTCAATGTTGTACCCATAGCCTTCTGCAATCCTTTTCGAAACTTTGAGGTGAAGCGTGGGTCTCTGTCAGATATGATGCTTTTCAGGTACTCCATGTAATCTGACAATATTATCCACATACAACTTAGCTAACCGCTCCAGGGTATACTGAGGTCATATAGTAATGAAACGAGCTATCTTCGTAAGTCGATCCACAATTACCCAGACTACGTCAACTAATCTTGGAGTCAACGGTAACCCAGTGAGGAAGTCCATAGTAATGCAGTCCCGTTTCCAGATTGGTTCAGGCAGCGGTTGTAATAAGCCTACTGGTCTTTGTCTTTCTGCCTTTACTTATTGACAATTTAGACATTGAGACACATATCAAGCTACATCCACTTTCATTCCTCTCCACCAATATAGTTTCTTTAGATTATGGTACATCTTTATACTTCCAGGATGTACCGAATAGGATGTGGAGTGGGCTTCTCTCATTAGTCTGTTCCTAATATCTGACTTTTCACTTTCAGGAACACATACCCTTCCTTTGTACTTTAATATCCTCTCGGAGTCTAAGGTAAAATCAATAGTGGTTATCCCCTTTTCTAGATCCTCCTATACTATTCGTAGATAGGGGTCTGATTAGGTCTCCATTTTCACTTCGTCCATTAGATCAGGAACAATCTTCAATGCAGCAAACATATTTGAAAACTTATGTATCAACCCTAGGTCTGTTGAACCTCCTGGTTTATCGACAACTAATTGCTCATCAACATAATTAAATACTCTTACCGCGACATACATGGTAGCATTTGTGCTAGCTTCTTCTTCAGGCTTTGTTATCACTTTTCGGCTTAGTGCATCAGCAACTACATTAGCCTTTCATGGATGATACTGGATATCGCAATCATAATCCTTGAACAATTCCATCCATCTTCTCTGTCTCATGTTCAACTCCTTCTGGTTAAAGAGATAAGTGAGACTCTTATGATCCGACTTAATTTAAAACTTTTCTCCATGCAAATAAAGTCTCCATATCTTGACGGCATGTACCACCGTTGCTAACTCTAAGTCGTGAGTAGGGTAATTGTTCTCATGTGCCTTCAATTGTCTTAAAGCATACACAACTACTTGCTCTCCTTGCATGAGAACACATCCCAAACCTAACCCAAAAGCATCAGTGTATAAGGTAAATGGCTGTCTTGGTACCAGAATGGTCAAGATGAGAGCCGATATCAGTCTTGCCTTCAATGTTTGGAAACATTCTTCACACTTGTGAGTCTAAACAAACTTTTCTCCTTTCTTAGTCAAATTAGTGAGAGGTACGATGATTCTGGAGTAATCTTTACAAACTTTGGATAGTACCCAGCTAAACCCAAGAAACTTTTGATTTCTACAACACTCTTAGGTGCTTTCCAATTTACAATAGCTTCAATCTTGCTGTGATCCATTTTAATTCCTTCTGAGGATACCACGTGACCTAAGAATTACACTTTATTCAACCAAAATTCACATTTCTTAAATTTGGCATAAAGCTTTTCTTTTCTTAGTCACTGTAAAGCTGCTCTAAGATTTATCACATGAGTCACTTCATCCTTGGAGTTGATCAATATATCATCTATGAAAACTATGATCGAAGTGTCTAGCATGTCGTGAAACACTCGATTCATAAGTTCCATAAAAGACACAGGTGCATTGGTTAGTCCAAAAGACATTACCAGAAACTCATAGTGTCTGTATCTGGTTCTAAATGCTGTCTTTGGAATGTCGCCATCCTTGATCTTCAACTGATGATACCTTGACCGAAGATCGATCTTGGAAAACACCTTCACTCCTTGCAACTGATCAAATAAATCATCAATCTGAGATAGGGGATATCGATTCTTGATCGTGAGCTTGTTCAATTCTCGATAGTCTATACATTGTCGAACACTACCATCCTTCTTCTTGACTAATAACACTGGCGCTCCCCAAGACAATATGCTTGATCGGATAAATCCCTTGTCTAATAGCTCTTGCAGTTGAACCTTTAATTCCTTCAATTTAGTTGGAGCCATTTGGTGTGGTGCTTTGGATATAGGTGCCGACCTTGGCAGTAGGTCTATAAAGAACTCTGTCTCTCTATCAGGTGGCAACCTGGGTAAATCTTCAGGAAACACATATGAAAATTCCCACACAACTGTAATATCTTTCATTCGTGGTGTTTTTTTAATACGGTACACCATAGATACCAGGTATCCAACTCTACCCTTCTCGAGGCATCTTTTAGCCTTCAGTGCAGAGATGATGAGTTTTTGTTTACGAGGAAGTTTGGTTCCTAAAAAGTTGAATTTTGCACCAGCCTGGCCTTTAAAGGTCAATTTCTTTTTCGTATACAATAGATTTGTGAAATGCCTAGCTAACCAATCCATTCCTAAGATGACGTCAAAGTCTTCCATCTTAAGTTGGATTAAGGTTGCATCCATAGTCTTTTCATCAATCAGTACTAGACATGGTCTATAACCTTTGTCTAGCTTTGCTTCTAATCCCATAGGTGATCGTACTAATAGTTTGTAGTCTAAAGGTATGGGGGGTACACTCAGTTTCTTTCCAAACGTCATAGAAACAAATGAGTGAGCAGCTCCAGAGTTGAAGAGTACTTTGGCGGGTATGCCACCTATAGGTACGATACCTGAGATTTTAACTAATTTAGTTTATATGCTCATACAAGGTATTACAAAATGAAAGGTCAGGTCATACCTATTACCACATCAGGTAATGCGACAACATCTTTAGTAGTCACTGCATAAACCTTTCCTTGCTACAGCTGCTTCCTTGGTTTAGGGCAGTTTCTTGAATAATGCCCTACTTGATCACAATTGTGGCATTTAACTCCAGTATTTTCCTGGCTTTTGCTGAGGTTGAGCCGGTTGGGTAGTCTTGGCTACAACATTGAAGCCCTGAGTAGGGAACGGTTTGAAGGTCTTTGAATTCCCTTCATTAAATAAATTTTCGTTAAGCCTCTTGATACCCCTGTTTTGAGCAAAATAGCTCTCCTTTTGGCTCAACTCCAGAACTCGAGCAATTTGCATAGCTTCATTATACATCTTCTTTTCCAGTCCCGGTACATGTTCTCGGATACTTCCCCTAAGACCCATGAAGAACCTTTGGGTTTTGGTATCTTTTGCTTGCATGCTAGAGGGAGCAAAAAAGAGTAATTCTTCATAACGCTGTTGATAAGTGTCAATAGTCATCTGTCCTTGATACAAACTCAAGAACTCCTTCGCCATCATATCTCTGAACCTCTTAGGAAAGTAATTCTCAAAGAAAGCTTCTTTGAAGATAGCCTAGGTCAAATGGGTGTGCCCGGTCAATAGATAACCTCGTGTAGACTTCCACCAATGATGTGCATCACCCTTCAACATAAAAGTGGCACATAACACCTTCTCTTCTTCAATAATGGTCATCATCATAAAATTTCTTTCCATCTTGTCAATCCAGTGTGCTGGCTACTGAGGATCCGATGGCTTACCCATGAACTCCTTTGGTTTCATTTTCAGGAAATGCTCTATCAGCCTGGAGTGGTCCGGCTGATTCTGTGCATAAGCTCTGTATATGGGTGGTTGGTATTGATAGTTACCTTGGTTATATCTGCCTTACGGTGTTTCAAGATTCTACCCTTGATCGTCTACTACTGGGTTTTGAGGTACTTAAGGTACTATGTTGTTCATAGTTGAAGCTTGGGGCACAGTATTGCTACCCCCAGGCATGGTGCTAGCTTGCCCTGCAGGTACAGGTGTTATTTACAGCTTAGGGAGCAATTCCCATGGCAACTTGCATGTTTGCTTGCATCTGATGTAACTGTTGTGCCAAGTTCATTACAACTGTGCCCAAATCTGTTGGTGGTGCTAGTAAATTGGTTGGATTGGCTGGAGTGTGAACTTCTGGTGGTGCTACATTCTAGTTCTCAAGATTTGCCTCTTGTTCTACAGGGTTTTCATTGGCATTTACCTCCGCAGGTGGTGATGGAAGTGGGTTTGGGTTACGTCTCCTTCGGTTTCCTCTATGCCCAGTCATTTTCGATTATCAGCTGTGGTGATGTCTGAAAAGTCAAGGAAGTATGTGAGACAAGTACAACATACAGTGATCTCATGTTAGTCTCACAATAAATGAAGCAATTTCAAAATTTTAGGGTCAAATAAGCAATTCAGCAGAAAAAGACACGTATGGTGAATATCGTATGGTCACATTACATGCGACCACAGGTTGCGACCATACGAACCCTGTCAACTTCCTGAGAGCCAGTGGTCGATCGTGTGGTCGACACGTGGTCGACTCTTTTGGTCAAAATATCCGATCGCACAACCCAAAAATCAGGTTTTTAACCTGTTTTTGAGCCATTCTTTCCCATTCTCTTTTGTCTTCTTCTGCACTCAACTCAACTCGCTACCACTGAGTTGCTACAGTGCCGACTGCAACTTTGATCGGAAAATCCTTGATCGACCACTAGAATCTTCATCTCCAAGGTACATTCTTCATTCCCATTCTTCTCTTTGTCGATTTATTCTAGGTTTACATCACCTTTTATGATCTTTATCACATTAATTTTTAGTTAGAGGTAAAAATTTAATTTTTTTTGGTGAACCTAGCTATTGAGTACCCAATGGACAAAAACCCTCAAGAAATTTTGGGTTTTATCAGTTAGTTTAGTCAAATGATTGAAAATCCTACTTTTGACCTAGAAATTGGGGATTTTTGCCAATTTTGAAATCTCTTTAGTTTTTGTAATTAGTTACAATTCCCTATTAAATTACCCTTGCAGGATGGTTTGTGACTCATGTAAGTCCTCCTGCCCAGTTATAATGCTGAAAATTTAAATTCCTCTATAACTAACAACTTGCTTGTTGGTTTATTCCCTTTGCAGGTAACATGGTTCATACCAAGGTTCCTAGAGTCCACGATGCCATTTGCTTCAGGTAAGTTGAAGCTGAGATACAGTATCCCTGCTACCATCGAAAGAAAGTTGAGGGGGGGTCGGTGTGTCAACTTGCCCAGCTTAGCCCTATTTAATGTAGAGAGGGCGTTTGACGATGTGGGCTGGCTTCCTATGATCTGGTATGAGGGTTGCACTCGTCTGGAGCTAGTAAAGCAGTTCTACTGCAATCTAAAGGTTGAGGGTGATCCAGAGGATGTAGATAGAGGTAAAAACCTCAGGGTCACGAGTTAGGTAAAAGAGGTACCCATTTCTTTTAACTATCAGCAGTTGACTGACCTCCTGGGCATCTTTAACAATGGTCCTCTAGTCTACATTGTGCCCCAAAAGAGCCCAGATTTTTCTCAGAGAGGATGAGTGCATAGATGTGCGGTCAGCTTCTTTGGGACGACCGCTGACAGATGAAGGCAGTCAACCTCCGTCTTGAGCTTCGGGTATACTGCAAGATCATTCAGCACAATCTGACGCTACAAAGTGGTCACTATGAGATGGTTTCATAGCTGACCTAGTATCTCCTTTACTGTATCTGCACTAGACAGCCTGTCTATCTCCCATACATCATCATCAGGACTATGCACAGAGCCATTACGCCTGGCCTAAAGGGTAAGCTACCGTACGGGTGCTTGATCACCACCCTACTCTTTCTCCTGTAGGTAGACTTAGTGGATGAGAGGATCTATGAGGACACTTTTTCAGCTGACTTCGACTGAGATGCCATTTGCAGGATGGGGATGTAAGAGGTACAAGTCAGTGATGAGGAGAGAAAAGTTAGGGTGCGGCCTCTTACTCGGGTGGCAACGACAGATGCAGCCGCGACAACAACAGATGCGGCGGCGGCAGTAGCAGTAGGATAGGCAGCAGCAGAGAGTGATGATGAGAAGGATGATGACCGGATGTATATGGATGTGGATGACATCCCTCCTCCATCACCACAGCATTCTACAGGAGTTGGCCCTTCTCAGACTTCTCACTCAGCTAGTCCTTCATGCTCACCACCGAATGACATAATGGCGTTACTGCATGAGATTCGTGACCCTCAGTGTGCCACAGATCAACGGGAAGGAGAGATTCTAGACGCTCAGCGTGCGACTGATGGGCGAGTGGCGAGTTTCTCCGAGAGTCTTTGAGCGACCCAGACACAGGTGGCTTAGCTCACGAGTATACGCCGAGGACTATGATCGAGACCGAGAGGCACATCCTCCTCCTACTCCTCCAGCTACTTGATAGTTTATCTTTTCCTTTTATTTGTATTACAGAGTAACTGTCCAGAATGTGGACCGTACTCTGATTCCTGATGTATATACTCTTACTTTCTGTTTGGGTTTATATATACATTTTCATTTGTTTCTCTTTTACATATGTGCATTATTCTTTTTCCTAATTTATGTCTCAAACATCACAGGTGCTTATGGTGTATTTGTATTACAATTTTTATTTTCATCATAACTCAGTTCATGACCCTTATGAAAGTATTCAGGTTTAGTGGGCAAAGCCTGAAAGCTCTGATGCCAAGTTGTCACACCCTAATTCTGGACTAACCAATAGTGTAATGAACCATTATAAGAACCAATGGTTTAAACCAGAATTCGTATAGGCCGTATCCATCATAATAAACCAAACACATTCCACAATAATAATTAGAGATAATACTTAAAGCGAAAGTCTTTATTAATAATGAACTGAGGTCTATCAATGATAAATAAATAATTAAATTTAATTATCTCCAAATGACTCAAGACATAACGTAAATTAATCCTTTACATGTTTCAATATTCAAATATGACTAAACTAACCAAAAACACATTGATTGCATTCGCATGACGGATCATGCGCTTGCTCTATTGCTTCTACGTCCATAGCCGATACGTATCCGTGCATTGGTGCATTTATGTAATCCTCCACTATGGTATCTATTTCATCAACTAAAAATATACGAAGTTTTAGGATGAGCACACATCACGGCTCAGTGAGCAAACAAAATAATGCGCAAACACATGCATGCATTCAATTTATATCTTTGGTCTGGTTTTAAGTTTACAAATGTGCTATAGAAAGGATTGATGGCCACCGCACCTCTATACACAAGTGTGCGAATCCGCCTAATGGATCAAACGCCATTGCCATCCCACATGTACCCACCATAGAATAGAGATAGAGCTAAAGTGTCCAAATCACACATAGCCAACACTACACCTAATGCCCTACCCATACCAATAGGTAAGCCCTTGCAGGCGAGGGCTTGCAGACTAGGCTCGCAACTATCCAATCCTAATGCCATCCAAATGTATCCAAGGCCTTACCCCAGTACCCCTAAATATGTCCATAGAGATAGAACTAAGGCCCCTCTGTAGAGTCAAAGACCACAGGGTCCAAGACCATCTCCCCTAATGCCCTATGATGTAATAGTTCTGCTAAGCTAATGATGATACGATGATGTCAGTGGTTAGGAATTGAGTAGAGATAGAGCTACAGTCTGGTGACCAGGTTGAACCATAATGCCACGTCCTCCCCTTGATGCTCCACTCGCTTCCAACATACTAACCACTCACATAATCACATGCCTATTCCTAGCATCATCATCATCATGTTATAAATAGATAGAAATAAATATGCATGAGCAAAAATAACAATATTGGATAACATGTGAGATGCACATTACAAGCATACAAGCATACAATCATTCATGGCATTGGATAATTAAATTAGAAATAGTTTGTTATTATCCAGTTAGTTTAGGTCTTGTTCCCTCACCTGTAAAAGATATTTGATCTCCTTTCAAGTTTTGAAAATCACTTTAAACAACTTGCAAACCTAGGGAACGTATAGATTTAAGTTAGGTTTTAATAGTACCAAGTTACAGTAGTCTAAAACCATATTTAGTCTGAAAGTATGCTTCCTGCTAGGCTGTGGTCGACCTGTATGGTCTCAGCATATGTCGACCAGGCTGTGTGGTCGATATGTATGGTTGCATATTATGTTTTGAAAATTTTTTTAATAATAAAAAAAAAAAAATTTTTTTAAAATTTTTTTTTTTTTTTTTTTTTTTTTTTTTTTTTATTTAATTTAATTT
>CM053275.1:51288279-51490779 GCA_028583415.1 Protea cynaroides | reverse complement strand
TGACGCTTGTTTGATAGCTCGCTCCATGTCACAAGGTCCAAACGTGCTATCACAAGGTCCTACACCATGTTAGGTTTAATTAGAATAGGTTTTCCTTAGGTTTACGTTGGTAAAAAAACCAACAATGTCAAAAAATACTCCTCACAGAGCATACCGGTTGCAGTATCGATCGTGACACTGTGGGGAAAGGTGCGACCGGTATGGTCGATCGGTTCCCACAAACTAGTCTCCGGGAGGTACCGGTCGCATATCGTGCGACAGGTATGTCTCTGGAAGACCATACATCCCGTTTCTCAGCTTCCGACGGTCACCCCCTATTGATCCTAGGGTTTCTCCTACACATCCTAGGTCTGAGCATTGAGTTAGAGTTGTTTCCAACTCCATTCAAGTCCTAGCCTCGATGATCTTCGACCTAGAACTTGAATTTAGGGATTACCGACTAGATTAGGGTTTGACGGCAAACATGGTTGAGATCAATACCTGCTTTGCATGGTATTGATCCAATCATAACTAACCATCCTAGAATACTTAATGTAGAGAAAGGTTTAAGCACTTACCGTTGACTCGCGGTAATGTGTTCTTCGTCGAACGACAATAGCGGCTCTTCCCTCTCCTTCCTAGCTTCTTCTCCTTCTTCAATCTCTTTCTCCTCTCTAGGGTTTGTGAGGATCAATGAAAGGGATTTTAGGAGGCTTAAGGGTCCTTATATAGGCTAGGGTTAGGTTTAGGAAGCCTCCTAACATTAGGAAAGTCCTTCGGTTTGAAATTTGAAAATTGGGACCCATAGAAATCCTTTTCTGGATCCAAGTCTGCGCAGGCCATGTCGATCGACCATCAACTGGTACCATAAACTGGTACCATCAACCGGTATCCAATTTTTCATACTTGAATTGGTTTGATTGGTCCGATTTCATACCTGGTTGTCATCCGCTCATCCCATCTGGTCCGGTGATGATTGGAAGACCTGTTACGACATGAAACAAGGTTTAGATCGGGTTCATGGAGTACGGGTCTTACATGGAATGTTCGTCACCGTTTCATCCAAATCCCATATCCGAGGTCCGTAGTATTAACGGGCTCTATAAGACAAAGACAAGAGACAAGGGAGGGGCGGACCCTATGGCCCTGGGTCCACTCCGATGTCAAAGTTAGGAATCTATGAACGATCAATGGGCTCGGGATCCGGGTCCACCTTTTATGTAGTGGGGCAAGAGAGAAATGCCGAGTCCAAAGTATCAGAGCGAGAATACCAAGAATGAGTAATTATTGTTTGCATACCTGAATTCTCCGGATTTAATTTATTTTTGGTGAATAGTGCTTTTTTTGTAAATGCCATTTTTGCCCTTTGTAGCTTTGATCCCTGAAATGTCCTTGGCATAGCTTGGAAATGATGCTTTTTACCCTTAACTCATATGATCGATTTTATGGGGATGCTTTCTTATATCCACGCGAGAATGTCTATGCGGTTGTACCTTTGAGTCCTAGGTGTCGTGGTTTTATTGGTGATGTGGTAAATTTCCCCAACACTTGCCTCGTTACGCTGCTGAATCTGTAGGGTTCGGCTGAGTAGAGAAATAGAATAGAAATTCATCCTAATCACTTGCCTTGATATGCTGCTAAATCTGTAAGGTTCGGCTAAGTAGAGAGATAGAATAGAAATTCATCCCAACCACTTGCCTCACTGCGCTGTCTGAGTCTGTAAGGTTTGGCTCACTACGCTGACCCTTTCTTCATATATGGCGACACTCTTTTCAAGCCCTTTGTGTGGTGGAGGACCGAGGGTGATGTGGAAAGTGAGGACGTGGCCGTTGTAAGTGGCGCGACTGGTACACATCGGTCATTTTGAATATGTTGACCGATGTGGTCACTAGATATGTATGTGATCATCGTTTCGTCTGAGAGACTGATGTGATGGGGCCGATGCTGCTGCTCCGGCCAATATGAATTGGTCATTATGAGAATTTTGACTGATGTGATCACAGGATGTGTACGTAACGGGCGCTTCATTGGGGAGGCAGATGTGATGTGGCCGATGTGGTCGGTACAGCTAGTACACATCAACCATTATGAGAATCTTTGAAAGATGTGATCACGGGATGCGCACATGACTGTCACTTCCACGGGAGGCCGATGTGATGGGGCCAATGCGGCTGGTCCAGCCAATATGCATTGGTCATTATGAGAATTTTGACGGATGTGATCATAGGATGTGCACGTGACGGGCGCTTCGCCGGGGAGGCCGATGTGATGTGGCCGTTGTGGTCGATACGGCCAGTACACATCAGTCATTATGATAATCTTTGACTGATGTGATCACGGGATGTGCACGTGACTTTTACTTCCTCGGAAGGCCGATGCACGTCGGCCATTATGATGATAACGGCCGATGTGGTCATGGGGTCTGTACATGACCGACGCTTCATCTAGAAGACCGATGTGAAGGGCCGATGTGGGCGGCGAGGTAAATACACATCGGTGATTATGAGAATTTTAATCGATGTGATCACGGGATGTGCACGTGACCATCACTTCCTCTGGGAGGCCGATCTGATCGGGCCGACTTGGCCAGCACGTCCCATGCACATCGCCCATTATGTAGATAAAGGCTGATGTCGTCAGGGGGTCTGTATGTGATTGGTGATTTGTCTGGATGACCGATGTGAAGGGCCGATGGGGGCGGCGCGGTAAATACACGTCTGAGTGGACCCGGGGCTGGTATGCGAAGGCCACTTAACTCTTTCGAGTAACACTTGCGGGCGACTAGCTGATCCGTCTTGCATTCTCCTGTGCCCCTTGGTGTTGGAAATTTAATTACCAGATGATATGTGGACGGGACACATCACATGGCATGCAGTCCTGGTCGACGGAGCAATGCGTTATATGAAGAAGGTACGTCGACGACCAAGAAGTTCATCATAACGCGTGACTCCTTAGGATAAGAGCCGGCCCTAACGGGAAGCCGAATGGAGCCCTTGACTGTCACGAGGTCTCTGGAGAAGCTGATAAGTGGATAATCAACCCGTTGGAGGCGATCTTGATATATTTCCATCCACTGAAAGGCTTGCCAATATATTATGTCTGCGGAGCTACCAGTGTCCACCATAATCTTGTGGACATCGCTATCATCAATGCGTAGAGTAATAACGATAGCGTCATCATGAAGGACTTCTAATCCGCATAGATCCTCATCGTTGAAGATTAAGAAATCTCCAGTTCTTGCCCCCTTCCTTGGCCATTCAGTAAACTTTACACTCCTTGCATAGGCCCTCTGGGCCTTAGCGGATGTGTTGCCTGATGCGCAGCTGCCAATAATAGTCATCGCCTTCCTTCCCTCTTGCGCATGGTTAAATGCTGGATCTTCGTCTGAGGTTGAAGTGGGCATTGCGGTCGACGCAGGTCGGACAACTAGGAGCTGGTTTCGAGCGACTGAGCTGCTACCAATGCTGTCTTGACCTGGCACCCTCATGGGGGGAATGTAGCCCTTCGATGTGAAATGAATTGTATTGACAAGGTTGGAGGGGCAGTCGACGTGTTGCTCAGGGGGATCCAACACCAAGTGAGGGAGAGGCGGCCTCGTTTGATCTTGTCGGTGGTGGGAAATTCTTGGATTGGCACGCACGAGCTGTCGCCCTCTCTTATCCAATGTGTTCGGGGTTCTTTCGACCTCGTGTGCCTGCTGGGGGACTGGATAGAGGGTGGAGGCAAATTAAGCTCGGATAACGCCGACCGTCCTCTGCGCCGGAGTAGGCACCCTTTCTTGTCTTTCTTCATGCCTCGAGGCCTCTTCTACCTGTCGGTCTCTATGTCTTCTGTCATTTCTTTCCCCTCTTCTCTCATTGTCAAATGATTCCCGTCGAGCATCCACTCTGCGCCTATGTCCTCCGTTTGTCGCATCTATTCATATGGCCTCTGCCCGGGAAACTCCTCTCTAGGGGGAGGGGGGAGTGCCCTTGCGTCCTCCCAAGCTACCGTTGGTACTCTGGGCGCATTGTGATCCACATATTGACTGTAGTATCTCCTCCTAATGTGGTCTTCAATTTCAGCCTGTAAATATCGACATTCGTCGATTGTGTGTCCAATGTCGTGGTGATACCGACAATACTTGTTGGGATTCCGCCTTTGCGCCTCAGTTACAATTTTTGGTGGCCTCTAAAGGTATACATCTTTCTCTATTAAAGTGAATACGGCACCCAGTGGACGGTTCAAAGGAGTGTAATCCTCAAATCTTCTCACTATCCCCCTGGCTCATGCTTCTTCCTTCCTAGACCGCTTGTGCTCACCGTGTTGTACAACTTCCTTTGTCTTGTCTCCCTTCTTGCCGACTGGGGCATGCACCCCTTTATTGGCTTCGTAAATTTCATTTGCAGTAGCAAACTTCTCGCAGCAGGCTAGGAGTTCTTGGAGGTCAGCAGGCTCTTTTTTTACGATGGAGAATCTGAGCTTTTCATCAGTGACTGCCGCTCGAAGGGTGGCGAAATGAACAGGATCCTCGATGTCCTTAACTTAAAATACCTCCAAATTGAATCTGGCCAAGAAAGCTCGCAGAGACTCCCCTGGTTGCTATTTCATATTCATCAAGTGCGCGCTTGTCTTACGTTGTATTCGGCTGCCCTGGAAGTGCATCTGAAATGATTTGCTCAACATCTGCAATCCGTCGATCGACCTCCGGGGAAGGTTGTTAAACCACACCCGCACGGTGCCCTTTAGGGTTAATGAAAATGCTCTATACATGATCGCATCTGGGTTGGCTTGAAGTCTCATTGCCCCCACGAAATGGTTCAAGTGCTCGATTGGATCGGTAGACCCATCGTAGGTGTCTATGGGTGGCATGTTGAAGTGCTTGGGCAGGGGTACCCTCATGATGATGTCGGTGAGGGGGTTGTCCACTGAGTAATCCTTCTCTGTCTCCGCATTATGGCCATTCTTCTCCATAATTTCAATCTTTTGCTAGAGCCTCACCAGCTGATCTTCAATCCATGCAGCCGTCTCCGTGTGCATCGGAGCCCTTGCTACATTTTTAGGTGGCTCATCTACTTCCCATGGCGGGGTGTCATTTTCACTATCCTCAACCCGTCGTTCAACGTTGGGGTGTGGTCCTAGCCGATCCCGCACGTGTATCCAAGCTCGCTAAGCGATCGAGCTGGTCCCTCTTTCTTCTTGACAGGCTCGAGGTTCCCTTGCCTCTCTCTCTGCTTGGGGCCATCGCAGCCTGCCATTCTGAGGGGGCTCTCGCTGGGGACCATTTCAAGGTTTTGGCCGATATGGAGGGATAGCCCCAAAGGGGGAATGACCTTATCGGGGGCTGCGAGGTTGCACCCATTGGTGGGCGCTGGGTAGTCTGTAGGGCACTTGTTACCTCTTTTAGCTATTGCACTACAGCATCAAACTGCTCATAGGTAACATATTTTGGTGGTAGGGACTCGGCTGCTAGCCTTTTTCCTTTCCTCTGGGCCAGTCTCCCCTCCTGGTGGTAGACACCGGGTGAGTTACGGGGGTTATGGTTGACCATGTGGCTTCTCATCCTTCTAGGACTCATGCTCAAAGATTTCTTTCTGATGTTACTCTTTCGACTCCAAATTATTTATGGGCCCCATGGTGGGTGCCAAACTATTTCAACCAAATCCCGTATCTGAGGTCCGTAGTGCTGACGGGGCCTCCAAGACAAAGGCAAGAGACAAGGGAGGGGCGGGCCCTATGGTCCCAGGTCCACTCCGATGAAGTTAGAAATCTATGAATGGTCAATGGGCTTGGGATCCAAGCCCACCTTTTATGTGGTGGGGCAAGAGAGAAATCACGAGTCCGAAGTGTCAGAGCGAGAATCCCAAGAATGAGTAATTAATTTTTGCGTACCTGAATTCTCGGGATTTGATCTATTTATAGTGAATAGTGCTTTTTTCTGTAAATGCCATTTTTTCCCTTTGTAGCTTTGATCCCTGAAATGTCCTTGGCATAGCTTGGAAATGACACTTTTTACCCTTAACTCATATGATCGGTTTTATGGAGATGCTTTCTTATATCCACGCGAAAATGTCGATGCGGTTGTACCTTTGAGTCCTAGGTGTTGCGATTTTATTGGTGACGTGGTAAATTTCCCCAATAGCCACGTCATTGGCCAAACCTTTGCCCTAGTACTATCTGTCTCTGGGATGACGCGTAGGAACACCAAGGCTATTGGTGTAGGCTGGTGAGCCCCAATTCTCTCTTGTGCATAGAGGTTATGGCCAGCTTTGATAAGAGTGATCAGTCCTTCCCATAGCTATAACATAGATTATACCAGACCAATATTGTAAACTAGGAATAATAACATGATTTTTTTTTTTTTTGTTAAAAGGTTAATTGTACTAAAAGAAAAAAAAAGAGTACAAAGACAGCCCTATTAGATGATAAATCTCCACCTTCGGCATTGCCATCAGTAGAGGCCATCGAGACTGAACTAAGTAAACCTATAGCATGGTCTACAAGAAGCATCCCACACCACCTCCCTAGCCACAGTATCCGGACAAGTCTACCATGTGAATGTTTGTTTTTCAAACACTTCCTTATTTGCCATAGGTCTGCTATAGTATTAGATTTACGGAAACAATGTGTATACCGGAGCTCACAATCCCGCATCGCTGTTGAAATAGCCATCCATTATTGCTGGAAAATCCAATGCATATTCCCAGATAAAAAGCCTTAACCAGAGCTGAGGAGTCGGACTCAACCTAAATTTTCCTGAATCCCATATCACGAGTAGCTTTCAGACCTATAAACACACTTTTCATTTTTGCTACATAATAGGTAGCCATTCCAATAAACTCCACATAGGCATAGACTATTCTACCTCTCTCAGTCCTGATGATTCCACCCGTCCTAACTTCTCCTGGATTTCCAAAACTACATCCATCAGAGTTAATCTTACACTAGTCATTTACAGGAGGATACAATTGCACTTTTAAGATATTACCATGGCTGTTGCTTTTTGTTAACAGATCCAAGTATCGAACTATTCAAAGATCATCCAAAGACTTGACCAAGATAGGCTTCCTAATTGGTATCTCTTTACATCTTCTTTTGATTACATCCCAAGACATCAGACGAAATCTAACTCTGCCTCTGAAAATGTATTAATTCCTTGCATTCCAGATCACTTTAAGAGCCACAAACAAACAACCATTCCATAGGTGACGAATAGGGACCACACCTACCTTCCTCCTCCACTACATTGCCAACTCAGAAGGGCATCTGATATTGGGGATCATCACACCAAATAAGCACCCAATTTCATCCCAAATTCCTCTTGCAAACCAACATTCACAGAAAAGGTGATCAAACGATTCAGTATTCACCATACAAAAGGAACACCTAGACACCAATGAAATACCATTCTGTTGCACTATATCATCAGTGGACAACTTTCTCCAACACCACTTCCTTGCAAAACAAGAAAATCGAGGATGTAGACTGCGATGCCAGATCGTTGAAGCCCAAGGTTGTTCCATATAAGTATTGCTCAACAAACGCCAAGAAGATTTCATTGAAAACTGACCAGATGATTCATCTGTCCATGCCCTTCTATCAATACCCCCTGGAACAAGCACAATCTTCTCAGCTATATATAACCAATGTCTTAGAGCTTGAGATTGCACATTTGGCCAAGCCCAGCAGCCATTAGAAATAAATCTTGATAACTTGCTGTCCTTTCCTTTAAACAAACTGGGATCAATACCCAGATTTTTCTTTAAAGGCGCCTCCCCAATCCAACCATCATTCCACATTTAAACATTTTTTTTCCATCTCCAATTATCCACATAGAATGCCTTGCAGTCTAGCCCCATAGCCATTTTACACTTATCCAAACATATGAAGTGCACTGGTGTCACCAAACCATGCCATCACTAGATGTATAATATTTTCTCATAAACATTGCATAAACTGTTTGCTCATTTTGAATTTTCCAGCACAGTTTACTGAGCAGAGCATCATTTAAATCCCTCAGTCTTCATAGCCCAAGACCACCCTCCTTCTTCGGAGCACACACCATTTCCCATTTAACAGTCATAGATTTTTTTCATTGGATCCCCCGTTCAAATAAAATTCCTAATCCATCCTTCCACAACCTTTACTAAATTCATTGGCCATTTATATACTCCAAAAGAATGCGTAAAGGTGCAGTTTAGGACCGAACAAACCAGTTCAACCCTACCGGCAAATGATAAGAGACTACCAAAAATGTTGAAATTTTTTTCCAGAACTGCTCCACTAGGGGATTCAAATAATGCCTTCCAATTCTTCCTTTAAATAGTGGGACGCCCAGATTAAAAGTCGGGAAACCACCCTCTGTGAAAATCATGCAATCCATAATTCTTTTCTTGCGCCGCATCGACACATCCTGAGAAAAGTATATAGTACTCTTGGGAAGACTAAGTTTTTGACCATCGTAATTTGCATAGCAATTTAGGAGCCTCTTCAATTGATGGCAACCTCTAAGACTTGCCTTAGCAAATATAAAGATGTCGTCAGCAAACAAAAGGTGAGTGGGAGCCTCATAATCTCTCCCTTTAAAAACAGAGCTCAGTCAACCATTATCAACCAAATTTTGCAACCCTCTGTACAACACCTCCTCTACTAATACAAACAAGGGAGGTGATAATAGATCACCCTATCGCAGCCCCTACTCTGTTTCAATGAATTCAACAGGTCCCCCATTTACCATAATGGACAATTTGGTAGATCGAAGAAGAGACAAAACTCTCTTAGAAAATAAACCTGAGAAGCCAAATTTCTTTAGAATATCACCCAAGAACTGCCATTCCGAAGTGTCGTATGCGTTTTGCACATCTAACTTCATAGCAATACAACTTCTTTTCGTTCTCCTTTGCATAAGAGTAACAAGCTCTGATGCCAAACCAATATTATCTTGAATCACTCTTCCATGAACAAAAGCACCTTGTACTGGGAGATGAATTTCTTAACAAAGGACCCAAGCTGAGTAGTCAGTATCTTGGGAACTACTTTGAAAACAAAATTACCCACATAAATTGGTCTGAATTCAAATAATTTTATAGCACCTTGTTTTTAGGAATCAAAGTGATGTAATTATTATTAACCCCCCTAGGCATTTCTGATGAGAAAAAAAAAGAAGGATTTAACAGCTGAACATACCTCCCTGCCAATTATCGCCCAACACTTACAGAAATTTTTCCTGGAAAGCCATCAGGACCTAGGAAACTATCTGGATTCAAGCTGAACACTGCTACTCGGATTTCATCATCTGTTGGCACCTGGTCCAGTATTCGATTGTCCTTTAAACTGGCTATAAAGGGAAAAATACCAAGGCATTCTGGATGATCTATAAATCCTAAGCTTTTATGGAACTCCTAAAAATACCTTACAATGTAATCCTTAATAGCATCTTAAGATTCAACTACATCCCCATCCTCCTTATCATGGAAAAACTTTGTATATTGATCCCCACATTTTAGCCATTTAATTCTACCTTTTTCTACCCACAAAGCCTCCTTTAATTTACAAGCTTCCTCATACTTTTGAATAGCCTCATCTTCTTGTTTTTTCAGCTCCAAATTACACCCAATAGAGTCTATGGTTTCCTGAATTTCATCCACTGCCATTTTAGTCAAATGTACCTCTTTGTCAATTTGAGGAAAGGTCTTTTTTGCCCACATTCTCAACCTAACTTTAAGTTTCTTTAATTTATGCATTATAATGAAAGAAGGGAACCCAGACAGTCTCCTTCCAATCCTCTTGAACAACCTCCATGAAGGAGTTCTCCTCCATCCAGAATCGTTGAATTCTGAAAGGAATACTACATGATTTTGGAATGGACGAACAGCAAATTAATATTAAAGCATGATCTGATCCCAACTTTTACCACCCCGTTTCTGACGTATCGGTACTATGCATTGAACGAGATCTCCACATATTTCCAGGCATTGGAAATCCCCTTCCAGGATCACAAAATATGGTACGCCAATCATTTAAACCATCCAAACACACACAGAGCAGTAATATATTTAAACACACCACAAGGAAAGAGTTAATCAACCAGAACATAGCGAAATATAAATTGTAACCATAAAAGCTGATTAGTCAAATGTTAAATAATATGTATCCCCAAATCATCGTAAGAATAAGTAGAATAATTAAGCCTTCAAATATAAATTGTTCATATGGGCAATATGCCCCCAAATCCAAAAGAAATAAATTAAAGTATAAATAAGTTTATCAAATCATTAAAGTGTTTATCCGTAGACACAGTCATCACACTATAAGCACCCCATTTTTGCCATCCCAGCTAAACAAAGTCCAGCTTGTGTGTGGACAACAAAAGGACGAAAGGTGATTGAAAGTTTGGATTTTTGACTATGAATTTGAGGAAGTTTTCAATGGGTCTGTGAATTTGAGGAAGTTTTCAATAGGTTCCACATCAAGGTCACGGGTTATAATTTTGCATGGATGCCTAGGTTATAGAATTATCTTCAAATGAGACCAGAATTGCTCAATTCTGATATCAAATGAAGAAGATATGATCATTTTAGTCGGATGATACGTACAAGGGAGGTTTCTGAAATTATCATAAATAATCCCAGGGGCTTTCATGCAAATTATCATAAGTTGGATTGTTTGAATTTCAATTCATCATATCTTGATCATCCGACATCATAATCAAATGGTTTAAATACCATTATTCCTTATTTTTAGTCCTCTTAAAAGTGGACATAAAGGATTTCTGGTAGAAGTCACCAGTGGGCCCCATGCAAGCTTGCATGCAAAGTTATCGTTAGAACTTCAAAGCTTCATATCTTTTCCGTTCTACGTCGGATTCAGATGATTCCAAAGCCATTATTCTTCATTTGTGATGTCCTACAAAGTGGATGTGGAAAATCTCAGGTAGAAGTCTCCGGAGGGTCCCATGCAAAATTACATATGAAAATGGTCATTTAATCTTCGAAAATTCATATTTTGATCATCTCATATCCAAGTCAGGTAATTTCAGTTTCATTATGTTCCATTTTTAGTACTCTACAAAGTAGACGTAAAGGATTTTTGATAGAAGTCTCTAAAGGATCCCATGCAGAATGGCCAGCTAAATTATCGATAATTGGTCCGCTTAAACTTCAAAAATTCATAAATTGACCATTTTATTTCCAAATGAGGTGCTTCAAGTTCCAATATTCCTCATTTTTAATGTTCTACAAAGTGAACATAGAAATTTGAGAATATAGGTTATCAAAAAATTCTATGTAGAATGACAGTGGAAATGACCCATGAAATGATAGAGAGAGAAACCCAGTTAATTCCAGTCAATCCAGTCAACTCAGCTCAACCCAAGCCAGTCTTGGCCCAATCCAATCAATCCTTGTCAATCCGGACTAATTCATGTCGGCACATATGCATGTATTTCTTTTATATATTATTATATAATGTATAATATATTATAATATATTGTATAATATATACATATGTCTTTTATGTATATGTATATTATATATTAATATATTAATATATAATATAGTTATATATATGTTTTATATATAAAAAATAAAAAAAAGAGGCAAATAGGATCCGAATAAAAAGGGAGTAGGTAGAGATTGCCGAAGAAGGAAAGAAGAGGAAGAAGAAGGAAAGAAGAGGAAGAATAAAATAAAAAATAGAGAAGGGAAGAAGATCGAGAAGAGGGGATAGAGAGAGAGAGAGAGAGAGAGAGAGAGAGAGAGAGAGAGAGCGGTGGAAAAAGAAGTTAAAAAAGGAAAAAAAATATAAAAGAGGAAGAAGATCGAGAAGAGGAAAGAGAGAGAGAGAGAGCGGTGGAAAAAGAAGTAAAAAAAGGAAAAAAATTATAAAAAAGGAAGAAGATCGAGAAGAGGAGAGAGAGAGAGAGAGCGGTGGAAAAAGAAGTAAAAAAAGGAAACAAAATATAAAAAGGAAGAAAATTGAGAAGAGGAGAGAGAGAGAGAGAGCAGTGGAAAAAGAAGTAAAAAAAGGAAAAAAAAAACAAAAAAAGGATGAAGATCGAGAAGAGAAAAGGACAAGAAGTAAAAAAAGGAAAAAAATAATAAAGAAGGAGGATTCTTTTCGGTTTTGGGGAAGAAGAAAACCGGAGAGAGGGAGAGAGAGAAGAGGAGGAGAAAATCGAGATAAAGAGAGAGAGAGAGGGAGAAAAAGGGGAATTCTGGTCGGTCTTGGAGAAAAGAAAACCAGAGAGGGAAGATCGAGAGGAAGAAAAAAAGAAAAAAAGAATAAAAAGGAGAGGAGAAGATTGGGGAGGGAGAGAGGTGGACAGATTGAGAGAAGAAAGATAGTGGGGAGAGACGACAAAGAGCCGAGGAAAGAGAAACTGGAAGAAGAAGAAGAAGAAGAAGCCGATTGAGGTAAAGTGCCTTTACCTCTGTTTACTTACCTCCTCACCACTCATAGCCCTCATCGACTTCCTGCGAACCTGTAAATCAAGGAAATTCCACCAAAGCTGTTTGTTTTAAATTTTGATTACAGTCATCGTCCCTACAACCTGACGTGCAGCCGTCCCAGATTTAATATCCAATTTTTGCAGCTCCATCCATGCGCCACTAAACCTCTACACCTCCACTTACCCCTGACCCACTTCAAACCCACTAGCAACCAAACCGTGCATGCATCCATCTCCCTTAATCCCATGCTGTCCTTACACATACATGCATCCATCTCCCTTAATCCCTTGCTATCACAATACCCAGCCGTGCATGCAACACCTTACACCTTAATTCTCCCACTCACTTCCCATTACCTTGCTGTTCACTACCTAGACCAGCATCACTACACTTGTCCACAACCATTAAGCTTACATTCCATACATCTGTTGCAGCACACCAACATCTGATTCACTGATTATGCAACCACCCAACTACCTCACACCTCAACCCATCTCATTACCCATCAGCCTAGACACCCAACACTTGTAGCCTTCATGCATTAGAGCCAACAGCCTTACACTCACCGTGTCATCTGTACATGCAAACCCCAGCCAAAACTTGCAAAACCACTGCATCCCTCTTACATGCAGCCGTGCATCTGCCCTCCATACTACCCATAAGCCATCCTACTTCCATAGTCCTTGATTAATTTTTAACTTGTTGATATTGAGTGAATCATAAATTTGAACTTATTGATATTGAGTGAATCTTGTACTGATCTGGAATTTTGATGTGAATTAAATTGAGCACATAATTTGAAAATTAATGTGATTGATTCAACCAAGATGGGAGTTCTTATGTAATCGATCCGATCATGATTTGGATTTCTAATATAAAATTGATCCGAATATGTTGGAATTTCATGTGAGCAAAATTGATCCGAGTTTGTTTGAAAGTTTATGAATTTGATTCCCATTGGATGCTTGAAATTTTTAAGGTGGTTGGTCCAACCACATGATTTGAATTTTATGAGAATTAGGTATGGACCATTTAGATATGTTGATACTTGATCCGAATTGTTTGGTCTTGATCATGATTGATTTGGAGTAGTCTGAACGGTTGGATTATAATTTTGAATGATATAAACCGTTGGATTACCTTTTTGAGTGATTTAATTGAATTTGAACGGTCAGATTGACCTCATGAATGTTTTAAGTGAATCTGAACCATCGATCAAATATGATCTTGGTCACATTGTTGATGATCAATACTTTGATTGGCTCACATATTTGATGCTATATTTTATTAAATGTTATGATTGGATGCTTTTTTCCATATTTGATGCTATATTCTCACATGCTTTGCTTAATTTTCACATGCTTTGCTTGATTTTCACATGCTTTGTTTGATTTCGACATGTTTTGTTGATTCTCTCATGCTATGATGCTCACATAGCATTAGGATTATTCACTTGCTACATATTTGGATTGCTCTCTTGTCATATTTGGTTAACTTATTGTTATATCTGTCTGTCATATGCTTATTTCCATATTTAGATGTTTACTGTCATGTTTGGATGCACACTACTATATTTGGAATACTATCACTGCTCTAGTTGGAATGTTTTCATTTGTCATATTTGTCTTGAAAAGAGATAAGTTGAAAAAATAGCAATTATGGTAGAAAACCTTAAAAATGGAAAGAAAATAGCAATTAGAGTAGAAAACCCTAAAAATGGAAAGAAGATAGCAATTAGGGTAGAAAACCCTAAAAATGGAAAGAAAATAATAATTAGGGGAAATGAAACCCTAAAAATGGAAAGAATAATTAGGGCAAGATAAACCCTAGAATAAAGAGAATAATTAGGGTATGAAACCCTAAAAAATGAAAATCACAATGAAAAGGGATAGGAAACCCTAGAAACCTAAAAATAGAAACAATAAAAATGGTCAGAATTTAGGTCTCATCTCTAGATCCTATTGACAAAAATAGAAATAATATGGTATACATCCCAAATAAAAATTGTAGGAATTTAGGTCTCATCCCTAGATTCTATTGACAAAAATAAAAAGAATTTGGTACACATCCCAAATAAAAATGGTAGGAATTTAGGTCTCATCCCTAGATCCTATTAACAAAAATAGAAAGGATTTGGTACACATCCCAAATAAAAATGGTAGGAATTTAGGTCTTATCCCTAGATCCTATTAACAAAAATAGAAAGGATTTGGTACACATCCCAAATAAAAATGGTAGGAATTTAGGTCTCATCCCTAGATCCTATTGACAAAAATAGAAAGAATTTGGTATACATCCCAAATAAAAATGATAGGAATTTAAGTCTCATCCCTATATCTTATTGACAAAAATAGAAAGAATTTGGTACACATTTCAAATAAAAATGTTAGGAATTTAGGTCTCATCCCTAAATCCTATTGACAAAAATAGTAGGAATTTAGGTCTCATCCCTAGATCATATTGACAAAAATGGAAAGAATTTGGTACACATTCTAAATCCGACTCTCTCAAATATTTTCAAACTACGTCGTACCTGATTTCTAAGGCACACCCTAGAATACATAGGCAATTTGGGAATCCCAAATACGATACAAAGCCACCCATCAACCATACATTCAGCATAAACTTTAACTTGAACAAAGAATCTAATTGAAACAAATGCATAAATCACTTCCATAATCTTTAATCACAAAACCCTTTTTGAACTACGTTTTTGGACTTGATTTCCAGGATTGGAATACGTATGCAGTTTGAGATGTCTTACACGTCTCAGATTCAGTCCAAGACCGAACAATCTTTGGTTCGGTTCACTGTATAATATTGTACATTACATTTGCTTGTTTATTTGCTTTAAAACATGATTGGCTAAACCCTAAGTTGGAATAACTTAGCAACTTGGTTTAGGACATCCCCCATTGAACCCTAGTCATCCAGTTGACCAAGCACTGTCAAAATTAGAATTTAAGGAAAGTTTAGGAGGCCGATATTGATCGGGCAGTTTGGGTGCCTAACACCTTCCCATAACCATACCCTGAATACTTACCGATCTCTTGTAGACCAAAGAACTGATACTTGGGACACAAGTCAATAGAAGTCTTACCTTAGGGTGAGGCTACATTTTTAGAGGTCTTAGACCTTAATCTAGGTGGTGGCTCCAACAGAACAATTGATCTTCATCGATACGGATATACATTCATCCCGAGGAGGATCATCGATTTTCCATTGTCCTCACAGTGGCGACTCCACTGGGGAATAATATTCAGACTCCTAGGGTACTTTCTTTATATTGATTTGCTTGACATTTGCTGCTAGATCTAGGGTACTATTATTTATTATTTGTACATATTGCTTTGGGGGTATTGGTTCAGTCACACTTTCGTACGAGTAGCCGAACCGGGTCCCATGCATGTGGGGCAGCCCGCTAGGTGAAACACACAACCTTGGCCTGTACTTTGTGAGACCACGACCGACGAGCAACCTCTAACGAGCGTTTCTTGGGTTCGCCCGAGAATGCGTTATGCTACTCCACGTCGCTTGGATCCTTGCAACATAGTAAATAAAGGGATTGGGGGCCCATTATTCATCGTGCATTCGGTGATAGGTTACCCCATCCTCGTCAAGGTGGCCTTTTCTGTCCTAACCCAGTTTGAGCCACATGTATGTTATTTTTGGTCCATCTTTGAACCAACATGGTAAAATCTACTCGATCATAATATTTACATCCGAGACGTCGAAGTTCTACCCGTTTTCTGTCCTTGACTTGTCAACATGTTTGGATCCACACTTGACTATTCATGTCTCTCACTTGTTGGGAGCATGAGGGTTATGTATACCCGTATACACATTAGTGTGGGCGGTCTGTACTAGCCCTCCATCGTACAAAGCTCATTGTGTTGATCTATTCAATATTGATACATCAATCTCAAAAAACGATCGGAAAATCTTCGTCACAGCATAGATACTGTGATCAAGTAGAAATTTATCGATTTTTTCAATCATGAACCGTTTTTGTCATCCTTCATGAAAACTACAAATAAGCATATCCCTTTTAATTTCTTGAAATTTGATGAACCACATGGTCGAACCTTGGTGCTACAATGATCCATTCAGAATCTTGAGGCCCCAAGACCAATCATGGGGTTATTCAAATACAAATAAATTGTTACAGATGATGTCTAATGGTCGATTTTCATGAAGTAGCTAACTTTGTTTGGTCGAGTCAGCTTGTATGTGTATGTGTATTCTTCTCGTGTCCAGTCATTTCTGAGTCTTAACCTTCGTTCATTGTTTATAGAAAGAAAGAAAAAAAAAACCAAAAAACCAAAAAAAAGAAAAAAAGAAAAAAAAAGGTTGAACTAGGGAGGACAGGATTGTCTAGACTTAAGAGAACACCTGAGTGAGTAGACAAAGCATCCACTCTTATTACATCCACTCATAGGAATGTCTCATCATCACCGGTTTATGTCTCGGTTCTTGTTCACAAAGAGGACTTTTGTACCTCGAAATGTTAGAATGGTTGGAAGACAGTATATTGAGAGCCCAAATATTGCAGAGTAGAATTGAAATTCCCAGATCGAAGTTAAGGAATCCAAGAGGTTAGAAAGCTGAATCATAGATTCTGAGAGATTACATGTTTCTTTCCCATGTTAGCATACTTGCCAATTTTAAATGGAAAAACTAAGATTGGAAAGCATTTCGTTCACCCTTGGCAATTGAGCCACTTTGACTGAAGGAGTTGGTTTCTGACTCCCAAATTACTTTCATCACCCAAGGTGACCATGACTAAAAAGAATAGCTCTCAAACCTTCAAGAATGTCCTACCCACCTCCCAAAATCTAGGATGAAAAGGAAGACTATGTGGTCAATTGTATCCCAAAATTAAGGTAGCTTAAAAATGAACTTCATTTACACCCTAAATTAGGGCACAACCAAAATATCAGTGTACCCTAAATTGGGGCACAACAAAAATATCAGTGCACCCTAAACTGGGGCATAATTAAAATGTTAATGAATTCAAAGCGAGGCAAACCAAAAAGGTGATGGACTAAACAAGGGTATAGGTCAAGTTTCATGACATCCAAACTAGGGCATAAGATTGGAATACATTTAATCCAAATTGAGGCATTGGCCAAGTGAATGTCAAACCCGAACTGGGGCATAAATCAAAATGGTAATAGACTCAAGAGGGGTTTAGCTCAAGATGGAAGGGGTCAAACACATGTCGATAGATAGGCGTAATGAGCCTTACTAGCGAACGTTTGAACGAAAATTTGGTCCTAGAACCAATCATAAGTTGGCGTCAATGATGTCGTATCCAATTGGGGTAACTCAGTGAATTACTTGTCTAAACTGGCTACCATTGGTATCTGATAGGTCATCTATGTTTAGGCTTAAGTTCGATGTGTCTGTAGACAGTCCAGTCCAAATTGCTCTGAAATAATAAACAATAATCATCTCATTTGAGACATCAACTGTAGTGCTTTTACTACTTCCAATCCATTCATTCCTAGTTTGATACTTCTTCCTCTTTCAATGTTCACTGCCAATTCTGACTCTGATAACAATTGGGATGATGAGCCACAACCTGAACTTCTACTCCATCGGCCTTTAGAGAAATGAAAGTTCAACACACATGTGAAAGGTACAAATGATTAAGTTAAAGTCATGGAAGCATTCTCAAAGATACAAGTTGGAACATCAAAATGTCATCCCATTTGGTTGATTTACAGAAATTTTTTTTTTAAGATATTCCTTGAAAGTAGAGAACATTTATAGACTCATATAGGTGGTTTATTCAGTTTTGTAAAAATGGGTCTACACACAAGGCATTATCAAGTTTACATCAATCCAAGTGATCAAGTCTTCTACAAGTGCATGAAGTCTACAGACATAAAACATGCTACAGATCAACCTCAAAGTCAAAGATGAGCTCAAAAAAAAAAAAAAAAAAGAAAGAAAAAAAAAAGAAAAAAAAGAAAGAGCTATACAAAATAATGAGGTTGGTTAGCATACTACATTGGAACAATGATGGTGGAGAAGTTCAACTATGGTTCATAGACATGAAGCAACTACTTTGAAACACTAATGATGAATGAGTTCGATTGCAAGGCATATACATGGGACAACTCCTTTGGAGCCCTGCTGATGGACGAGTTCAGTTATAGAGCAATAAGACAATTGGTTCTCGTACAATGACATATAGACACCATTTCTTAGAACCTGATTGTAGAGCTGATCATTTGTTGTGATTCACGTTGTGTGTTGAGCTGAATTTTTGATATTGGTTACTACATCCCACCCATACAGGGGGTGGTCTCATCACTTTGTTGTCATTAGAGGATTTTTCTTTTCGACTAAAGACTCTCTCTCCCATCCATCAATCTGACGGTCTTCCACAGAGTCTACATTACATGCCTTTACTTCAAATGTCACAAAATTTTATGGTATCGTTTCTTGTGAACATGTCTTCTTGTTATGCATAAATATTGTTCAATAAATCTGACTGGAATATCTATTTGTTGTTCATCATTTCGACGGCGTCCATGAATTCCATATTCTTTTGTTGCTAGCCAATAAAATGGCATCGTCTAGTGGAGATCAAGCCATCCTACATAAATAACTAAACACTCTCCCAATGGCAGACCCATTGGACAATTTCTTATCTGTCCATTTAGACCTTTATCGTCATACTTGTATACAGACTTAAAGGATTTGGGCCCAAACGTGGTTATAACCGATTCAGCATCTGAGCATAGCTTTTTGAAATTTATTTTCTATCTGAATGATACCGAGAGGAGAAAGCATTCTTTGATGTTTTTTCTAAAGATTAGTGTAAGGTTGCATCTCCTTAAGGTTATTTTTATTGATGACTCAAAAGTCGCCTGCCTATCAATGTGTGCAGTGAACATAGACACTGGGGCAAAATCACCCATTTATCCAAACATCATGAGTTTAGTTGAGCCCCTGTTTGAAACTCTAGCTGAGTTTATTTGAATGTAAGAGAAAGATGACTCATACAAATTTGAGTCATTGCCATCATTTGACCCTCATTAAAAAGACCTGATTGCCCTTTGATCAAAGTGAAACCCATATAAATTTGGCAGGAATGCAGAACATATCAAGATTGCCTTTTAAAGAAAAGAAACATGTTTCTCTCAGTCTAGATTAAGTTTAGTCAAGGAAAGTTTATGAAATCATGATCTCTACTTCCTCTTAGATTCCAAATAATGTTAGTAAACAAAGTACAGGTTCTGAGCCCCATTGTCACACCCCAATTCTGAACCAATTTGAATGGTGTGAGTGAATAGTCACTGAACCAACGGTTCACACCAGGATGTCAATAAGACCGTGTCCACTCATACAAACCATTGCACATAAACACAATCAGAATAATAGTAAATACAACGAAAGTCTTTAAATAAATGAACTGAGTAATCTATTGATAAATTTAATAAAATATCCAATTATTCAATGACCAAAACTTAAATAAATGTTATTACATCAACTGTATCCCAACAGAAAAATAACTGAAATAAAAAAAGTAAAACCCTAAAGGTACACGCAGAAAGGGCACTCGCATGAAGCGTCATGCTCATCCTCTTCTACTTGCACATCCAGAGCAGAAACACCTCCATACGCTGAAGCGTTCACATAGTCGTCCACCGTGTAACCTGCATCAACATCAAAAAATGGTGTGTACATAAAGGGTGAGCTCACAACTTAGCTCAGTAAGACAAATAGACAGTGTATCAATATCATATGCATGAGTAACAATCATTTTATGCTGTGGTCTGATTTAAGTTTGCAATGTGCTATAGAAAGGGTTGGTGGCCACCACACCTCTATACACGAGTGTGTAGCATCGCATAGTAGACCACACCGCTGCCGACCCACATGCACCCATCATGGAATAGAGATAGAGCTAAGGAATCTACTACCTCCCTTGATGCTTTACCCATACCAATATATAAGCCCCTACTGACTAGGGCTTGCAAACTGGGCTCGCAACTAACCAATCCTATATGTCATCACTGTAGGCTCTATCCCAGTACAACTCCCTATGGCATAGAGATAGAGCTAGAGCGTGGTGGCCAGGTCGGAGACCACAGTGCCACGACCTCCCCCTGATACCCTACCCGCCCCAAGCATACTAAGACAGAACAATACGCAAGTAGACTCTATCCCAACATAACTCCCTACGGCGTAGAGATAAAGCAAGAGCATGGTGGCCAGGCCAGAGATCACAGTGCCACGACCTCCCCCTGATACCCTACCCGCACCAAGTATGCTAAGATAAAATACTATAAAAAGGTGCCAGTGGGAGGAATGATCCCAGACCCCAAGCCCTTCCCATTCCACACACCAACGAAAACAATCACATGTCTAGCAATCACCTCCTAGCATAGCGAGTATGCATGAACAATAATAATAGCTGAAAGTAAAGGATGACATGCAATATGCACAAACACCAATCCACATATTCATTGTTATTTACAACAGTTTACTGTCCATTAATTATTAGGGTTTAGGTCTGATTCCCTTACCTGACGCTCGTTCGATAGCTTGCTCCACGTCGCAAGATCCAAACGTGCTATCACAAAGTCCTACATAATATTAGGGTTCAATTAAAATAGTTTCTTAGGGTTTACGTTGGTCGAAAACCAACAAGGTTACCAAAAATACACTCACAGAGCTGACCGGTCGCAGGTACTGGTCGTAGTTCTGTGGGAAAAACTGGCGACCGGTATGGTCAGCTGGTCCCCACAGGCCACTCCCCAAGAGGTACCGATCGTGGTACCGGTCGCAGGACCTGCGATCGATATGGTCGACCAGTGTGGTCGACCGGTATGTCTCTGGAAAACCATACACTTGGTTTTTTGACTGCCGTCGATTATTCTCTATTGATTCCAGGGTTCCTCCTACACATTCTAAGTCTGAGCTTTGAGTTAGAGTTGTTTCCAACCCCATTCATGTCTAGTTTTGATGGTATTCATCCTAGAACTCGAATCTAGGGTTTATCGACTAAATTAGGGTTTGACGGCAAAGTAGGGTTTAGGTCAATACCTGCTTTGCATGGTATTGATAACAACCCAACCATCCTAGAATCATAATGTGAGAGGAACGGTTTAAATACTTACCGTTGACTGGCGTAAGGTGTACATCGTTGAACGGCAACGGCGGCTCTTCTTCTTCTTCCTATCTCCTTCTCCTTCTCCAATCTCCTTCTCCTCTCTAGGGTTTGTGAGGATCAATGGAAGGGATTCTAGGACGTTTAAAGGGGTTTAAATAGGCTAGAAATTAGGTTTAGGAAGCCTATTAGGATTAAGAAAGTCTTAGGATTCGGAATTAGGAACGTAGAGATCCAATTCTAGATCTTGGTAGTCTATTGCGCAGACCATACCGGTCGATCGGTACCAAGACCGGTACCATCGATCGATTTGAGTAAAATCATACTTATTTATTCTGTTTGGTCCGATTTCGTACCTGATTGTCATCCGCTCGTCCCGTCTGGCCCGGTGATGATCGAAAGACCTGTTACGACATGAAATCAAGGTTTAGATCGGGTTCACGGAGTGCGGATCTTACAACTCCCCCACCCATAAAAGAAATTTTGTCCCTGAAATTTGCATATAGGTCTCATAACTCCCCCACCCTTAAAAGAAATTTCGGCCTTGAAATTTGAATGTACCTTGATCGTCGAAAAGGTTAGGGTTCTCCTTTCTCATCGCGTTCTCTTCCTCCCAAGTAATTTCTTCGACATCTTGGCTTTTCCAATGCACTTTCACACAATGGATATCCTTGCTTTGAAGTTGTTGTACCTTTCAGCTTGAGAGCATCATAGGTACCATTTCAAATGTTAAGTCCTCTGTCAAGTCTGGTGGGTCTGCTGTCAAGATGTGTGATGGATCCCTAACGTACTTCTCCAATAATGATACATGGAACACGTCATGAACTCTTGACATAGATGGTGGTAGAGCCAGTTGATACGCCACATTAGCACGTCTGGTCAATATCTCATATGGTCCCACATACCTGGGGCATAGCTTACCCTTCTTACCAAACCGTTTCAGCCCTCGCACAGGTGATATCTTCAAGAATACCTTGTCATCTACTATAAACTCCAGATCTCAACATCGATTATCCGCATAGTGTTTCTTTCAAACTTGAGCTGTCTTCACTCTTTCCTTGATTTGATCAATCACTTGACAAGTTTCTTCAACAAACTCTGGTCCTACAATTCTTCTTTCTCCCACCTCATTCCATAACAGAGGTGTACGATACTTCTTCCCATAGAGTGCCTCATATGGAGCCATCTGAATTGTAGCCTGGTAGCTATTATTATAAGCGAACTTGATGAGCGATAGCTTCTCGTCCCAAGCTCCTTTGAAATCTAGGGCACAAGCTCGGAGCATATCCTCTAGAATTTGAATAGTTCATTCTGACTGCCCGTCCGTCTGAGGTTGAAAAGCTGTACTAAACTTTAACTTGGTTCCCATAGCTTTCTATAATCCTTCCAAGAACTTTGACGTAAAACGGGGGTCTCTGTCAGATACTATACTCTCTGGGACGCCATGAAGTCTGACTATATTATCTACTTATAGCTTGGCCAGCTTCTCCATGGTATACTGAGGTCTGACTGCAATGAATTGAGCTGTCTTGGTAAGTCGATTGACTATAACCCAAACTACATCCATCGACCTTGGTGTCAAGGGTAGGCCAGTGACGAAATCCATTGTGATACAATCCCACTTCCATGCAGGTTCTGGTAATGGTTGTAGTAAACCTGTGGGTCTCTATCTTTTCACTTTAACTTGCTGGCAATTCAGATATTGGAACATGAAACGAGCTATATCTGCTTTCATACCCCTCCACCAATATAATCTTCTTAAATCATGGTACATTTTGGTGCTTCCTGGATGTACCGAGTATGGAGTGTAATGAGCTTCTGTCATAACTCAATCTCTGATATTTAAGTTCTCACTCTCAGGTATACATAATCATCCATGATACCTGAGTACCTTGTCTGAATTCAAGGTAAAGTCAGGATTGCTGTTACCCTTCTCTAGGTCTTCTTGTACTGCCTTGAGGTGTGGATCCTGTAGGATTGCTACTTTGACCTCATCTATGAGATCCGATGAGATCTTCAAGCCTGCGAACATCAATGTGAACTTATGAATTAAGCCCTGTTCCACTGGATCTCTTGCAGTCTCTATTATATACTCTTCATCATTCTCTGTTGAGCTCGAGGCTACAACACATAATGCAGCATTTGTACTTGGTCCTGCCTCAGGTTTCAATACCCACTTTCTGCTTAAGGCATCAGCCACAACATTTGCCTTACCCGATGGTATTGGATGTCACAATCATAATATTTTAATAACTCCAGCCATCTCCTCTGTCTCATATTCAGGTGCTTTTGAGTGAAAAGATAGGTTAAGCTCTTGTGATTTGACTTAATCTGGAACTTTTCACCGTAGAGGTAGTGTCTCCAAGTCTTGATTACATGTATTACCGTTGCTAACTCCAAGTCATGTGTTGGATAATTCTTCTCATGCTCTTTCAACTGTCTTGATGCTTAGGCAATCACATGTTCTCCTTGCATCAATACACATCCAAGACCTAACCCTGAAGCATCCGTATATAAGGTAAACGGTAAGCCTGGTGCTGGGATGGTCAAGATAGATGCAGAGACTTGTCTTGACTTCAAAGTCTGAAAGCATTTCTCACACTCATATGACCATATAAATTTCTCCCCCTTCTTGGTTAGTCTGGAAGTGGAACGACGATCCTTGAGTAGTCTTCCACAATCTTCTATAGTAACCAGGCAATCCTAGGAAACTACGAATCTCCGCAACTGATTTTGGTGCTTCCCATCCTACTATAGTAGCTATCTTACTTGGATCTACCTTGATACCGTCTTCAGATACTACATGGCCCAAGAAAGCCACCTCCTTCAGCCAAAATTCACACTTCTTAAACTTGGCATAAAGCTTCTCCCTTCTCAGCCATTGTAGGGTTGCTCTTAAATGTGTTATATGAGCCTCCCTATTCTTTGAGTAGACTAATATGTCATCGATGAATATGATGACCTAAGTGTCCAACATGTCATGAAACACTCGGTTCATCAGTTCCATGAAGGATGCTGGGGCATTGGTCAACCCGAACGACATAACTACAAACTCATAATGCCCATACCTTGTCCTGAAAGCAGTCTTTGGAATATCTCCAGCCTTGATCTTCAATTGGTGATACCCTGATCTGAGATCAATCTTCGAGAAAACCATTGCACCCTGCAACTGATCGAATAGATCATCGATCCTGGGCAAAGGATATCGATTCTTGATGGTTAACTTGTTCAGCTCTCGGTAGTCGATACATAGTTGTACACTACCGTCCTTCTTCTTGACGAACAATACAGGTTCTCCCCATGGCGATATGCTAGGTCATATGAAACCCTTATCTAGCAATTCTTGTAATTGGGTCTTCAACTCCTTTAGTTCAGTAGGGGCCATCCTGTACGGTGCTTTAGACACTGTTGCCGACCCTGTCATTAGGTCTATCACGAACTCTGTAGCCCTGTCTAGAGGTAGACCTGGGAGATCCTCTGGAAACACATCTGGAAACTCTCGTACCACATCTAGATCTTCCATCCTTGGCACCTCAGCAGTAATGTCGACCACAGACACTAGGTACCTCACTCCTCCCTTCTCTAAGCATCTCTTAGCTTTTAGGGCAGATAGGATCAGCTTCCGCTTCCTGGGTAACTTGGTCCCGGTGAAGCTAAACTCTTTTCTTTTTTCATCTTTAAGCACAAGCTTCTTTTCACCACATAATAAGCTGGCTGATTGCTAGCCTAACCAATCCATTCCCAAGATGACGTCAAAGTCTGCCATCTAGAGTTGAACCAGATTAGCTTCTAGATCTCGGCCATCAATGCTAACTGTACATGGTCCAAAATATTTGTTCAACACCACTTCGACTCATAGTGGGGAGCGAACTATCAAGCTTGGGTTTTGATGCTTGACAAGTAATTCCATTCGCTTCCCGAAAGAAATAGAAACAAAAGAGTGCGTGGCCCCAGAGTCGAAGAGTACTCTGGCATGTATACCAGCTATATTTACAGTTCCTGAAATTAATTATCCCTTAGTTCTACATGCTCACTCATAATAAAATAGTACACTAAATAGGAAGGGATAGAATCATACCAGTGACCACATCAGGTGATGCGGCTGCCTCTTTAGTGACTGCAAATACCTTTCCTTATTGTAGAGGTTGTTTCTTAGGTAGAGTGCAGGCCTTTGCAATATGACCCAGTTGCTGACAGTTGAAACATTTAATGTTCGGGTTTTGTCCAGCGAACTGTGGCGGTGGTGGTGCAGTAGTGTTCCTTGCAGGCACCACAGTGGACTGAGCCCTGTATGGGCGGAACGGTCTATGATTGTCTCCACCTGAAGTCTCAGTAGCAGGCCTCTTCAGTCCCCTGTTCTGAGCAAAGAAACTATCCTTTTGACTTGATTCAATCACTCTGGTAACCTGTACAGCCTCATTGTATACCTTTTTCTCCAGACCCAAGATGTGCTCTCTAATGCTCCCACGCAGTCCCATGGTGAACCTACGGGTCTTGGTTTCTTCTTCTTGCATGCTTGCTGATGCAAAGAAGAATAGCTCTTCATACCTTTGCCGGTAAGCATCCACTGTAGACTGAGACTGCTGTAGGTTGAGGAATTCTTTCTCCATCTGATCTTTAAAGCTCTTCGAAAAATATTTATCGAAGAAGGCTCCCTTGAACACTGCCCAATCAATCTGAGTGTGCTTTGTTTCCAAATATGCCCGTGTAGAATTCCACCAGGCGTTTTGCATCCTCCTTGAGCATATGTATGGCAAACAGTACCTTTTCATCCTCAGAACATGTCATCAGGTGGAAATTCTTCTCCATCTCTGCAACCCACTGTGCAGGCCACAGTGGTTTCCTTGGCTTCCCTGTGAATTTAGGGGGTTTCAATTTTAAGAATCTATCCACTGCTCGACTCAGATTGTGCTGCCCCTGTGTATTTATTCCGTACCATGGTGGTGGGTATGGGTAGGCTCCCTGGTAAGCAGACGACGATGGAAACTGATGCGGTGGTTGTAAATTCTATCCTTGGCCCATCGGCCCTGGGCTAGCATCCGTTGGAAGTGTAGTATTATTCCTTCTAGACTCAGGCGTACCTTTAGTGGAAACATAACCCGGTGGCCTGAACATCTTCAACATCTCGTTCAGGAATGTCTTCTGCTGAGTTTCCATCTGGTAAACCCGATTCGTCACTATTGTTTCAGAATTCGTGTGAGGAGGGCCGGGAAAATTGGTGGGTGCCCTGGGAACCTGCCCTTCTCCACTATCTGGATTCTGGTTTTGCTCTTCAACATATCCAGTTTCTATATTTTCCTCAGTTTGGCGCACCCTGGAGTGGTGACGCTTTCGCGAGCCTCTACGACCGTTTCCGCCTACCATCTCAGATTAGTCTTGTTTGGATCTGGGAAGAAGACGCAATACATGAGGTATAGTAGAATAATAATAGTAGTGTTAGTCTTGAGCAATACAAGGCAAAAAGTCGAAATGGAAACTTAAATTGCTAAAAATTTTAAAATTTTTCCCAAAAAAAAAAAACAATTTCTGGCTCTTTTCCAGTTGACTGATCGCGACATACCGGTCGCGACTTTGTAGAGGATTGGGCGACCGGTATAGTCGACCGATCAGAAATTCATTCTGACCGAAACATAGCGATCGCAGTACCCTAGGGGGTACCAGTCGACCGGTATGGGCAAAACCGTCGACCGGTATGCCCAAACCCCTTTAAAATCGTGAAAAAGTGAGTTTTTCTCACTTTTTCTCTTCTTCTTTCTCTCTGGTGGCGATTTCTCTCTGGCTCCTGAGTTGCTACAGTCCGACCGGTGATCCTAGAAGTCATTTTCTTCCGATCAAGACTTAGAATATCGCCTCCAAGTAAGTTCTCTGCTTCCATTCATCATTTTCATATTATTTTTCATGGTTTTAAGCTTAAAAACTATGGTTTTCATTGATTGGAAGATTATAACCGTAGGAACTCTTTTCCTTCGGTTTAGAAAGCGTTTAGGGACCCCTAATAGCAAAAACCCTCAACTAATTTGAGGTTCCACCGAAAGGTTTTATTAAAAATCAAAATTTTCTAGTTTTAACTTAGGTTTTGACAAAAATCGATTTTTCTTAAATTTTTTAAATTTCTTATTGTTTGTTCTATGTTTGGTTTCCATGAAGTGTGTGGGGGTTACGTAAGTCCTCCTCCCCATGTTTTTGGTTGAGTTCGAGGCTTTTTCTTAATTTGTTGTCGTTATGCTGTCGAAATTTTGATAATTTTAACCATTTCTCCTTGTTTTCCCTTGTTTTGCAGCTCTAATGGCTCCACGCAGAGGTGCTGGCAAGCGCTCCTATGGTTTAGGCATGCACCTTCCTCACCCGCTTGTACCACAGCTTGATGAGCATTGGTTTCGATCTGAGGCGGCACAAGCCCGCTTCCCTTGGTTCGAGGGGAAGAATATCGAGTCTGGGCGGTTTGTCAATTTGGAGCAATTGCAGCGGTTCGATGTGGACGCTACTTTTGGCAGGCTTGGTTGGTTGTCGATCATCACATACACGACGACTACCCGTCCCAACCTCATCAAACACTTTTATGCCAACTTGGAAATAGATGGGGATGTCGACAACTTCAATCAATGTCGAGCGCTCCGCATCACTAGTTACGTCAAGGGTGTCCCCATCTCCTTCGACACCCACCAGCTTGCTGATCTTCTGAGGATTCCCAACGATGGGGACTTAGTCTACTGTGCCCCTAAGATGAAGGGCTTTCTCACTGATGATCTGCGCCAGGAGATCTCAAAGCAACTTCTCAACCTGGGGTGCCCATGAAGGCTGCTAGTTTAAAGCCCCTGCCTCGAGTTTATAGCCGCATCATCCAGCACAACATTGTGCCCCAGAGTGGCCATTATAGTGAGTTATCTCAGCTCACTCAGTACCTGACTTACTACGTTTGCACTGGGGAGCGGGTTTGCCTTCCCTATATCATCATCAAGACCATGCATCGGGCTACACTACCTGGTCAGGCTAGTAACCTTCCTTATGGCCGGCTCATCACTACTCTCCTACAGCGACTACGAGTGAACATGAGGGGTGAGATTGATTTGGAGGACACTATGACCTCTGACATCGACTGGGATGCCATCCTACGGATGCAGATGGATAACCTACCGATCAGCGATGAGGATTTGGAGGCTCGCCCTCACCTACTCAGGAGGGTAGTAGCCACGGCAGCAGCAGTAGCAGCCAATGCTGCTTATGCAGTAGAGGCAACGGGTGATGACGAGGGTGGCGATGATCGGATGGAGGATGTTCCAGTGCCAGCCCCACAGCCCACATATGTAGCGGGACCATCTCAGCCTCCTCCCGACATCGTGATGGGTATGTTCACGGAGATCAGGGACGCTCAGCGTGAGATGAGCCGTGACTTGGGGCACTTGGCTCGCAGCCTCAGAGTCACTCAGGATCAGGTGCACTGGCTTAGGGTCACCTATGAGAGGGATTATGATATTGCCGACCCTATTCGTCCTAGGCCCCCTACCCGATGATTGTCTCCGTATTTTTCTCTCTCTCTACAATATTGTTATATAACAGGATAACTGTCCGGCTTGTGGACCGTACCCTGTAGCACTTTTAACTTATCACTCTTGAATGTTTTTAATAGTAATTTAAGGTTTTTGCGTATCTAGAGCATGTGCACTTATTAATTCCATATTTAATATAGTATGTTATGCTCTTTCTTATACAGTCTCAGGTATCAAACAATGCTTAAGGTGTGTTCTTATTAAAGCTTTTAATTTTTCGTATCTCAGTTCATCGACATAGTTAAGTGCAATATGGTTTGTTGGACAGAGCCTGAGAGCTCTGATACCAAGTTGTCACACCCCAATTCTGAACCAACCAGAATGGTGTGAGTAAACCGTCACTGAACCAACGGTTCACACTAGGATCTCAATAAGACCGTGTCCACTCATACAAACCATTGCACATAACTACAATCAGAATAATAGTAAATACAACGGAAGTCTTTAAATAAATGAACTGAGTAATCTATTGATAAATTTAATAAAATATCCAATTATTCAATGACCAAAACTTAAATAAATATTTTTACATCAACTGTATCCCAACAGAAAAATAACTAAAATAAATAAAATAAAACCCTAAAGGTACACGCAAAAAGGGCACTCGCATGAAGCGTCATGCTCGTCCTCTCCTACTTGCACATCTTGATTAGCATCACCTCCATGCGCTGTTTCACGTAGTCGTCCACCGTGTAACCTGCATCAACATCTAAAAATGGTGTGTACACAAAGGGTGAGCTCACAACTTAGCTCAGTAAAACAATCAGACAATGTATCAATATCATATGCATGAGTAACAATCATTTTATGTTGTGGTCTGGTTTAAGTTTGCAATGTGCTATAGAAAGGGTTGGCGGCCACCGCACCTCTATACACGAGTGTGTAGCATCGCACAGTAGATCACACCGCTGCCGACCCACATGCACCCATCATGGAATAGAGATAGAGCTAAGGCATCCGCTACCTCCCCTGATGCTCTATCCATATCAATACATAAGTCCCTACTGGCTAGGGCTTGCAAACTGGGCTCGCAACAAACCAATCCTATATGTCATCACTGTAGGCTCTATCCCAGTACAGCTCCCTACGGCATAGAGATAGAGCTAGAGCGTGGTGGCCAGGTCGGAGACCACAGTGCCACGACCTCCCCCTGATACGCTACCCACACCAAGCATACTAAGACAGAACAATACGCAAGTAGACTCTATCCCAACATAACTTCCTACGGCATAGAGATAGAGCTAGAGCATGGTGGCCAGGCCGGAGACCACAGTGCCACGACCTCCCCCTGATACCCTACCCGCACCAAGTATGCTAAGATAGAATACTACAAAAAGGTGACAGTGTGAGGAATGATCCCAGACCCCAGGCCCTTCCCATTCCACACACCAACGAAAACAATCACATGTCTAGCAATCACCTCCTAGCATAGCGAGTATGCATGAACAATAATAATAGCTGAAAGTAAAGGATGACATGCAATATGCACAAACACCAATCCACATATTCATTGTTATTTACAATAGTTTACAGTCCATTAATTATTAGGGTTTAGGTCTGATTCCCTTACCTGACGCTCACTCGATAGCTTGCTCTATGTCGCAAGATCCAAACATGCTATCACAAAGTCCTACATAATATTAGGGTTCAATTAGAATAGTTTCTTAGGGTTTAGGTTGGTCGAAAACCAACGAGGTTATCAAAAATACACTCACAGAGCTGACCGGTCGCAGGTTCCGGTCGCAGCTCTGTAGGAAAAACTGGCGACCGGTATGGTCGGCTGGTCCCCATAGGCCACTCCCCGAGAGGTACCGGTCACAGTACCGGTCGCAGGTCCTGCGACCGGTATGGTCGACCGGTATTTCTCCGGAAGACTATACACTTGGTTTTTCGACTGCCGTCGATCATTCTCTATTGATTCCAGGGTTCCTCCTACACATTCTATGTTTGAGCTTTGAGTTAAAGTTGTTTCCAACCCCATTTAAGTCTAGTTTTGATGGTATTCATCCTAGAACTCGAATCTAGAGTTTATCGACTAAATTAGGGTTTGACGGCAAGGTAGGGTTTATGTCAATACCTGCTTTGCATGGTATTGATCCAAACAACCCAACCATCCTAGAGTCATAATGTGAGAGGAAGGGTTTAAACACTTACGGTCGACTGGCGTAAGGTGTGCGTCGTTGAACGGCAACGGCGGCTCTTCTTCTTCTTCCTAGCTCCTTCTCCTTCTCCAATCTCCTTCTCCTCTCTAGGGTTTGTGAGGATCAATGGAAGGGATTCTAGGAGGTTTAAAGGGGTTTAAATAGGCTAAAAATTAGGTTTATGAAGCATATTAGGATTAAGAAAGTCTTAGGATTCAGAATTAAGAAAGTGGGACCCGTAGAGATCCAATTTTGGATCTTGGTAGTCTGCTGCGCAAACCATACCGGTCGACTGATACCATGACCGGTACCATCAACCGGTATGAGGAAAATCATACTTATTTGGTTTGTTTGGTCCGATTTTGTACCTGATTATCATCCGCTCGTCTCGTCTGGCCCGGTGATGATTGGAAGACCTATTACGACATGAAATCAAGGTTTAGATCGGGTTCACGGAGTGCGGGTCTTACAACTCCCCCACCCTTAAAAGAAATTTAATCTCCGAAATTTACATGTAGGTCTCACACCCATGGTAGCCACCTCAATATTTATGGAAAGTTCAATCCATTTTGGAAATGAAGAAAGATGAAGAAAGGAATTGAATAAGAACATGAGAAAAAAAAAAGAGCAAAGAAAAGAAAGAATGAAAGATCAAGGAAAGAAAGAGAAAGCACAAAGAAGAGAGCATAAACGAGGAAAGCACAAAGAGAAAGGAAAGACAAGAAAAGAATACAGCACACATTGGAAGGGAAGGAGTGGAAATATCCATATCCGACCGCTATAGCAAGCCACAGTACATAATGATAGGAGTTTAGGTTGAAGTGTCCCTAGACCCTATCTTCAGATTAGCAAAGGCCCGAACTACGCGGAACCTGATTCTGGAGGGACGGAAACACCCTAGAATACGTAGGCAATTTGGGACACTCCAAATTTGGTCCAGAGGCTACACATCCAAAGGCTACACATCCAAAGGCTACACAGCCAAAGGCTATACATCCAGAGGCTACACATCCAAAGGCTACACATCCAAAGGCTACACAGCCAAAGGCTATACATCCAGAGGCTACACAACCAAGGCTATACATCTAGAGGTTACAATTCCAGAGCACAAAGCACAGTTACAGTTACATCATGAGCGGTCTTGAGCCAAAGTCACAAATCTGATAAGGTCTCTACTCAAGAAGCTTAACAGTTACAGTTACATCATAAGCAGTCTTGAGCCAAAGTCACAGACCTGATAAGGTCACTAATCAATAAGCTCGACAGTTACAGTTACATCATAAGTGGTCTTGAGCCAAAGTCACAGACCTGATAAGGTCGCTACTCAAGAAGCTTGACAGTTACAGTTACATCATAAGCGGTTTTGAGCTAAAGTCATAGACCTGATGAGGTCGCTACTCAAGAAGCTTGACAGTTACAGTTACATCATGAGCGGTCTTAAGCCAAATTCACAGATCTGATGAGGTCGCTACTCAAGAAGCTTGACAGTTACAGTTACATCATGAGCAGTCTTGTGCCAAAGTCACAGACCTGATGAGGTCGCTACTCAAGGAGCTTGACATCTACAGTTGTTTATTGTACAGTGTGAAAAAAAAAGAAAGAAAGGAGAGTAGTTACAGCATCAGTTCAAGGGAGCAATGGTAGAATCCAGATCAAGTGCAGAATAATGCAAAAATGGGCCACTTTTGTCTTCGGCCTCAATTGCCCACAATTTCGGCCAAAGAGGGGCATCTGTAAGCACCCCATTTTTGCCATCCCAGCTAAACAAAGTCCTGCTGGTGTGTGGACAACAAAAGGACGAAAGGTGATTGAAAGTTTGGATTTTTGACTGTGAATTTGAGAAAGTTTTCAATGGGTCCCACAACAAGGTCACGAGTTATAATTTTGCATGGATGCCTAGGTCATAGAATTATCTTCAAAATGAGATCAGAATTGCTCAATTCTGATATCAAATGAAGAAGATATGACCATTTTAGTCGGATGATACGTACAAGGGAGGTTTATGAAATTATCATAAATAATCCCAGGGGATTTCATGCAAATTATCGTAAGTTGGATTGTTTGAATTTCAATTCATCATATCTTGATCATCCGACATCTGAATCATATGGTTTAAGTACCATTATTCCTTATTTTTAGTCCTCTTCAAAGTGGACGTCACCAGTGGGCCCCATGCAAGCTTGCATGCAAAGTTATCGTTAGAACTTTAAAGCTTCATATATTTTTCCGTTCTACGTCGGATTCAGATGATTCCAAAGCCATTATTCCTTATTTGTGATGTCCTACAAAGTGGACGTGGAAAATCTCAGGTAGAAGTCTCCGGAGGGTCCCATGCAAAATAACATATGGAAATGGTCATTTAATCTTCAAAAATTCATATTTTGATCATCCCATATCCAAATCAGGTAATTTTAGTTTCATTATGTTTCATTTTTAGTACTCTACAAAGTGGACGTAAAGGATTTCCGGTAGAAGTCTCCGAAGGATCCCATGTAGAATGGCCAGCTAAATTATCGATAATTGGTCAGCTTAAACTTCAGAAATTCATAAGTTGAGCATTTTATTTTCAAATGAGGTGATTCAAGTTTCAATATTCCTCATTTTTAAAGTTCTACAAAGTGAACGTAGAAAATTAGGAATATAGGTTATCGAAAAATTCCATGCAGAATGATAGTGGAAATGGCCCATGAAATGATAGAGAGAGAAACCCAGTTAATTCTAGTCAATCCAGTCAACTCAGCTCAACCCAAACCAGTCTTGGCCCAATCCAATCAATCCTTGTCAATCCGGACCAATTCATGTCGGCACATATGCATGTATTTTTTTTATATATTATTATATAATGTATAATATATTATAATATATCGTATAATATATACATATGTCTTATATGTATATTATATTATATATATTAATATATTAATATATTATATAGTTATATATATATTTTATATATAAAAAATAAAAAATAAAAGAGGCAAATAGGATCCGAATAAAAAGGGAGTAAGTAGAAATCGCCGAAGAAGGAAAGAAGAGGAAGAAGAAGGAAAGAAGAGGAAGAATAAAATAAAAAATAAGAAAAGGAAGAAGATCGAGAGAGAGAGAGAGAGAGAGAGAGAGAGAGAGAGAGAGAGAGAGCGGTGGAAAAAGAAGTAAAAAAAGGAAAAAAAATATAAAAAGGAAGAAGATCGAGAAGAGAGAGAGAGAGAGAGAGTGGTGGAAAAAGAAGTAAAAAAAAGGAAAAAAATATAAAAAGGAAGAAAATCGAGAAGAGGAGAGAGAGAGAGAGAGAGAGAGAGAGAGAGGTGGAAAAAGAAGTAAAAAAAAGGAAAAAAACAAAAAAAGGAAGAAGATCGAGAAAAGAAAAGGACAAGAAGTAAAAAAAGGAAAAAAAAATAATAAAGAAGGAGGATTCTTTTCGGTTTTGGGGAAGAAGAAAACCGGAGAGAGGGAGAGAGAGAAGAGGTGGAGAAAATCGAGATAAAGAGAGAGAGAGGGAGAGAAAGGGGAATTCTGGTTGGTCTTGGAGAAAAGAAAACCGGAGAGGGAAGATCGAGAGGAAGAAAAAAAAAATAATAAAAAGGAGAGGAGAAGATTGGGGAGGGAGAGAGGCGTACAGATTGTGAGAAGAAAGATAGTGGGAGAGACGACAAAGAGCCGAGGAAAGAGAAACTAGAAAAAGAAGAAGAAGCCGATTGAGATAAAGTGCCTTTACCTCTATTTACTTACCTCCTCACCACTCACTGCCCTCATCGACTTCCTACGAACCTGCAAATCAAGGAAATTCCACCAAAGCTGTTTGTTTTAAATTTTGATTACAGTCATCGTCCCTACAACCTGACGTGTAGCCGTCCCAGATCTAATATCCGATTTTTGCAGCTCCATCCATGTGCCACTGAACCTCTACACCTCCACTTACCCCTGACCCACTTCAAACCCACTAGCAACCGAACCGTGCATGCATCCATCTCCCTTAATCCCTTGCTGTCCTTACACATACATGCATCGATCTCCCTTAATCCCTTGCTGTCACAATACCCAGCCATGCATGCAACACCTTACACCTTAATTCTCCCACTCACTTCTCATTACCTTGCTGTTCACTACCTAAACCAGCATCACTACACTTGTCCACAACCATTAAGCTTACATTCCATACATCTGTTGCAGCACCCCAATATCCGATTCACTGATTATGCAACCACCCAACTACCTCACGCCTCAACCCATCTCATTACCCATCAGCCTAGACACCCAACACCTGTAGCCTTCATGCATTAGAGCCAACAGCCTTGCACTCACCGTGCCATCTGTACATGCAAACCCCAGCCAAAACTTGCAAAACCACTGCATCCCTCTTACATGCAGCCGTGCATCTGCCCTCCATACTACCCATAAGCCATCCTACTTCCATAGTCCTTGATTAATTTTTAACTTGTTGATATTGATGAATCATAAATTTGAACTTATTGATATTGAGTGAATTTTGTACTGATCTGGAATTTTGATGTGAATTAAATTGAGCACATAATTTGAAAATTAATGTGATTGATTCAACCATGATTTGGAGTTCTTATGTAATCGATCCGATCATGATTTGGATTTCTAATATAAAATTGATCCGAATATGTTGGAATTTCATGTGAGCAAAATTGATCCGAGTTTGTTTGAAATTTTATGAATTTGATTCCCATTGGATGCTTGAAATTTTTAAGGTGGTTGGTCCAAACACATGATTTGAATTTTATGTGAATTAGGTATGGACCATTTAGATATGTTGATGCTTGATCCGAATTGTTTGGTCTTGATCATGATTGATTTGGAGTAGTCTGAACGGTTGGATTATAATTTTGAATGATATAAACCGTTGGATTATCTTTTTGAGAGATTTAATTGAATTTGAACGGTCGGATTGACCTCATGAATGTTTTAAGTGAATCTGAACCATCGATCAAATATGATCTTGGTCACATTGTTGATGATCAATACTTTGATTGGCTCACATATTTGATGCTATATTTTATTAAATGTTATGATTGGATGTTTTTTGCCATATTTGATGCTATATTCTCACATGCTTTGCTTGATTTTCACATGCTTTGCTTGATTTTCACATGCTTTGTTTGATTTTGACATGTTTTGTTGATTCTCTCATGCTATGATACTCACATACCATATTCGGATTATTCACTTGCTACATATTTGGATTGCTCTCTTGTCATATTTGGTTAATTTATTGTTATATCTGTCTGTCATATGCTTATTTCCATATTTAGATGTTTACTGTCATGTTTGGATGCACACTACTATATTTAGAATAGTATCACTACTCTAGTTGGAATGTTTTCATTTGTCATATTTGTCTTGAAAAGAGATAAGTTGAAAAAATAGCAATTAGGGTAGAAAACCTTAAAAATAGAAAGAAAATAGCAATTAGAGTAGAAAACCCTAAAAATGGAAAGAAAATAATAATTAGGGGAAATAAAACCCTAAAAATGGAAAGAATAATTAGGGCAAGATAAACCCTAGAATAAAGAGAATAATTAGGGTATGAAACCCTAAAAAATAAAAATCACAATGAAAAGGGATAGGAAACCCTAGAAACCTAAAAATAGAAACAATAAAAATGGTCAGAATTTAGGTGTCATCCCTAGATCCTATTGACAAAAATAGAAATAATATGGTATACATCCCAAATAAAAATGGTAGAAATTTAGGTCTCATCCCTAGATTCTATTGACAAAAATAGAAAGAATTTGGTATACATCCCAAATAAAAATGATAGGAATTTAGGTCTCATCCCTAGATCCTATTAACAAAAATAGAAAGGATTTGGTACACATCCCAAATAAAAATGGTAGAAATTTAGGTCTCATCCCTAGATCCTATTAACAAAAATAGAAAGGATTTGGCACACATCCCAAATAAAAATGGTAGGAATTTAGGTATCATCCCTAGATCCTATTGACAAAAATAGAAAGGATTTGGTATACATCCCAAATAAAAATGATAGGAATTTAGGTCTCATCCCTATATCTTATTGACAAAAATAGAAAGAATTTGGTACACATTCCAAATAAAAATGGTAGGAATTTAGGTCTCATCCCTAAATCCTATTGACAAAAATAGTAGGAATTTAGGTCTCATCCCTAGATCCTATTGACAAAAATGGAAAGAATTTGGTACACATTCTAAATTCGACTCTCACAAATATTTTCAGACTACGTCGTACCTGATTTCTAGGGCACACCCTAGAATACATAGGCAATTTGGGAATCCCAAATACGATACAAAGCCACCCATCAACCATACATTCAGCATAAACTTTAACTTGAACAAAGAATCTAATTGAAGCAAATGCATAAATCACTTCCATAATCTTTAATCACAAAACCCTTTTTGAACTATGTTTTTGGACTTGATTTCCAGGATTGGAATACGTATGCAGTTTGAGATGTCTTACACGTCTCAGATTCAGTCCAAGACCGAACGATCTTTGGTTCGGTTCACTATATAATATTGTACATTACATTTGCTTGTTTATTTGCTTTAAAACATGATTGGCTGAACCCTAGGTTGGAATAAGTTAGCAACTTGGTTTAGGACATCCCCCATTGAACCCTAGTCATCCAGTTGACCAAGCACTGTCAAAATTAAAATTTAAGAAAAGTTCAGGAGGCCGATATTGATCGGGCAGTTTGGGTGCCTAACACCTTCCCATAACCGTACCCTGAATACTTATCCGATCTCTTGTAGACCAAAGAACTGATACTTGGGACACGAGTCAATAGAAGTCTTACCTTAGGGTGAGGCTACATTTTTAGAGGTCCTAGACCTTAATTTAGGTGGTGACTCCAACAAAACAATTAATCTTCATCGATACGGATATACATTCATCCCGAGGAGGATCATCAATTTTCCATTGTCCTCACAGTGGCGACTCCGTTGGGGAATAAAATTCAGACTCCTAGGGTACTTTCTTTATATTGATTTGCTTGACATTTGCTGCTAGATCTAGGGTACTATTATTTATTATTTGTACATATTGCTTTGGGGGTATTGGTTCAGTCACACTTTCGTGCGAGTAGCTGAACCGGGTCCCATGCATGTGGGGCAGTCCGCTAGGTGAAACACACAACCTTGGCCTGTACTTTGTGAGACCACGACCGGCGAGCAGCCTCTAACGAGCGTTTCTTGGGTTCGCCCGAGAATGCGTTATGCTACTCCACGTCGCTTGGATCCTTGCAACATAGTAAATAAAGGGATTGGAGGCCCATTATTCATCGTGCATTCGGTGATAGGTTACCCCATCCTCGTCAAGGTGACCTTTTCTGTCCTAACCCAGTTTGAACCACATGTATGTTATTTTTGGTCCATCATTGAACCAACATGGTAAAATCTACTCGATCATAATATTTACATCCGAGACGTCGAAGTTCTGCCCGTTTTCTGTCCTTGACTTGTCAACATGTTTGGATCCACACTTGACTATTCATGTCTCTCACTGGTTGGGAGCACGAGGGTTATGTATACCCGTATACACATTAGTGTGGGCGGTCTGTACTAGCCCTCCATCGTACAAAGCTCATTGTGTTGATCTGTTCAATATTGATACATCAATCTCAAAATACGATCGGAAAATCTTCATCACAGCATAAATACTGTGATCAAGTAGAAATTTATCAATTTTTTCAATCATTAATCGCTTTTGTCATCCTTCATGAAAACTACAAATAAGCATATCCCTTTTAATTTCTTGAAAGAGAGGAGAGAGAGAGAGAGAGAGAGAGAGAGAGAGGTGGAAAAAGAAGTAAAAAAAGGAAGAAGATCGAGAAGAGGAGAGAGAAAGAGAGAGCGGTGGAAAAAGAAGTAAAAAAAGGAAAAAATAAATAAAAAGGAAGAAAATTGAGAAGAGGAGAGAGAGAGAGAGAGAGAGCAGTGGAAAAAGAAGTAAAAAAAAGGAAAAAAAAACAAAAAAAGGATGAAGATCGAGAAGAGAAAAGGACAAGAAGTAAAAAAAGGAAAAAAATAATAAAGAAGGAGGATTCTTTTCGGTTTTGGGGAAGAAGAAAACCGGAGAGAGGGAGAGAGAGAAGAGGAGGAGAAAATCGAGATAAAGAGAGAGAGAGGGAGATAAAGGGAAATTCTGGTCGGTCTTGGAGAAAAGAAAACCAGAGAGGGAAGATCGAGAGGAAGAAAAAAAATAATAATAAAAAGGAGAGGAGAAGATTGGGGAGGGAGAGAGGCGGACAGATTGAGAGAAGAAAGATAGTGGGGAGAGACGACAAAGAGCCGAGCAAAGAGAAACTGGAAGAAGAAGAAGAAGCCGATTGAGGTAAAGTGCCTTTACCTCTATTTACTTACCTCCTCACCACTCAGAGCCCTCATCGACTTCCTGCGAAACTGCAAATCAAGGAAATTCCACCAAAGTTGTTTGTTTTAAATTTTGATTACAGTCATCGTCCCTACAATCTGACGTGCAGCCGTCCCAGATTTAATATCCAATTTTTGCAGCTCCATCCATGCGCCACTAAACCTCTACACCTCCACTTACCCCTGACCCACTTCAAACCCACTAGCAACCAAACCGTGCATGCATCCATCTCCCTTAATCCCATGCTGTCCTTACACATACATGCATCCATCTCCCTTAATCCCTTGCTATCACAATACCCAGCCGTGCATGCAACACCTTACACCTTAATTCTCCCACTCACTTCTCATTACCTTGCTGTTCACTACCTAAACCAGCATCACTACACTTGTCCACAACCATTAAGCTTACATTCCATACATCTGTTGCAGCACACCAACATCTGATTCACTGATTATGCAACCACCCAACTACCTCACACCTCAACCCATCTCATTACCCATCAGCCTAGACACCCAACACCTGTAGCCTTCATGCATTAGAGCCAACAGCCTTGCACTCACCGTGCCATCTGTACATGCAAACCCCAACCAAAACTTGCAAAACCACTGCATCCCTCTTACATGCAGTCGTGCATCTGCCCTTCATACTACCCATAAGCCATCCTATTTCCATAGTCCTTGATTAATTTTTAACTTGTTGATATTGAGTGAATCATAAATTTGAACTTATTGATATTGAGTGAATCTTGTACTGATCTGGAATTTTGATGTGAATTAAATTGAGCACATAATTTAAAAATTAATGTGATTGATTCAACCATGATTTGGAGTTCTTATGTAATCGATCCGATCATGATTTGGATTTCTAATATAAAATTGATCCGAATATGTTGGAATTTCATGTGAGCAAAATTGATCCGAGTTTGTTTGAAATTTTATGAATTTGATTCCCATTGGATGCTTGAAATTTTTAAGGTGGTTGGTCCAACCACATGATTTGAATTTTATGTGAATTAGGTATGGACAATTTAGATATGTTGATGCTTGATCCGAATTGTTTGGTCTTGATCATGATTGATTTGGAGTAGTCTGAACGGTTGGATTATAATTTTGAATGATATAAACCGTTGGATTACCTTTTTGAGTGATTTAATTGAATTTGAACGGTCGGATTGACCTCATGAATGTTTTAAGTGAATCTGAACCATCGATCAAATATGATCTTGGTCACATTGTTGATGATCAATACTTTGATTGGCTCACATATTTGATGCTATATTTTATTAAATGTTATGATTGGATGCTTTTTGCCATATTTGATGCTATATTCTCACATGCTTTGCTTGATTTTCACATGCTTTGCTTGATTTTCACATGCTTTGCTTGATTTTGACATGTTTTGTTGATTCTCTCATGCTATGATGCTCACATACCATATTCGTATTATTCACTTGCTACATATTTGGATTGCTCTCTTGTCATATTTGGTTAACTTATTGTTATATCTGTCTGTCATATGCTTATTGCCATATTTAGATGTTTACTGTCATGTTTGGATGCACACTACTATATTTGGAATAGTATCACTACTCTAGTTGGAATGTTTTCATTTGTCATATTTGTCTTGAAAAGAGATAAGTTGAAAAAATAGCAATTAGGATAGAAAACCCTAAAAATGGAAAGAAAATAGCAATTAGAATAGAAAACCCTAAAAATGGAAAGAAGAAAACAATTAGGGTAGAAAACCCTAAAAATAGAAAGAAAATAATAATTAGGAAAAATAAAACCCTAAAAATGGAAAGAATAATTAGGGCAAGATAAACCCTAGACTAAAGAGAATAATTAGGGTATGAAACCCTAAAAAATGAAAATCACAATGAAAAGGGATAGGAAACCCTAGAAACCTAAAAATAGAAACAATAAAAATGGTCGAAATTTAGGTCTCATCCCTTGATCCTATTGACAAAAATAGAAATAATTTGGTACACATCCCATATAAAAATGGTAGGAATTTAGTTCCCATCCCTAGATCCTATTGACAAAAATAGAAAGAATTTGGTACACTTCCCAAATAAAAATGGTAGGAATTTAGGTCTCATCCCTAGATCCTATTAACAAAAATAGAAAGGATTTGGTACACATCCCAAATAAAAATGGTAGGAATTTAGGTCTCATCCCTAGATCCTATTAACAAAAATAGAAAGGATTTGATACACATCCCAAATAAAAATAGTAGAAATTTAGGTCTCATCCCTAGATCCTATTGACAAAAATAGAAAGAATTTGGTACACATCCCAAATAAAAATGATAGGAATTTAGGTCTCATCCCTAGATCCTATTGACAAAAATACAAATAATTTGGTACACATTCAAATAACAATGGTAGGAATTTAGGTCTCATCCCTAAATCCTATTGACAAAAATGGTAGGAATTTAGGTCTCATCCCTAGATTCTATTGACAAAAATAGAAAGAATTTGGTACACATTCCAAATCCGACTCTCACAAATATTTTTGAACTACGTTGTACCTGATTTCTAGGGTACACCCTAGAATACGTAGGCAATTTGGGAATCCCAAATACGGTACAAAGCCACCCATTAACCATACATTCAGCATAAACTTCAACTTGAACAAAGAATCTAATTGAAGTAAATGCATAAATCACTTCCATAATCTTTAATCACAAAACCCTTTTCGAACTATGTTTTTGGACTTGATTTCTAGGATTGGAATACGTTGGCAGTTTGAGATGTCTTACACGTCTCAGATTCAGTCCAAGACCAAACCATCTTTGGTTCGGTTCACTGTATAATATTGTACATTACATTTGCTTGTTTATTTGCTTTAAAACATGATTGGCTGAACCCTAGGTTGGAATAACTTAGCAACTTGGTTTAGGACATCCCCCATTGAACCCTAGTCATCCAGTTAACTAAGCACAGTCAAAATTAGAATTTAAGGAAAGTTTAGGAGGCCGATATTGATCGGACGGTTTGGGTGCCTAACTCCTTCCCATAATCATACCCTGAATACTTACCAGATCTCTTGCAGACCAAAGAACTGATACTTGGGACACGAGTCAATAGAAGTCTTACCTTAGGGTGAGGCTACATTTTTAGAGGTCCTAGACCTTAATCTAGGTGGCGACTCCAACAGAACAATTGATCTTCATCGATACGGATATACATTCATCCCGAGGAGGATCATGGTTTCTCATTGTCCTCACACACACTCGCATATCTCATCATGAACGTCTACATCACTAGCACCCATGTCATCAAAATCCGCATTAGCTATACCTGCATCTAAAGGAGTTTGTGTACACGAGGATAAGCTTAACCACCAAGGTTAGCAAGGAAATTAAACATTTGCAAATAAAATGCATGAATTAAAAATTATGGTCTGATATATAACTGTAAGTACCAGCTTAAGACAACCCACACATGGAGTTTCTGACTGCCCGGGTCTCCTCCCATCAGATGATATGGCCTCCCTTGGCGTATAGTATTTCCCCGATATATGGGTCCGTCATTACAAAACAAGCCTGTATTACGCCAGCCACTTGCCCACAACTCATCCCAAGCCTATATTACGCCAGCCATTTGAGGAGGTAATGATCCCACTAGTCGTATCACCCATCCACCTGTATTACGCCGACCATAGGGAGCATCGTAGCTATGCTCACATCACCCTTTATTGAACCCATGCCACTACATAATCCCCTAATGACTATGGATACAGTTATTAGGGTGATTTAATGTGCAACTAACTAAGTTCTTCTATTAACCAAATTACTAGACAGAAACATTGCCAAGCTTCCAACTTCGTCAGTCCTCCCACCTAGGGCGTCGTGACTTGACTAAGTTATACACGGTCATTACAAAGCAGCGCCTGTAAGAAGTGGTGCAAATGTCTCATACCGCCCACCTTCCTCCTTATAGACTTAATCTGTCATTGCGAATCAATTATGGGTCAGTCACTTTTATAGAAAGATAGCAAGTGTCCTATACCACTCGCCCTCCAATCCCTATCGATACTGCTGACCCCAAATTCCAGGTTGCATATGCATGAGCAAACAAACAGTTCATTAGATGACATGTTATCATACAAGGCATGTTATCAATCGCATATCATCACTCACATAGTCAAATAGAATCTATTCTACCAGACAAAGGTCTAATTCCCTTACCTGAGATAACAACAGCAAAATAAAAGAGAATATGAATCCAAAGTAGCCCTCCTAGAGTTCAACTGTACCTATCATGGTATAAATAATAAATACTAATTATTTGCCTTGGTATTGGTCTCTAAACTTTTCTCATGGCATCCTAACATCTTATTTGCATTTTCCAGGGGCCTAGCTAACCTCTATAATCATTCCACACTTGCTGCCCTGGTGTTTCAAACACAAGGAACCAAGAACAGCAAGCATTAAAATAACCATTATAGGCTATAATCAAAATGATGAAGAGTATATATGTAAACATAAAATTATAGGGATATGAGCACGTGGATAGGCTCACAAAAATTCCAGCAAACTGGTATCCAAAGATGGGCAGCAACCGAGGCAAAAATGCCATGCGGCATGAGGCATCGACCACACATCGATCCTTGGTTAGAATCGACTGTTTCCAATTTGTAAATTTTCTTTGGATTTTTCTAAGACAAAATTCAAGATTTGGGTTCGAGATTTCCATCCTAGCCTAGGTTACTGACATCATTTTCATTTTCTAGTCAGTCGATATTGCTGGATCTGGTTTTAAACCTCTAATCCAATTCCAACAACCCTTTTATGAAATATAATCACATAGGCAGGTTCAATAAAATCCCATAATGATGTTCTCCAAAAATGGTCATCAACAGAGGTCATTTTCTCCATGAGACACATGGCATCGACCGTACGGTCTTGACTACAGATGTGTTGCACGTGCCATCGACCGCAAGTCGAAACGTGGTCAGAACTTGTTGATTATTTACACAGTGACCATTTTGGATTTTACTAAGCCTAAATAACAAGTTTGGGTTTGAAAATCCCATTATAACTCGAGGAATTGGCATAGATTCAATATCCAGTTTATCGATATTGCTAGATCTGATTTTAATATCTTAGAATCAATTCTAGCAATACTAGGAAGGAAAATCCTTAGGTTCTAGTCCATAAATAATCCATTTAGAACTGTGATCAAGGTCTGTACACTTGGATCCAACCATTAGTCCATTTACATCCATTTTCTATGATCCTTAGGATCCCAGTTCATCAATGATTGGGATCCAACTTCTAATTTGGTTCAAGAGCTTGGTAATCAAAGGGATTAATTAAGATGTATAATATAATTAGGATATTTAGATTATTCATCTATCATTCTCATTCATCCTTCCTCATTATCCAGGTTCTAGTTCTTCTCAAATCTGATCCATACACACTAGGTAGTTAGGTGTACATCAGGGATGAAGAAAAAGTGATCATGGCCATGGAGTTTTAATTAATCCTCCATCTATGATTTCATTAGAGTGAAAGAGTTCTAGAAGGAAAATTAAGGAACAAGGAATGGATACCCTAGTGGTTCTCAATCCATGTAGGTACCAAGCTTTCCCAATGCTGCGGAGTCTCCTCCTCTTTTTAGCTTCCTTTCTCTTCTTCCTTTTTCAGCAGCATCTCACTCTCTCTCTTTATCTTTTTCTCATAGTTGCAAGGGATGGATTGAGATATTGGATATGGGAGGGATAAACTAAACCCACTCCAATCACGTTGGAGTGATTGGGGGGCTCCAATCTTGGTAGATTGGAAAGATTCCCTCCTTTCTTCTCAATTCAAACAAATCATGAACCTGGACACTTATTCGTATGGGTGTAGGAGTAGTCCAGATTGCGACCAGGTAACCCATGGTTCAAAACTAGGCTTGGTTTTAATTCAGTCTCACCCATATGGTGCGACACTAGGGTATAACACATGATAGATCGCACCTTGGTGGTGTCGTGTCGGACCTCATATAAAATTAATATTGTTTGATTTTTAATACCAGGGTTCAACTAGGTTACCTTCATTAGGTTTCATTGGTTTGGCCCACCTTGGTTTGATCCGTTCATCAGTGTAAGACCTATTACAAAGCCAAAATTTTAAATTAGGACCAAAATTTTTTTTGGGTGCGGGTCTTACAACTCCACCCCCTTACAAAAATTTTGTCTTCTAAATTTAACATATCTTCATCATTGAACAAATGGGGATACCACTCCCGCATCTCATCTTCTTTCTCCCAAGAGGTTTCTTCCTCATTGGGGCTCTTCCACATCACCTTAACAAAAGGAATGCTTCTGTTTCTAAGTTCTTGCACTTTTCGATCTACAATTCTTGAAGGTTCAACTTCATAGGATAAATCCTCCTTCAGTTGTGGTGGTTCAGTGGTCAACACATGTCCTGGATCACTAATGTACTTCTTCAGCATGGACACATGGAACATATTGTGGACACCTGATAGCGCTGGAGGTAGTGCCAATTGGTAGGCTACATTTTCACTCCTTCCAAGGATTTCGTAGGGTCCAACGTATTGAGGACTCAGCTTCCCTTTCTTGTCGAATCTCTTCACAGCTTTTAATGGAGAGACCTTTAAGAACACTTTTTCACCAATTTCAAATTCAAATTCCTTTCGTCTTACATCAGCATAAATTTTCTGTCGAGCCTGGGCTGCTTTAATTCTTTCCCGTATCAGATCTACCTTTTCATAGGTTTCTTGGACAATCTCAGGTCCTATAATTCTCCTTTCTCAAACTTCACTCCAGTACAATGGGGTCCTACACTTTCTCCCATATAATGCTTCGTATGGAGCCATACCAATTGTGGCTTGGTAGCTGCTATTGTAAGAAAACTCCATAAGTGCTAAACTCTCTTCCCACTTAATTTTAAAATCTAATGCACATGCCCTGAGCATATCCTCCAATATTTGAATCATTCTTTCTGACTGGCCATCGGTTTGCAAATGATATGTTGTACTGAACTTTAGTTGAGTACCCATCGTACTTTGTAATCCTTCCTATAAGTGTAAAGTAAATCGTGCATTTTGATTCGATACAATGCTGGTCGGTACTCCATGTAGTCGGACAATGTTGTCGATGTACAATTTGGCTAAGTGATCCATTGAATACTATAGGCGGACAGCCATGAACCTTGCAGTCTTCATAAATAAATCAACGATTACCCAAATGACATCTATAGCTCGAACTATTAATGGTAGAACTGTAACAAAGTCCATAGTTACGTGATCCCATTTCCACTTAGGGACTAGTAACGGTTGCAGCTTTCCTGCAGGTCTTTGGCGATTGCCTTTTACTTGTTGGCATGTCAGGCATTTATAAACAAATTTGGCCACATTGGCTTTCATTTCCTTCCACCAAAAATTTTATTTTAGATCTTAGTACATCTTTGTGCTGCTAGGATGTACAGTGTACGGAGTAGTATGCGCATCTACCAAGCTGGCTTCTTTGAGGTTTTCATCGCCTTTTGGAATACATTTTCTTTCTCAAAAATAGATTAACCTGTCGTTACTTATGGCAAAATCAGGGACTGAGTTACCCTCCTTAAATTCCATCATGATTTTCCCCAGGTATGTATCCTTTGGTATTGCCTCCTTTATTTGGTCTAGTAAGGTGGATGCGATGCTCAGCGCACTAAAAAGTGTAGAGACTAATGATTAATTCGTCCAGCAACATTTTTGAAGTTGCATTACTAGATGTGGGTGGAGGTTGAGTAGTTATTACATGAGCATATATATATGCGTCACTTTCTTCTTCTTGTATTTCTTCAAGCCTTAAGCGGACAACTTTTCTACATAAGGCATCTGCTACTATGTTCACTTTTCCTAGGTGATACTGTATGTCCAGCTCGTAATCCTTTAGAAGTTCCAACCAATGGCGTTGCCTCATGTTCAACTCTTTTTGGTTGAATAAATAGATCAAACTCTTGTGATCTGACATAATCTTGAAGGCTGCACCGAATAGATAATGTCTCCATATCTTCAATGCGTAGACTACTACTACCAATTCCAAATCGTGAGTGAGGTAGTTCTTCTCGTGTTCTTTCAATTGTCAAGATGCATAGGCAATGACTCGATCATGCTACATCAGGACACAGCCCAGTCCTATGTTGGACGCATTGATGTATACCGTGTACCCTGTATCTCCATCTGGCATTATCAATACTGGGGTTGTTACGAGCTTCTCCTTCAGAGTTTGGAAACTAGCTTCTCGCTTTGCCGTCCATTTAAACTTCTGTCCTTTCTTTGTGAGTTGGGTAAGTGGCATAGCGATCCGTGTGTAGTCTTGAATGAATCTACGATAATACCCTGCAAGACCTAAGAAACTCCTTACTTCCGTGACTATTTTTGGGGTTTTCCACTCCAATACGGCTTATACTTTGCTAGCATCATAGCTATACCTTCCCCTGATACAACGTGTTCGAGGAATGCCACTTTCCTTGACCAGAACTCATACTTCTTAAATTTGGCATACAATTTTTCTTCTTTAAGTCGCTATAGAAACTTCCTCAAATGATCTTCATGTTCATCAGGAAAGCAAGAATATACAAGAATGTCATCAACGAATATTATGACAAACTGATCTAGAAAATCATGGAATACCCTATTCATTAACTCCATGAATGAAACCAGAGCATTTGTCAACCCAAAAGAGATAATCCTGAACTCATAATGACCATATCTAGTTCTAAAGGCTGTCTTTGGAATATCAGATTCTTTAATTTTTAGTTGGTGGTAACCTGATCTCAAGTCAATCTTCGAGAACACTAATACTCCTTGTAGTTGATCAAATAAATCATCGATCCTGGGTAGAGGGTATCTATCACACCCCAATTGTAGCTGAACCAGAAGTGTGAGTGAACAGTCACTAAGCCAATGGTTCACTTGACCGTTCACACCAAGATCCCAATAAGATCGTGTCAACACATAAACCATGCACAAAAACCATAATTAGAATATAGATAAATTCAGTGAAAGACTTAATATAAATGAACTGAGTCTCTATTGATAATTAAATAAATACCTAGATTATTCAAATACCAAAACGTAAATAAATACTATTACATTGTTTATAAACCAATCCAAAAGAAAGTAAAAAAATAACTCCTAGAGGTACACACAGAAGTGACACTCGCATGATTCATCATGCTCATTGCCCCCTGCTTGCACATCCAAAGCAGCAGCACCATTGTACACTAGAGCATCCATGTAGTCCTCCATAGTATAACCTGCAACAACATCTAAAACGGAATATATATATTCTGGTGAGCTCACAACTTAGCTTAGTAAGGAAAATAGACAATGCAACACACAAAGATGCATGAATAACATTCATATTTGGTCTGGTACAACTTGTAAACTGCTATGGTAGGGTACCTACCACTACACCTCCATGCACGAGGGTGTGAGCACGCCCAACGGATTACACACCACTATCGCTCCACATCACTCACTCCGGTATAGAGATAGAGTTAGAGTTTGGTGGCTAGGCTAAACCACAGTACTACGTCCTCCCCCTGATACCCTGCACCATACCCCCACGTACACCCCTACTAGTAAGGGCTTGCAAGTGGGTTCCGTTTTTAACCAGTCCTATATGCCATTACAGTATCCAAGGCCCTACCCCAACACAGCTCCCAACAGAATAGAGATAGGGCTGGAGTCTGGAGATCAGGCTGAACCACAATACTACATCCTCTCCCTGATACCCTTCCCATACCAAGCATGTTAAGGTAGATGATGATACGAAAAGATGCTAGTGTAAGGAATGATCCAAGTCTTCAGGCCCTTCCCATTCCACACACCAACGAAAATAATCACATGCCTAATAACACCTCCTAGCATAGCGAGTATGCATGAACAAAATAATAACAGAAAGTAAAGATGACATGTTAATATACACAACCAACATACCTTAGAAATAGGAATAGATAGCAACATTTTACTGTTATTAATTAATTAAGTTTGGGTCTGGTTTCCTTACCTGACGCTTGATAGCAGGCCTTCTCTATGTCACAGAGTCCAACCTTGCTATCAATAGGTCCTACACAATATTAGGGATTGATTAGAACTAGTTTCATAGGATTTACATTGGTTGGAATCAAGTTTGGATTGAAAACTGTCCAAATCTATACATATTGATAGCACCACTGTAGCAGTCTATTTGATTGGTATGTCTAAGCGGACAATCTTGGCAGGCTTCCTGAAGGGTACCGATCGCAGTATCGGTCTCACCCAGGTACTCCGTAAGTCCACCAATCAGACATTCTCTTTTCATCGATCTTCAACTTGATTCTTAGGGTTTCTCCTAACCATTCTAGGCTCAAGCAATGTATTAGGGTTAGTTTTATTTTCCCTTCTAGATATTCTGATAACCATTAGTTTAGGAATCACTACATAGGCTCTAGGGTTTCTTAGATGAACTAGGGTTTTGAATCAATACCCAGTCCTTCCTGGTATCAATTCTCAACAAGGCATCGATGTAGCTATTTTACAAGGATGAAGCACTTACCACTAGCCTTCAAGGTGACAGTGCTCTCCTTCTGAAGGTTGTCCTCCTTCACAGACCTTCCTTGCCTCCATCGCTCTTCTTCAGATCTCCTTCTTAGACTCTAAGGTTTATGAGAGTCAACAAAGAGGATCTAAGGAGGGAAAAGAGTCAATATATAGACTAGGGTAAGTTTTTAGAGAGTTTCCTACGTAAGAAAGGTCTCTAGAATAGAGATTTGGAAGGTGGGATCCACTGGGATTCGTTTCCAATTTGAATAGTCTATCCATATAGACATACCAATTGGCTGTTCATGAGACCGTTATGTAAACCAGTATGTTCCAATTCATGAGACCGGTATGTCTCATGAAATGACACCGGACACCTCCCATTTTGTCTGTTTTAACTATTTTTTGTATCTAGACTTATGGTTCATCATCTACTCATCCCGTCTGGTCTGGTTATGACTAGAAGACCTATCACGACATGAAACATAGGTTTAGATCAGGTTCGTGTAGTGTGGGTCTTACAACTCCTCCACCCTTAAAATAAATTTTGTCCCAAAATTTGCATGGAGATCTCACAACTCCCGCACCCTTAAAAGAAATTTTGGCCTCAAAATTTACACGTACCTTCTCGACCAAAAGATGGGGTATTCCTTTCGCATCGCATTCTCCTCCTCCCATGTAATCTCTTCTACATCTTGACTACTCCAATGCACTCTGACATGATGGATATCTCTGTTCCAGAGGTGTTGTACCTTTCGGTTGCTAAGCTTAACTGGTAAGACTTCAAATGTCAAGTCCTTTGTCAAGTCTGGAGGATCCGCTGTCAAGATGTGCGATGGGTCCCTGGCGTACTTCGTCAGTAGTGAGACGTGGAACACATTATGAACACCTAACATAGATGGTGGCAATGTGAGCTGATTCGCCATGTTATCATGTCTGGCCAGTATCTTGTACGGTCCCACATACCTAGGGCATAGCTTTCCCTTTTTACCAAATTGCTTCAGACCTCGCATAGGTGATATCTTCAGAAACACCTTATCTCCCACTATAAACTCTAGATCTCGGTGTCTATTAGCTGCGTATTGTTTTTGTCAGACTTGAGCTGTCTTGACTCTTTCCTTGATTTGATCAACACTCTACAGGTTTCTTCTACAAACTCTGGCACCAATATCCGTCTTTCCCTCATCTCATTCCATAACAAAGATGTTCGATACTTTTTTCAGTATAGAGCTTCGTAAGGGTCCATTTGGATAGTAGCCTAGTAATTGTTATTATAGGCGAACTCAATGAGTGATAGATTTTCATCCCAAGCTCCCTTAAAGTCAATAGCACAAGCTCAGAGCATGTCCTCTAGGATCTGGATGGTCCTCTCTGACTGTCCATCTATCTGAGGATGAAAGGATGTACTGAACTTCAGTTTGGTCCCCACAGCCTTCTGTAGTCCTTTTCAGAACTTGGATGTAAAACTAGGGTCTTTAGCAGAAACAATACTTTTTGGCACACCATGGAGCCTGACTATGTTGTCCACATACAACTTGGCCAACCTGTCCATGGTGTACTGAGGTCTGATAGTAATGAAGCTAGCCATTTTAGTGAGGTAGTCCACAATTACCCATACTGCGTCCACTGATATAGGTGTCATTGGTAGTCCAGTGACAAAGTCCATTGTAATACAATCTCACTTCCATGCTGGCTCCGGTAGTGACTATAATAATCCAGCGGATCTCTGTTTCTTCACTTTCACTTGCTAGTAGTTCAAACATTGAAATACGAACTGGACCACATTCACTTTTTGTCACACCCCAATTTTGGTCTAACCAGAATGATGTGATGAACCGCCAATAAATCAACGATTCACCCAGGATCTCAAATAGGTCGTACCCACCATATCAAACCAAATACACATTCCACATTAATAATCAGAGATAATAAACAAATAAGCGAAAGTCTAACAGATAATGAACTGAGAGTCTAATAGTGATAAATAATTATTTAATCCAATTATCTCCAAACCATAAGACATAAAAATAACTAACAATTACATATCTGATGTTCAAATTATAACTAAACTTAAGCAAAAACACATTGGTTGTACTCGCATGATGAATCATGCACATCTTCTTTAGCTTCTATGTCCATCGCAGCAACGTGTCCATACGTAAGCGCATTCATATATTCTTCAACGGTAGGACCTGTATCATCAACTAAAAATATTCGACGTCAAAAGGGTGAACACACATCATGGCTTAGTGAGCAAACAAAGCAATACAACAAACATATGCATGCATTCAATTCATATCTTTGGTCTGGTTTATAAGTTTGCAATATGGTATAGAAAGGTTTGGTGGCCACCGCACCTCTATACACGAGTGTGTGAATCCATCCAATGGATCAAACACCATTGCCATCCCACATGCATCCACCATGGAATAGATGAGCTAAAGTGTCCGGATCAATCATCGCCAACACTTCCCCTAATACCCTACTCATACCAACACATAAGCCCCTATTGGCGAGGGCTTGCAAACTGGGCTCATAACTAACCAATCTTAATGTCAAACAGTGTATCCAAGGTCTCACCCCAGCATCCCTCAATACAACCATAGAGATAGAGCTAAGGCCACCCGACAAAGTCAGAGACTACACGGTCCGAGACCACCTCCCTTGATGCCCTACGATGTAATAGTTCTGCTAAGATAATGGCGATACAATGATTTTAGTGGGCAAGACTTGAGTAGAGATAGAGCAAGAGTCTGGTGAAGAGGTCGAAGACCACCATGCCACGTCCTCCCCCTGATGCTCTACTCGCATCCAACATACTAACCACACACATACATTCACATGCCTATTCCTAACATTATTATCATCATCATGTTATAAATAAATGGAATTAAATATGCATGAAAAAAATAGCAAGAATATTAGATGACATGTGAGATGTACATTACAAGCATACAAGCATAAATTCAATCATGGCATTGGACTCAATAAGAATAAACAGTTTGTTATTAATCAATTAGTTTAGGTCTTGTTCCCTCACCTATTAGCAAAACTCGATGTCCTTATAAGTCTTGAAATTCTCTTTGAATTGATTTAACAACCTAAAAGTTATATGAATTTAAGTTAGGATTCATACGTGACATGTTACAGTAGTTGAAAATCAAAACAGAGCACTGATAGGTGTCTGATTAGTCCTATGGTCTCATGACGTATCGACCTGACTATCTACGGTTGATATCCTATGGTCGCATATGGTGCGATAGTAATTACCATATGATTTCTGAAATCTTCCCTAATGCCTACGGTTGATCCTCTGGTCATACTAGTCATGCTATGGTCAACCGTAGCTGCAACCTTGAGATTTCTGGTCATAGTCTACATGGAATTTGAGTCCTTCCTGGGTCAATTCTTCTGTTCTTCAATGGGGTTTATTCTAAGGTCATCCTATGGCCATCATTAGTAATTTTTTATCAATCCTAATCATTAAATTCACTCCTCATGGTTCTCCTTGGAATTTTCTAAAGGAAATCACCTAGATCATAATAGGTTGATATTGCCTATCCTCCATAGAAGTCTTATTCCTTTAAGTTTACATCTCCAAAGATTCGTTTCATACCTTCGCCTGTGATAGAGAGCCAATCTCTTCTCAGCAAATTCATCTCCTTAGCTTTTTATTCTTCTCCTTCTCTTCCTTCTGTTCCTTCTCTTCCTTCTCTTTCTCTAGGGTTTACTAATGTTCTAAAAGAGTAAAAAAGGGTTGAGGGACATCCTTTATATAGAGAAAAACTCTCCATATAAAATCCTCTTTCAATTAGGAAAGCAATCCCTTAGTTTAGGAAAGTTTCCAAAACTCGGAGTCTGATCTAGGTTCTCACGGTCAATCATACGGTCGCATAAACCATCGACCGTAGGGTCAAAATCATCGCTCGTGGGGTTCTGGATTTGAGATTTTGGGTTTCCTTCCTTATGGTCAACCATACCTACCCAGGCATGCGACCTTAGGTATGTTTTTAGTATTTTTAACTCGATTCTCATACCTGATTTGTGATCTATCTTCACACGCTCGGTCCACTTGGTCTATGAATGATGGGAAGACCTAGCACGACACAGTTAGACCAAGTTAGTGGAGTGTGGGTCTTACAACTTTCATACCCCTCTACCAGTACAACCTCTTTAGGTCATGGTACATCTTAGTGCTTCCCAGATGTACCAAATATGGGGTATTGTGAGCCTCTCTCATGATTCTGTCTCTGATATCCTAGTCCTCACTCTCAGGTATGCATAGTCTCCCACGGTACCTTAATACTTTTATTTGCATTTAATGTGAAGTCAGGTTGGTTTTATCCTTTTCTAAATCCTTTTGGACTGTCCTATGGTATGGATCTTGTAGGATTGCTGCTAGCTTTGGTAGAATCTTTAAAGTTGTAAACATGAGCGGGAACTTGTGAGTCAAACCTTGCTCCATTGAATCTTCTGCTGACTCTAGTATGTGTTGTTCTTTATTTTCTGACAAATCACATGCTGCAGAACACAGTGCAACGTTTATACTAGGCCCTGCATCAGGTTTCAACTCCCACTTTCTGCTTAAGGCATCTGTCACAATATTTGCCTTACCCGGGTGGTACTAAATGTCACAGTCATAGTCTTTTAGCAGTTCCAACCACCTTCCTTGCCTTATATTTTGGTCTTTCTGAGTGAAAAGGTAGGTGAGACTTTTATGATCAAACTTAATCTAGAACTTCTCATTGTGCAGGTAATGCCTCCAAGTCTTGATTGCATGAATGACCACTGCTAACTCCAAGTCATGCGTTGGGTAGTTCTTTTCATGCTCCTTTAGCTGTCTTGAGGAGTAGGCTATCACCTATTTTCCTTGCATTAAAACGCACCCTAATCCCAATCCTGAGACATCCGTATATAGAGTGAATGACAGACCTAGTGCTGGAATCGTCAAGATATGTGCCAAGACTAACCTTGACTTTAGAGTTTGGAAGCACACTTCACTCTCATCCATCCATATGAATTTCTCTCCCTTCTTGGTTAGTCTGGTGAGTGAACAACGATCTTTGAAAAATCTTCCATAAATTTTCTATAGTAACCAGCTAATCCCAGGAAGCTATGGATCTTAACAACTGTCTTCAGTGCTTCCAGTCCTACTATGGCTGCTATCTTGCTTGGATCCACTTTGATTCCTCCTGCAGATACAACATAACCTAAAAAAGCCACTTTATTGAATCAAAATTCGTACTTCTTGAACTTCGCATAAAGCTTTTCTCTTCTTATCCGTTGTAAGGCAGCTCTCAAGTGTGTTGCATGCCTCTCTTTGTCCTTGGTGTAGACCAATATATCATCTATAAATACAATGACTGAGGTGTCCAACATGTCATGAAACACTCGGTTCATCAGTTCCATAAATGACGCTGGGGCATTAGTCAATCCCGATGACATTACAAGGAACTCATAATGCCCATATCTTGTCTTGAAAGCAGTCTTAGGAATGTTTATAGCCTTGATCTTCAGTTGGTGATACCCCAACCATAAATCAATCTTCAAGAAAAACTTTGCGCTTTGCAACTGATCAAACAGATCATCGATCCTAGGCAATGGGTATCTGTTCTTGATAGTTAATTTGTTCAACTCTTGGTAGTCAATACATAGACGTACACTATTATCCTTCTTTACGAACAATACAGGTGCTCCCTACAATGATATACTTGGTCGTATAAAACCCTTGTTTAGTAGCTTGTGTAGTTTTGTGTTCAATTCTTTCAACTCGATAGGGGCCATTTTGTAAGGTGCCTTAGACACCAGCACCGATCTTGGAATAAGGTCTATCAAGAACTCTATAGCCCTATTTGGAGGTAGTCAGGGTAGATCCTTTGGAAATACATTTGGAAACTCCTGTACTACTCATAGATCTTCCATCTTTGACGTTTCTGCACTAACTTCAACCATAAATACTAGATATCCAACTCATCCCTTCTCTAGGCATCTCTTAGTATTGAGAGCAAAGACGATAAGCTTCTGCCTTCTAGGTAGTTTAGTCCTTGTAAAGCTGAACTCCTTTTCCTTATCATCCTTGAAAGTGAGCTTCTTCTCAGCACATAGTAAACTAGCCAAATGCTAGCCTAATCAATCCATCCCCAAGATGATGTCCAAGTCTGCTATCTCGCATTGAACCAGGTTTGCTTCTAGGTTCCACTAATCAATATGAACTGGCATGGTGTAAGCACCCCATTTTTGCCACCCTCGGCATAAGTGAACCAATATGGCAGGTTTCCAACCTTTAACCCAAAGATTTGTGATTCTCCACTGATCTCCACAGCAGGGTCATGAGCTATTATCTGCATGGATGCATATGTCATAGAATTATCTTCGAAATGAGACCAGAATTGCTTAATTCTGATATCAAATGAAGAAGATATGACCATTTTAGTCGGATGATACATATAAGGGAGGTTTCTGAAATTATTATAAATAATCCCAGGGTCTTCATGCAAATTATCGTAAGTCAGATTGTTTGAATTTCAAATCATCATATCTTAAACATCTGACATCGGATTCAGATGATTCCAAGGCCATTATTCTTCATTCATGATGTTCTACAAAGTGGACGTAAAAAATCCCGAGTAGAAGTCAATAGTGGGTCCCATGCAAGCTTTCATGCAAAATTATCGTTAGAACTTTAAAGCTTCATATCTTTTTTGTTCTACATCGGATTCAGATGATTCCAAGGCCACTATTCTTCATTCATAAAGTTCTACAAAGTGGACGTAAAGGATTTCGGACAGAAGTCTCCGAAGAGTCTCATGCGAAATGGTCAGCCAAATTATTGATAATTGACCTGCTTAAACTTCAAAAATTCATAGGTTGGCCATTTTATTTCCAAATGAGTTGATTCAAGCTTCAATATTCTTCATTTTTAATGTTCTACAAAGTGGACACAAAAAATGTAGAATAAAGGCTATCGGAAAATTCTGTGCAGAATGACAGTGAAAATGGCCCATGAAATGACAGAGAGTGAAAACCCAGTTAATTTTAGTCAATCCAGTCAACTCAGCTCAACCCAAGGTAGTTTTGGCCCAACCCAGTCAATCCGAACCAATTCATGGTGGCTTATATGCATGTATTTCTTTTATATATTATTATATAATGTATAATATATTGTAATATATCATATAATATATACATATATCTTATATGTATATTATATTATATATATTAATATATTAATATTATATAATTATATATATATATATATATATATATATATATATATATATATATATATATATATATATATGTTTTATATATAGAAAACAAAGAATCCAAAGAGAGAGGAAACGTGAGAGAGAGGGAAATTTAGGGAAAATCCAAAAGATTTTGTTTTGAGAAAAGGAAAGAAAAGAGAAAAAAAATCTTTTGGATTCAAAAGATTTTTTTAGGGCATATAATCCAAAATAAAAAAAAAGAATCCAAAGAGGGGAAGGGAAGAGATGTCCAAGGTGGAGAGAGAAAAAAAGAAATAGAAAAGGGAGAATCCAAAAGATTTTATTTTTGAGAAAAGGAAAGAAAAGAGAAAAAAAAATCTTTTGGATTAAAAAGATTTTGTTAGGGCATATAATCCAAAAGAAAAAAAAAATAATCCAAAGAGGGGAAGGGAAGAGACGTCTAAGAGGGGGAGAAAAGAAAAAAAATCCAAGAAAGGGAGAATCTAAAAGATTGTTTGAGAAAAAGGAAAGAAAAGAGGGGGAAAAAAATCTTTTGGATTCAAAAGATTTTGTTAGGGCATATAATCCAAAAGAAAAAAAAAAGAATCCAAAGAGGGGAAGGGAAGAGACGTCCAAGGTGGAGAGAGAAAAAAAAGAAATAGAAAAGATCTTGATTTTGAGAAAAAGCAAAGAAAAGAGAGAGAAGGAAAGAGGAGGAGAGGATTTTCTAGAAGAGGAAGAGATAGAGAATGTGTGGAATGGAGAAGGAGAAGAGAAAAAGGAAGGAAAAGAAGAAAGGAAAGAAGAAAAAGGAAGAAAAAAAATTTTTATAGAAAAAAGAAGAAAGGAAAGAAGGATTTTCTAGAAAAGGAGAGAAAAATTATAAATAGGCAAGAGAAGAGAGAGGAGGGTCTCTTTTTCGAGACCATAGAGAGAGGAGAATGTGGGTGAGGGAGAGAAAAATGTGAGTGAGAGAGAGAAAACGTGAGAGAGGGAGAAAGAAAGAGAGAGAAAAGAGAAAAGAAAGAAAAGAGAAGAAGAAAAAAGAGAAAGAGAAGAGAGAAAGAAGCAGAAGAGAGGAGAAGGAGGATTCACATTCAAAGGGGGTTGATACAACCTCCAATCACCATTCATCAACGGTTTTGCTCGATTTGAGCCCAAGGTTAGTACTCTAAACAAATGTAGAGGTTGTTATAATGCTCGAATGCCAATTTTGCTTGAAAACGGCTAATTTTCATGAAATCTCAATCATGAATGCTCTATTACATGCTTGTTAATGTTAGGATGCCTATGTCTAACATTTTTCATGAATTATAACTTGTCTAAGCTATTCAATGATGAATTTTTGAATGATATAATGATGTTTGATGTTTTTTGCAAATTTCATAAAGTGGTTTTCTGATCTGAAAATTCCAGATTTAGGATTCAAACTTAGGACGTACATCATATGTATTTTTTCTAAGATTTTGAAGCCCAAAATTTGATGGGAGTCTCTCTAATATGTAAGAAAACTACCCTAAAATTTCGTTCCATTTGGAATTGGGGAAATATATCAAAAAATTTGTCTTTGACATTGCTATTTTTCTCGGATGTAATGCAATCCTCCATCAGAAAGTCTCTAGACAAAAGCCTTATGGCCATAATCAGAAAATCCACTTAACATGAACTTTTTAGACATGAAAGTCTTCTAAAAAATGACACTAGTTTCATATTTTTTTCCATTTTTTGTTGAATTGATATCAATTTTTAAGTGCATAGTGCTCTAATTTTAAATCTGTCATGATATACTGATTTGCATGATTGAAAAGAGTCATTTTTTACGAAGAAAATATACTGTTTTAACTTATTTTTCTTAATGAAATTTTAGATCAGACAGTTATCTACATATACATATATCTGTATTTAATTTTCATTAAGAATAGAATTTTATTTGGAATTTATGGTGCAACTGGTCAAAAATCTGGAACAGATTTGACCAATGCACGTGTTTGGTCTTAGGGCATATCTTTGACCTATTTTTGCTTTCTGTTGGGATTCAAATCCTTCATATGAAATATAATATATTAAATCATCTTTCTATGAAAAAAAATTGAGCTTGATTTGAGTTTCGAAAGACCTATTTATGGTCATTCTTGTATAATGTGACAAATCTAAATACAGTTCATAGTTTTGTCCATTATCTGGAACCTTGTGTCACAATTTTCACAGTTTTGAGTCATTAATCTTCCCAAATTTCTTCATAAGAATTACAATTTTTCAAAGAACATTTAACATATGTTTGTTTTGATAATTTTTTACTTCTCAAAAAAAAAAGTTTCATTGATGTCTCATTCATTATAACATCAATGATTGTTTAAATGAATTCTGCCATATTTGGATAAATGGCTATATTTGGAGCATTCATATGCTTTGTTTGGATTGTGCATACCATGTTTGCCACATTCCATCTATTGCTATTTTTGGTATAATAGATAAATTTTTATCATATTTTAGCAAAATCTTAATTTTTTTAAGTCTTACTATGCTTGAAAAATAGCATATAAGATCTTTTCTTTTTTTGAAAAATTCATGTCATATATGCATTCTATGATTGGTACTTACCATATTGATATATAGATGCATATTAGATCTTGCATATTAGATCTTGCCATATTAGATCTTGCCATATTAGATCTTACCATATTAGGCTCTTGCCTTATTTGCAATACATTCCATATTTGAGAGATTTTAAACAATCTTACTACATGTGAATTTCTTGCCATAAATATTTTATATGTCATATTTAGATAGAATATTCTATTTTGGGCAATAATTTAATTTATGCAACACCCTAGTCGAACTGCCTTATCTGCACACTTCTAGAAGACAATCTAGGTGTGGGGGCGTGCATTTAGGCAGCCACATTCTTGGAAAGGGCATAATGGGAATAACAAACAACCTTAATAAAGAAAGAAAAAATACTTTTCCAAACCATTCAAAATTAGAATTCAGGATGAAAAGGGTAATTTAGGATGATTTTGCCCCTCGGAAAATCCTAAACCTAGAATAGGTTCTAAACCCTAAACCTAGAATAGCTTCTCAATCATTAACCTAGAACAGATTACCAATTTCGAACTACGTGGATTCTGATTCCTAGGGCAAACCCTAGGATACATAGGCCATTGGGGAGAATCCCAAATTCGGATCCACACCTTAGTCCACTCGGACTATCCATAGATCCACTAGGATATTTATCCACACCTTAGTCCACTCGAACTATCCATAGATCCACTAGGATATCTATCCATATTCCAACCCAAAAAGGGTTATCCAAACCTTAGTCCACTCAGACTATCCATAGATCCACAAGGATACTTACCCACATTTTGACCCAAATAGGGTTATCCAGTTTGAACTACGTGGATTCTGACTCCTAGGGCAAACCCTAGGATACGTAGGCCATTTGGGAGAAACCCAAATTTGGATCCAAACCTTAGTCCACTCGGACTATCCATAGATCCACTAGGATATTTATCCACATTTTGACCCACAAAGGGTTATCCACATTCTGACCCAGAATGGATTATCCATATTTTGACCCAAATAGGGTTATTCTTAGATCCACTAGGACTATCTATCAGTCCACATGGACTATCCAGATCCTAACCCATAGGGTTTCTCAACCTTTCAAGCATAAACTTCAACTTGAATAAAGAACTTAATCATGCACAAGCATAAATCACATCCATAAACTTTAATCACACCTGAACTACGATGGTGAACCTGATTTTCAAAATAAATCCGTAATATGTAGGCAATCTGATGGATACAGATTTGGTTCAATGATATCAAACCACTTGGTTTGGTTTGGCTTAACAAATAGAGTCTAGCGTAGGAAATGTATAGGAGACCGATTTCGATCGAGCGGTTTGGGTGCCTAACCCCTTCCCATAACCGTAACCTAACGCTTACCCAATCTCTGATGGACCAGAATTCCAATCTAAGGGTCATGAGTCAATCGAAGTCTTATCTTGGGGTGAGATTTCACATTTCTAAGGTCCTAGACCTAAATCTAGGTGGCGACTTCCAAAAGATTTCAATCTTTGTCCTCACAGTGGTGACTCCACTGGGGATATAAATGTCAAACTCTTAAATGAAAACTTTCCTTGTGTGAATTGGATGCTAGATTTTAGGATACTATATTTATGCTTGTATATTATTGCTTTTGGGGAATGGGTTCCGTCTCACATTCGTGCGAGTAGCCGATCCGGGTCCCATGCATATGGGGCAGCCCGCTAGGCGAAACACACAGCCTTGGCCTGTACTTTGTGAGACCACGACCGGCGAGCAGCCTCTAATGAGCGTTTCTTGGGTCTGCCTGGGAATGCATTATGCTACTCCATGTCGCTTGGATCCTTGCAATATAGTATATAAAGGGAATGGGGGCCCATTATTCATCGAGCATTCGGTGATAGGTTACCCTGTCCTCGTCAAGGTGACCTTTTCTCTCCTAACCCAGATTGTAGCCCAATATTTGTTATTTTTGGTTCATCCCTGAACCGACCCAGTAAAGTCTGCTTAACCATGACATCCATGTTTGAGACGTCGAAGTTCTGCCCGTTTTTGTCCTCGATTGGTCAACATGTTAGAATCTACACGATGAGCATCTTGAACTCTCACCCATTGCGAGTATGAGGTGTGTATACACCTATTCTACATCATAGTAGATGGTCACTATACACCCTCCATTAAGTAAGCTCGATGTGTCGAATCTATCATTGTTAACACGTCAATTTTAAAAAATGAATAGAAAATCCCTGTCAAGACATAGATACCATGGTCAAGAAGAAATTTACTAGTTTGTTCATCTATGAACCACTTTTGCTAATCATCCCTAATAAGGACGACAGATTAATATATCCATTTCAATTTCATCGAATTCGGTAATCCAATTGGCCAGACCTTGGTACCACTGATTATCCATTTTGGAATCATGAGGTCCCAAGACTTAACACATGGCTTAATCAAATTCAATTAAATTGACTTGGATAATGTTTATCCAATCGCCCTTATGAGGGAGCTAACTCTTGTTTGGTTGAGTCATCCTTTATTGTGCATGTGACTTCTTCTACTCCTGTAGATGTTTAAAATCTTGATATTTCCTCATTGGATTTCAATGCCTTTGGAAAATAAAATCAAATTGCAACCATATCCACCCTTTTAGGGTGAGAGGCCCCTACAATTAGGGAATTATCTTGATCTCCCACCTTGAGATCCATCCATATTATCTTTCTAAATGAATCAATGGAAGTCATGAATCTAGATCTTGATTGAACATCAAATTTTGTAAGAAAGAAGGAAAGATTCAGCCCCTAGGCAAATCCAATCATAGTTCTCAATGTACCTTTGAATTAAGGAAAGATCCAGCCCCAAGGCAAATCCAATCATAGTTCCCGATTCATCTCTGAATTAAGGAAAGATTTGGCCCCTAGGAAAATCCAATCATAGTTCTTGATTCACCTCTGAATTAAGGAAAGATTCAGCCCTTAGGTAAATCCAATCACTGTTCTCAATTCATCTCTGAAATAAGGAGAGATTCAGCCCCTAGGTAAATCCAATTATTGTTCCCTATTCACCTCAGAACTAAAGAAAGTTTCAGCCCCTAGGCAGGTCCAATCATCATTTCGGTTCATCCAGAATTAAAGAATGATTCAGCCCATAGGCAGATTCAATCACATCTAGTTCATCTCAGAATCAAAAAAATATTCAGCCCTAGATTCAACCACCATTTCTAGTTCATCTCAGAATTAAAGAAGGGTTTAACCTTTAGGCAGGTTCAATCATCACTCCCAGATCATGCTAAAATGAAGAAGGCATTCGGCCCCTAGGCTTTTTCACCCTTCACCTCCTGTTTAGGTTCTGATTCATGTCGGAACTAGGAAAAATTTCATTCATCTGAATTCAATTAGCCACTAGGCTTATCCAACCATCAACTTTGGTTAGGGTTCCAGTTCATGTCGAAACTAGGAAAAGTTTCATTCATCTGAATTTATTTAGCCCCTAGGCTTGTCCAACCATCAACTTTGGTTCAGGTTCTTATTCATGTTGGAATTAAGAAGAGTTTCATTCATCTGAATTCATTTAGCCACTAGGCTTATCCAATCTTCAATTGTGGTTCAAATTCTGATTCATGTTGGAACTAAGAAGAGTTCCATTCATTTGAATTTAATTAGCCCCTAGGCTTGTCCAACCATCAACTCCAGTTCAGGTTCTGATTCATGTCGGAACTAAGAAAGGTTCCATTCATATGAACTCAATGTGAGCATGAGTTAGCCTCTAGGCATGTTCAATCATTACCTTTGGTCCATGTTCCACTTCATAAAGGAATCAAAGAGAATTTCAGTCAATCTATCATCTCTAGCAATTAGAGTCCAATCCATGATTGTCATCCTTGGCCTCTATCAATCGGAGCCCAACTCAAGCAATCCTTCGCCTCTAGCAACTAGAGCCCAGTCCACGACTATCAATCTTTATCTCTATCAATCAGAGACCAATTCAAAATCAATCTTGATCTCTATCAATCAGAGACCAATTCAAAATCAATCTTGATCTCTATCAATCAGAGACCAATTCAAAATCAATCGTGATCTCTATCAATCAGAGATCAATTCAAAGTCAACTCTGTCTCTATCAATCAGAGACCAATTCAAAATCAACTCTGTCTCTATCAATCAAAGACCAATTCAAAGTCATTCTTGTCTCTATCAATCGGAGACCGATTCAAAATCAATCTCTGGCTCTATCAATTAGAGCCCGATCCATGTCTATCATAGCCCAGTGCTACAAGTTAGGATAGCTCGTCAGGATTGGTGAATGAGAGCATTCCTCATTGCCTATCAGTAAAGATCGATTCTAGATTCTAAAGTCATCAGGAGACCATGAAACTTCAACTATGATAGTGCTATCCCATCTTGGGCATTTCTGCCCCATTGGCCAAGGAAATACTAGAATCCAAAGAGTTGCCCTCATATTTCTCATTGTTCAAATAGAGGGAATGGAATTTTCCCGAGCAGTAAGGTTGACCAAAGATGAGATCCGATATGCCCTAGGCTAGGATAAGAACCAGAATCACAGCTAGGGAATGGTCCAATGATGAAACCCTTAATCCATAAACTAGGGCATGAACCGATTGACCTTGGACCCAAATTGAATGCGGTCTAATGAGGAAAGCCATTATGCCCTAAACTGGGGCATGGACTAAATTGACCTTAGACCCAAATTGAGAGTGGTCTAACAAAGAAATCCATTGAACCCCCTAAGCCAAGGCATAAATTAGTCCAATCTTGGATTCAAAATGATGTAGTGCAATGGCGATACCCCTTGCTCCATAAGCTGGGGCATAAGCTAGAATGATTTTGAACTCAACTAGAAGTGGTCCATTGATGAATCCATCAAACCCCAAACTGGGGCATGAACCAGAGTAACCTTGAGCTTAAAAAGCAATAGTCCGGTTTTGAATGGATCCCAAACTGAAAAAAAAAAAGATGGAAAAGGTAGGTATCTTGCACCTATTGATAGAGGGGCATGATGAGTCCTGCTATTAGAGATCTAAAGGAAGACTTATTCCCACAACGACTGAAGGTGGTCGTCGAAGGCGTTATGCCCAACTAGAGCCGCTTGGACGAACTAGTTGTTTCAACTTTCTATTATCGATATTTGATAGGTCATCCATGTCTGGGTCCAAGATCAATATGCTTGTTGACAAGTCTAGTCCAATCTGCCGTGCAAGTAAAAGAAAATCACCCCATTTGGGATTTCAATCTCTGTGCTTTGTCTCTTCCATACATTTCCTCATAGTTTCATACATCCTCCTATTCTACGTGCGCAGTCAATTCTGACTCTGAAGATGATTGAAACGATGAGTCGTCTCCTAAACTTCTACGCCACCCGGCCTCTTGAGAAAGAAAGGTCCAACCCGTTTGGGAAAGCTTTAAATGATCAATCGGGAGACACGAGTAGTGTCAAGAAACATGTATTGGAGAAGCTGCCATTTGTTCTATCTGTGAAAGATTCCAAGAAAACATAATAACAGATCATATCAAGGTCAGCCAATCAGTACAAATGAGTGGAGGATAGATGTGCCACCAAAAAGATGGAAATACCAAAGTTCATACAAAGTACATCATCTGCAAGCAAGATATACATGATGAATGATCAATCTCAAAATCAAAGAATGAGGTCATTGGGATACCCAAAAAAAAAAAATTCAAGCCTATGTTTTATCTACATCAATAATGGGAGGTAGTCACATCAAAAGAAGGAGATGAGTAACTTCTGAGGACAGCATACGGATTCACCGTTCAGATAAAAGCAGATACTAGATGAGCAGTCACAAATGTTCATAAAGTTTACAAAAGATCAAAGTACTAACAGAGGCAAAGATGTTCTATCTTATTGGAAATGTTTGGAAGAAGAAGATTCAAATCCAATATTGAAAGTCATGATTCAATTTTGCGATCAAGCGAAGCACTGCATTATGTGGCCATCACATCCAAAAAAAAAAGAAAAAAAAAGAAAAATGAAAAGAAAAGAAAATAGCAAGATGTTGAATGGCATTGGAGCTCGACAGTAAGCCAATTGTCCCTCTCACTTTAAGAAGATGGTAGTTCCATCTAAAGCCTGAAAGCAAGTGCGATCATTCTTCGAGATTCACAGCATGTTGGACCGGACTTTTGATTTTGACCAATTACATCTCACCTTTACAGGAGACGATCTCATCACTTCTTCATCATCAGAGAAAGATTTCTCATCAGCATTAGACTCTCTCTCCTGTCTATCGATCTGATAGTCTTCCAAGGAGTCTCTATCACAAGCCCTTCTTTTGATTATCAATTTTTATGGCATTGTATCTCATGGTCATGTCTCATCTTATGTACAATTCATAAATCTGGTTGGAACTTTCATCTGTCGTTCATTACATCCGACGGCTTCCCAAGGTTCCTATATAAGCCCTTCATTTCTCAAGCCAATAAAATGGGATCTTCTCGATAAGATAAGCCCATTCTACATAAAAAACCAAACACTCTCCCAATGGTAGACCCATCTGGATAGTTTCACATCAGTCTTCTTGGACCTTCAACATCAATACTTGTCAACAAACCTAAAGGTTTCAGGCCTAATTATGATCGTGACTGATTCAGAATCTCGATATAGCTTGTTGGGACACGTGTTCCATCTAAACATCTCCAAGAAAGGAAAACATAATTTGGTACCATTTTTAATTTTGGTGTGGGACTGCATTTCCCTAAGATCGCTTTTAGTGATGATTCAAATAGCTGTCCGCCTATCAATACGTGTAGGTGTTAACTTAAACAGTGGGGCAAGGCTACTCATTTGCCATGAAAGTCATGCCATTCAGATTTCCCCTAAGGGTTTCAGACCATTGGATAGGACCATAATTTTGGCCATATCCTCACCATATCAAGACTCTTTATTCAACCCAAAATGGGGTTTGCAAAAAGAAGAAAATGAAAAAAAATAAAGGGAAGAAAAGAAACCTCAGCAGAGAAAGGCAACCCGAGAAACCTCAATGGGCAATCCATAATACCTCAGTGGGGATAGACGACCTGATGCAACCCTAAAGCATTGCCCTCATTGGCCCTTCATAGAAAAATTCAGTGGTTCATGTAGACAAGTGTCATACTAGTTTACCCTCCATAAGGAAAGAAACCCCTCTTGCTCTCCAGTGAATCATACTTGGAGGAGTTGAACAAACCATCATCTGTTGGGCTCCATAGCATTGCCTTTCAACAGAATTCTATCTTCAAATCCTTTGGCCATGTTAGGGAGAGAGCAAATTCTCATGGCCTGGTTACGGATGTAGCCAAATTCATCAAATCATCAGCTCCCTCATTTTTCAAGATTCAACAAGGGTTTATCTAAGAAATCATTTTCTGCAATCAATTTGTCAATCTTCCCTTGACTTCAGAAGAATGGCCAAATTCTAAATGCAATCCAGATTCAACCTTGTTCTAACTCTGTTAGATTTCCCATTTCCTTCTATAGTAGCGGTCTATCACAACATGTTGACATTGGGGCATAGATATACCCTATGTAGAGGAATCGAATTTGATCATGAGCATTACATCAAGGATCCATTGTCTAGTCTGAAGTCACTACTTTCATAGTCAATAGAAGTAGGTCCATCCAAGTTGGTTTTTGCCAATTTCTCAGTTCTCCCAATGCTGTTGATGAAGAAAATCCAATGTGGTCGCTCACCTGTTAGGATTTAGTCTCCAAATTCTCTGAAGGAACACTTCGAATCCTTTGTGCCTCATGCCTACTTTGGGGCCATGGTTCATTCATCTTTCAAAATTGGCACAACAATGTTGCAAGGCCCTGAGCTTTTCATGAGCCTAGATCAAGGGCCAAACCCATGTCACATTTCATCGCCGCTTGGCTATTCTACCAATTTGGTCTACCATAATGCACAGTCAAAGAACTTAGTTGATCAGATGCCCCTCGACAGTCTAACACCAAGGTCAATCAATAAAATCACTTTAGTTAGAGACTGTCAAGCTCCCCTCATTCTTATCCAAAATCCTCGCTAGAGTTTTTTTTCAATCCAAAATCCAACAACACCAATGTTGGCTAAAGAAAATCATCACCTTTAAATTACATGGAACCCTTCAAAGGGAGTAACCAAGTCATCCCTACTGTGCAGAAATAGAGTCAAACTTTCAGTACCAGGTCATAAATTTCAAATTTCAAATCTAGGAATCATGCCAGCGAAGTCCATGACACCATTTCCATTGATGTCATGTTTTGTGCCTTTACCAATAAAGCAGGAGAAAAAAAACCTTGGAAAACTACCAAGGAATTTACCATCATTTTAAATATGTCCAGCACTCTATAGGTTCAAAGTCAAGAGACTTCCAAGATGGGTCAGATTTCAACCCTAAAGGTTCAAAGTCAACAAAGCCTTCCTTTATGGGTCACTTTCAAGCATCATAAAGGTTCATAGCCATAGAGCGTCCAAGAAGTATATTCCTATTCTCAATCCCGAAGGTCCAAAGCTGGTAGGAACTGCCAAGATGAGTCATTCAGTATCACCCTATAAGTGACCTTCTGAGTTCTTGCTCATTTCAGAATCAATAGCAAATTCCTCACCCTATAAGTGACCTTCTGAGTTCTTGCTCATTTCAGAATCAATAGCAAATTCCTCACCCTAAAAGTGACCTTCTGAGTTCTTACTCATTTCAGAATTAAATGTAGAGCCCTAGCTCATCCAAAGTTCAAATCAATCTCAATCAATAAGTGAATTAAATGCAGAGCCCTAGCTCATCCAAAGATTAAATTAATCTCAACCTATTAGTGAAAATGTAGAGCCCTAGCTCATCCAAAGTTCAAATCAATCTCAATCTATAAGTGAATTAAATGCAGAGCCCTAGCTCATCCAAAGTTCAAATAAATCTCAGCCTATTAATGAAAATGTAGAGCCCTAGCTCATCCAAAGTTCAAATCAATCTCAATCTATAAGTGAATTAAATGTAGAGCCCTAGCTCATTCAAAGATCAAGTCAATCTCAGCCTATAAGTGAATGTAGAGCCCTAGCTCATTCAAAGATCAAGTCAATCTCAGCCTATAAGTGAATCCAGGGCCCTAGCTCATTCAAAGATCAATTCAATCTCAGCCTATAAGTGAATCAAATGCAGAGCCCTAGCTTATTCAGAAAAACAATCTCAGAATCTCAATCAAAAGAACCTTAGTTCAATCAAAGAAAAGACATCAAGTCTTCCATCCAGACAAATCAAAGCCGATCCCAAGCTTATGTAATCAGCCTTGTATTCACAACCTAGCTTCATACAAGAAGAGGTTTATCAACCTACAAATGGATCAAGCCGGGTCCAAGCCCGCACATACCTTCATTGAGTTCCATCTCAGCAAGAAGAGGTTCTCACCTCCAAAAGGGGGGCTTTTTTTGCCCGGGTTGTCTCAAAAAGAGGGGGGATGTTTATCAACCTACAAATGGATCAAGCCGGGTTCAAGCCCGCACGTACCTTGCATCATGAGTTCTACCTTGGCAAGAAGAGGTTCCCAGCCTACAAATAAGCCTTGTATTCACAGCCTAGCTTCATACAAGAAGAACAAACACCTTAGTGTCATTCAGTGGAAAAAAAAAAAAAACAAAAAAAAAAAAAAAAAAAAGAAAAAAAAAAAAAAAAAACAAAAAAAACGAAAAAAAAAAGGGAAGAACCAAAACCCACACCTAAACCACACCAGGGAGCACGGAAAGGGCAGAGACGACAAAAGAAAAAAAATTCATTGAGTTCCATCTCAGCAAGAAGAGGTTCCCAGCCTACAAATGAGCCTTGTATTCACAGCCTAGCTTCATACAAGAAGATGTTTATCAACCTACAAATGGATCAAGCCGGGTTCAAGCCCGCACGTACCTTGCATCATGAGTTCTACCTTGGCAAGAAGAGGTTCCCAGCCTACAAATGAGCCTTGTATTCACAGCCTAGCTTCATACAAGAAGAGCAGTCACCATTCTTCCAAGGAGAGCAAACCTTCTTGCCAGTCGAACTACGTTCTAGGCTTGATTTCTAGGACACCCTTAGAATACGTAGGCAGTTTAGGACAAATTACCCTAAGTGCAGCCCAATAAAAAATCTCACTCATATCCTAAAAATGTGGTTCTTTTATCTTCAACCTTCAATTGGTAACAATCTCGGCTAAAGAGGGGCATCTGTAAGCACCCCATTTTTGCCACCCTCGGCATAAGTGAACCAATATGGCAGGTTTTCAACCTTTAACCCAAAGATTTGTGATTCTCCACTGATCCCCACAGTAGGGTCATGAGCTATTATCTGCATAGATGCATAGGTCATAGAATTATCTTCGAAATGAGACCAGAATTGCTTAACTCTGATATCAAAAGAAGAAGATATGACCATTTTAGTCAGATGATACATATGAGGGAGGTTTTTGAAATTATTATAAATAATCCCAGGGTCTTCATGCAAATTATCATAAGTCAGATTGTTTGAATTTCAAATCATCATATCTTGATCATCCGACATCGGATTCAGATGATTCCAAGGCCATTATTCTTCATTCTTGATGTTCTACAAAGTGGACGTAAAAAATCCCGAGTAGAAGTCACCAGTGGGTCCCATGCAAGCTTTCATGCAAAATTATCGTTAGAACTTCAAAGCTTCATATCTTTTCCGTTCTACATCGGATTCAGATGATTCCAAGGCCACTATTCTTCATTCATGATGTTCTACAAAGTGGACGTAAAAGATTTCGGACAGAAGTCTCCGAAGAGTCTCATACGAAATGGTCCGCCAAATTATCGATAATTGACATGCTTAAACTTAAAAAATTCATAGGTTGGCCATTTTATTTCCAAATGAGTTGATTCAAGCTTCAATATTCTTCATTTTTAATGTTCTACAAAGTGGACACAAAAAATGTAGAATAAAGGCTATTAAAAAATTCTGTACAGAATGACAGCGAAAATGGCCTATGAAATGACAGAGTGAAAACCCAGTTAATTTCAGTCAATCCAGTCAACTCAGCTCAACCCAAGGTAGTTTTGGCCCAACCCAGTCAATCCGGACCAATTCATGGTGGCTTATATGCATGTATTTATTTTATATATTATTATATAATGTATAATATATTGTAATATATCATACAATATATACATATATCTTATATGTATATTATATTATATATATTAATATATTGATATTATATAATAATTATTATATATATATATATATATATATATATTTTTTTTTATATATAGAAAACAAAGAATCCAAAGAGAGAGGAAACGTGAGAAAGAGGGAAATTAAGGGAAAATCCAAAAGATTTTGTTTTGAGAAAAGGAAAGAAAGAGAAAAAAAATCTTTTGGATTCAAAAGATTTCAAAAGATTTTTTTAGGGCATATAATCCAAAAGAAAAAAAAAGAATCCAAAGAGGGGAAGGGAAGAGACGTCCAAGGTGGAGAGAGAAAAAAAAAAGAAATAGAAAAGGGAGAATTCAAAAGATTTTATTTTTGAGAAAAGGAAAGAAAAGAGAAAAAAATCTTTTGGATTCAAAAGATTTTGTTAGGACATATAATCCAAAAGAAAAAAAAAATAATCCAAAGAGGGGAAGGGAAGAGACGTCCAAGAGGGGGAGAAAAGAAAAAAAAAATCCAAGAAAGGGAGAATCTAAAAGATGTTGTTTGAGAAAAAGGAAAGAAAAGAGGAAAAAAAATCTTTTGGATTCAAAAGATGTTAGGGCATATAATCCAAAAGAAAAAAAAAAGAATCCAAAGAGGGGAAGGGAAGAGACGTCCAAGGTGGAGAGAGAAAAAAAAGAAATAGAAAAGATCTCGGTTTTGAGAAAAAGAAAAGAAAAGAGAGAGAAGGAAAGAGGAGGAGAGGATTTTCTAGAAGAGGGAGAGATAGAGAATGTGTGGAATGGAGAAGGATAAGAGTAAAAGGAAGGAAAAGAAGAAAGGAAAGAAGAAAAAAGAAGAAAAAAAGATTTTCTAGAAAAAAGAAGAAAGGAAAGAAGGATTTTCTAGAAAATGAGAGAAAAATTTAAAATAGGCAAGAGAAGAGAGAGGAGGGTCTCTTTTTTGAGACCATAAAGAGAGGAGAACGAGGGTGAGGGAGAGAAAAACGTGAGTGAGAGAGAGAAAACGTGAGAGAGGGAGAAAGAAAGAGAGAGAAAAGAGAAAAGAAAGAAAAGAGAAGAAGAAAAGAGAGAAAGAGAAGAGTGAAAGAAGCAGAAGAGAGGAGAAGGAGGATTCACATTCAAAGGGGGTTGATACAACCTCCAATCACCCTTCATCAATGGTTTCGCTCAATTTGAGCCCAAGGTTAGTACTCTAAACAAATTTAGAGGTTGTTATAATGCTCGAATGCCAATTTTGCTTGAAAAAGGCCAATTTTCATGAAATCTTAATCATGAATGCTCTATTACATGCTTGTTAATGTTAGGATGCCTATGTCTAACATTTTTCATGAATTATAATTTGTCTAAGCTATTCAAAGATGAATTTTTGAATGATATACAATGATGTTTGATGTTTTTTACAAATTTCATAAAGTGGTTTTCTCGGATGTAATGCAATCCTCTATCAGAAAGTCTCTAGACAAAGGCCTTATGGCTATAATCAGAAAATCAACTTAATATGAAATTTTTAGACATGAAAGTATTCTAAACAATGGCACTAGTTTCATATTTTTTCCATTTTTTGTTGAATTGAGATCAATTTTTAAGTGCATAGTGCTCTGATTTTAAATCTGTCATGATGTACTGATTTGCATGATTGAAAAGAGTCATTTTTTACAAAGAAAATATACTGTTTTAACTTTTTTTTCTTAATGAAATTTTAGATTAGACAGTTATCTACATAGACATATGTCTGTATTTAATTTTCATTAAGAATAGAATTTTATTTGGAATTTATGGTGCAACTGGTCAAAAATCTGGAACAGATTTGACCAGTGCACATGTTCGGTCTTCGGGCATATCTTTGACCTATTTTTGCTTTCTGTTGGGATTCAAGTCCTTCATATGAAATATAATATATTAAGGCATCTTTATATGAAAAAAAGTTGAGCTTGATTTGAGTTTTGAAAGACCTACTTATGGTCATTCTTGTATAATGTGACAAATCTGAATACAGTTCATAGTTTTGTCCATTATCTGGAACCTTGTGTCACAATTTTCACAGTTTTGAGTCATTAATCTTCCCAAATTTCTTCATAAGAATTACAATTTTTCAAAGAACATTGAACATATGTTTGTTTCGATAATTTTACACTTTTCAAAAAAAAAAAGTTTCATTGATGTCTCATTCATTATAACATCAATGATTGTTTAAATGAATTCTGCCATATTTGGATAAATGACTATATTTGGAGCATTCATATGCTTTGTTTGGATTGTGCATACCATGTTTGCCACATTCCATGTATTGCTATTTTTAGTAGAATAGATAAATTTTTACCATATTTTAGCAAAATCTTAATTTTTTTAAGTCTTACTATGCTTAGAAAATAGCATATAAGATCTTTTCTTTTTTTGAAAAATTCATGTCATATATGAATTCTATGATTGGTACTTACCATATTGATATATAGATGCATATTAGATCTTGCATATTAGATCTTGCCATATTAGATCTTGCCATATTAGATCTTACCATATTAGGCTCTTGCCTTATTTGCAATACATGCCATATTTGAAAGATTTTAAACAATCTTACTACATGTGAATTTCTTGCCATAAATATTTTATATGTCATATTTAGATAGAATATTCTATTTTGGGCAATAATTTAATTTATGCAACACCCTAGTCGAACTGCCATATCTGCACACTTCTAGAAGACAATCTAGGTGTGGGGGCGTGCATTTAGGCAGCCACATTCTTGGAAAGGGCATAATGGGAATAATAAACAACCTTAATAAAGAAAGAAAAAATACTTTTCCAAACCATTCAAAATTAGAATTCAGGATGAAAAGGGTAATTTAGGATGATTTTGCCCCTCAAAAAATCCTAAACCTAGAATAGGTTCTAAACCCTAAACCTAGAATAGGTTCAAAACGCTAAACCTAGAATAGGTTCTCAATCATTAACCTAGAACAGGTTACCAATTTCGAACTACGTGGATTCTGATTCCTAGGGCAAACCCTAGGATACGTAGGCCATTTGGGAGAATCCCAAATTCGGATCCACACCTTAGTCCACTCGGACTATCCATAGATCCACTAGGATATCTATCCATATTCCAACCCAAAAAGGGTTATCGAAATCTTAGTCCACTCGGACTATCCATAGATCCACAAGGATACTTACCCATATTTTGACCCAAATAGGGTTATCCAGTTTGAACTACGTGGATTCTGACTCCGAGGGCAAACCCTAGGATACGTAGGCCATTTGGGTGAAACCCAAATTCGGATCCAAACCTTAGTCCCCTCGGACTATCCATAGATCCACTAGGATATTTATCCACATTTTGACCCACATAGGGTTATCCACATTCCGACCCAGAATGAGTTATCAATATTTTGACCCAAATAGGGTTATTCTTAGATCCACTAAGACTATCTATCAGTCCACATGGACTATCCAGATCCTAACCCATAGGATTTCTCAACCTTTCAAGCATAAACTTTAACTTGAACAAAGAACTTAATCATGCACAAGCATAAATCACATCCATAAACTTTAATCACACCTGAACTACGATGGTGAACCTGATTTTCAGAATAAATCCATAATACGTAGGCAATCTGATGGATAGAGATTTGGTTCAATGATATCAAACCACTTGGTTTGGTTTGGCTTAACAAATAGAGTCTAGCATAGGAAAGGTATAGGAGACCGATTTCGATCGGGCGGTTTGGGTGCCTAACCCCTTCCCATAACCGTAACCTAACGCTTACCCAATCTCTGATGGACCAGAATTCCAATCTAAGCAAAGTCTTATCTTGGGTGAGAGTTCACATTTCTAAGGTCCTAGACCTAAATCTAGGTGGCGACTTCCAAAAGATTTCAATCTTTGTCCTCACACATGGCCCGTAGCATTCATTCAAAACCACTTCCAATCTCAACAGAGATTGAACTATCAACCTTGGGCTCAAGGGCTTGATAGGTAATTCCAACCTTTTCCCAAAGGATATAGAGACAAAAGAGTGGGTAGCCCCAGAGTCAAAGAGGACTCTGATGGGTACACCAGCTATATCTACAGTTCCCGTAATTTAATTTCCCTTTGTGTACATGCTCACACTTATTAATGCAGTAAATAAAAAAGTAAGGAATAGAGTCGTACCAATAACCACATCAGGTGACCCTTGCTACAGTTTCTTCTTGGGTAATGGGAAAGTTCTAGCATAGTGGCCCATCTGCTGGCTGTTGAAGCATTTGACGTTGTTACCTTAACCTGCTACCTACTGCGATGGTACTGTAGTAGACCTTGCTGGCATAGTAGTAGCCTGAGCTTTGTAAGGGTGGAAGGGTCTGGTACTCCCTCCACCTGACATCTCATTAGTAGGCCTCTTTAAGCGTCTGTTCTAAGCAAAAAAAGCTGTCCCTTTGACTTGATTCGATCACTCATGCTATATGCACAACTTCATTGTACACCTTCTTCTCTAAACCAAAACATGCTCTCGTATGCTTCCTCTTAGACCCATTGTGAACCTTCGGATTTTGGTTTCTTCTTCTTGCATACTTGTCGAAGCAAAAAAGAACAACTCTTCGTACCTCTATTGGTACGCATCCATTGTCATTTGAGACTGTTGTAGACTGAGGATTCTTTTTCCATCTGATCATAGAAACTCATCAGGATGTACTTATCGAAGAAGGCATCTTTGAATATTTCTCATGTGATTTGGGTATGCTTCATCTCCAAGTATGGCCATGTAGAATTCCACCAAGCATTGGCATTTTCCCTCAGCATGTGCATAGCAAACAACACCTTCTCATCCTCCATTTAAGTCATCAAAAGGAAGTTCTTCTCAATATCAGCTATCCACTGTGCTACCCACAGTGGTTTCCCTGGCTTCCCTGTGAAGGTAGGGGATTCAACTTAGAAACATATCCACCGCTCTGGTAAGGTCATTCTGCCCTGGCGCGGTAATTCCATACCATGGTGGCACCTTGATACAATCCAAGTGTCGTTGTTGTTGGGATCGGCTAAGGTGCTGGCGGGTGTTGTTCTTGACCCAACAGAACAGTACTATCCGCCATTGGTAATGAGGCATTGTTTCCTCCGACTCAAGTGTACCAATTGTGGATGTGGGCACTAGTGGCCTAAACAACTTCAGCATTTCATTGAGGAACTCCTTCTATTATGCCTCCATCTAGTAGACCAAATTGGTCACAATAGTTTCTGAATTCCTCTGTGGAGGGTCCGGCATGGTAGTTTGTGCCTTATTATCCTGCACATTTTCTTTTCTTGTCTGGCTTCCATCTTCCGCACCCGTCACTTGATTTTCTTCTTCAGGGGGTGTTGTTCACCTACATTTTCAGTTTCCACGTGTCCTCAATGGGTGGTCCCCTTGATTAGCTATGTCTCTGTGAACCTCTACGACCATTTTTGCCTGCCATCTCAGATTAACTTTTCACCTGAATGTCTCTGAGAAAAGACATAACACATGAGACATATTTGACTAAATATATCCAAATACCGTAGTGTTAGCCCTAAACAACAATTACGAGGCAAAAACCATCAATGGAAACAAGTAGGATCAAGAGAAAATTTTTCCAAACTTAACAAGGTAGAAGAATTTTGTCCGATCGCAGGTCTCCTATTATACCACTGTAATAGATGGCTCGACCGGTATGTCCAGGCGGAAAAAATTTTGAAACTTCCCAAGAGGTACCAATCGACATACCGGTAGCACTACTGTAGCATATGGCTCGATAGGTATGTCCAGGTGGACAGAATTTTTCAACTCACTGAGAGGTACTGGTAGAGGTACCGCTTGAGGTATCGGTCGACTCTGGGCGCGCAACCAGTCGAGCGGTATGCCTAAAAAAGGCTTTTTAAATCCCGATTTGAGTCATTTTCACAACTCAACCTTTCCTCTTCTCTACGGTGGCATTTGTCCTCTGTCTTGTTAAGTTACTACAATCCAACCGGTGCCTTTTTTGGAATGATTCTTCTTGACCAAGAGTTTTACCAACATTCCTAGGTGGGTTTCCTTCTCTTTCTCATCTCTTCGGTATCGTTTTCTCCATGGTTTATGTCCAAATTCTAGGTTTTTCTTGTTTAGAGATATTCTAACCATACAAAACTTGTTTCTTTTGTTTAGAAATAGTTTTGAGTCCCCTATGGACAAAAACCCTCAACTTATTTGGGGTTTCATCGAGTGGTTTATCGAAAGTCCCAAAATTTTTTATTTTTAACCTAGGTTTGCCAATATTTCGAAATTTTTGAAATTTCTTGAAATTCTTGCTTTAATTAGAAATGATTTGCATTCTGGATGATGTTGTATTGTTTACGTAAGTCCACCTACCCAATTTTGGGTAAGTTTGTGGCCTTTGCTCCAAATGCAATAGTTATGCTGCCAAAATTTCTAAAAATTTCCACTGACCCATTGTTATTTGGCTTTGTTTTGTAGGTTAACCATGTCTAGACATCGCGCCATTGCCAAGTATGATTATGCTCTAGGTTTTCAAGAACCACACCTGCCTACCCCTCTATTTGATGCTCAATGGTTTCGCTCGACAGAGGCACAAGCCAGATTCCCCTAGTTCGACGACAAGAAGATTGAATCCGTCCGCTTTGTGGATCTAGAATAGCTTTCGAGGTTAGATGTCGAGGTGGCATTCGATGCACTTGGGTGGTTACCAGTTATACAGTATAATGTAACCATATGGCCCAGCCTGGTGAAGCATTTCTACGCCAACTTGGAGCTTGAAGGGAATCTCAATGACCTTGATTACTGCAGGGACCTCCGCATTACCAGTTTAATCAAAGGTGTCCCAATCTCCTTCAACACTCATCAGTTGGCCGATTTTCTGGGGATTCCTAATGATGGTGACTTAGTTTACTGCACCCCCAAAGAGAAGGGCTATCTTACTGAGGACCTATGCCAAGAGGTTGCAGTTTAGATTCTTTACCCAGTTTTACCCATGTTGGCTGCAAACCTATGACCCCTGCCTCACATCTATTGCCGCATCATACAGCATAACATCATCCCTCATAGGGTTACTACAGTGAGGTGTCCCAGCTTACCCAGTAAGTCACCAAATGTGTAGCCACTCAAGAGCGCATGTACTTGCCCTATATCATCATCAGGACCATGGCGCATGTAACTATGCCCATCCTAATGGGCAACCTTCATTATGGACGACTCATCACTACGCTTTTGTAGTGCCTGCACGTGGACATGCAAGATGAGATTGCTGTTGAGGATACCATGTGCTCAGATATTAACTGGGATGCCATCCACAGGATGAAGATGGACACTCTGTCAATCAATGATAAGTAATTAGAGGCTCGTCTGCATCCACCTAGGAGGGCAACAGCAGTGGCAGCAGCAGTAGCAGCAACACCGGTGGGAGAGGTAGGGGGTGGTGAAGACATGCACATGGAGGATATTCCTGCTCCTGCACCACAGCCTATCCTAGTGGTAGGACCTTCTCAGGTCCCCTCAGATCCGGTAATGACGATGATACTAGAGATCCAGGAGGCTCAGTGTCCTGGTGATCATCGGGTAGAGAACCTCGCCCGCAGTCTCCTAGTCATACAGGAGCAGGTGCATTTGCTTAAGGTAGCATATGAGCAAGACTACGACATTACTAAGCCGATTCCTTTGATGCCCCCAACCCCATGATAGCTCAGATTTTTACTTTTCCTTCTCTATCACACAATCTCTTTCGATAACAGGATAACTGTCCGACCTATGGACTGTACCCTATCGTATACTTTTAAATTTTTCTTTTTCTTTTCAGAATACTACTTGTTTGTATGGTTTCTCCTTAATTATAGTAGATTATGCTCTTTCTTATTTCGTATCATACATGAAAGAAATGCTTAGGGTATGTTTATATTAAGATTTTTAATTTTCCTATCTTAGTTCATTGACTCTGTTAGGTGCATGTGTGGTCTATTGGACAGAGCCTTAGAGCTCTGATACCAAGTTATCACACCCTAATTTCGACTGAACCAAAAATACGAGTGAATTACTACTAAACCAATAGTTCACACCAGGATCTCAATAAGATTGTGTCAACACACAAACCAATGCACATTAATCATAATCAAAATATAAAAAAATACAGTGGAAGACTTAACATAAATGAACTGAGTCTCTATTGATAATTAAATAATTACCTAGATTATTCAAATACCAAAATATAAATAAATACTATTACATTGTTTATAAACCAATCCAAAAGAAAGTAAACAAATAACTCTTAGAGGTACACATAGAAGTGACACTCGCATGACTCATCATGCTCATTGCCCCCTGCTTGCACATCCAAAGCAGCAGCACCACCATATACTGAAGCATCCACATAGTCCTCCATAGTGTAACCTACATCATCATCTGAAAAGGAATATATATATTCGGGGTGAGCTCACAACTTAGCTCAGTAAGGAAAACAGACAATGCAACACACAAAGATGCATGAATATATTTGGTCTAACACAACTTGTAAACTGCTATGGTAGGGTACTTGCCACTACACTCCATGCACAAGGGTGTGAGCATGCCCAACAGATCACACACCGCTATCGCCCCACATCACTCACTCCGGTATAGAGATAGAGTTAGAGTCTAGTGTCCAGGCTGAACCACAGTACTACGTCCTCCCCCGGATACCCTATACCACACCACCACGTACACTCCTACTGGAAAGGGCTGGCAAGTGGGTTCCATTTCTAACCAGTCCTATATGCCATTACAGTATCCAAGGCCCTACCCCAGCACAGTTTCCTACGGAATAGAGATAGGGCTCGAGTCTGGAGATCAGGCTGAACCATAATGCTGTGTCCTCTCCCTGATACCCTACCTGTACCATGCAAGCTAAGGTAGATGATGATACAAAAAGATGCTAGTGTAAGGAATGATCCAAGACTTCAGGCCCTTTGTAAGACCCGTATCAAACTAACCAGTCTTACTACCTTGTACCAGATCTACCTATCATGGTCGAGCCACATGGACCAAGTGCGTGAAGGAAATCATAAGACCAGGTATGAAATTGATCCAAAAATAGTAAATTTGAGGGTAGGGTCGCATGCCGAAATAGGTAGGGTCGACCCCACCTAAACAGAGTCCAACCCATGACTTTTCAGTCCTAGGGTCGGATGACTTGAGACCCTAGGGTCGACGGGTCCTGCGACCCTAGCATCGCCCCTAGGATGATAGACTAAAACTGAAATTAGGAAACTTTCCTAATTTCAAGGGGTTGTTTTCCTAATCTCGATGGGACTTATTTTGGGAGGTTTTCCTCTATAAATAGGACGTCCCTTAGCCTCTTTCACTCCTTTTGAAACCTTAATTGAATGTGAGAGAAAGAAAAGAGAAGGAGAAGAGAAGGAGAATTAGAGAAGAAAACTAAGGAGAAAAAATTCAGATAAATCTCTGAATCTCAGCAACCCTAAGTTATGAATAAATTCTCCATGAGTTATGTAAGACCCTAGAATAGTTCATGAAGAGAGTAGGATCTAAGAGAAACCCAAATCATCCATCCATGGATAAATTACAATGGAATCCATGGGGGAAATCATTGTAAACAAAGTAAAGTGTGTAACTTGGAGTTTTGAGCCATAGAACAATCATAGAATGGACTATAAAAGTAAGCCAAAGGATCCAAACATGAAAGAATGGACTGTAGGATGAAAGGTCGACTCAAACTATGTGTGGTAGCACATAGGGTCGATTGGTAACCGACCCTACTAGACTATGGGATCGACCCCATGCTCTCAGGAAGTCCAGGGAGGCTGCGGTCGCACCTAGGGTCGATGGGTAACCGACCCTATACCCTGGGGTCTCAAACAACTGCTACCCTACCTGCGACCCAACCTGTGACCCTAGCAATACAACAAGCTTAAAATTGTTGGAATTAATTCTAATTAAAATCTATCAACTTGTTAGGTTCTCCTAGTGATATAAAAAAGATTCTTAAAGCTTGAAAGAGGATCTACACTCAATCAAAGGTGAGGGAACAAGACCTAAACTAATTGGCTAATAATAAACTATTTTCGTTTATTGAGTCCAACACCATGTATGTTTCTATGATTGTATGATTGTAATGTGCATATCACATGTCATCTACTATTCCTGTTATTACTGTTCATGCATATTTAATTCAGTTTATTTACAACATGATGATGATGATGATGCTAGGAATAGGCATGTGAATGTTTGTGTGTGGTTAGTGTACTTGATGCGAGTGGGGCATCAGGGAAAGTGTGATGCGGTGCAGTCCTAAGCACTTTAGCCCTATCTCTACTCAAGTCTTGTCCATTGACATCATCGTATTGCCATTACCTTAGTAGAAATATTACGTCATAGGGCATCAGGGGAGGTGATCTCGGACCGTGTAGTCTCTAACTCTGCCGGGGGGCATTAGCTTTATCTCTATGGACGTATTGAGGGATGCAGGGGTGAGGTCTTGGATACACTGTTTGACATTAGGATTGGTTAATTGCGAGCCCAATTTGCAAGCCCTCGCCAACAGGGGCTTACATGTTGGTATGGGTAGAGCATTAGGGGAAGTGTGATGCGGTGCGGTCCTAAGCACTTTAGCTCTATCTCTATTCCATGGTTGGGTGGATGAGGACAGCAATGGTGTTTGATCCATTGGGTGGGCTTACACACCCTGTGTATAGAGGTGCGGTGGCCACCAATCCTTTCTATTGCAAATTGCTAACTTATGAACCAGACCAAAGATATGAATTGAATGCATGCATATATTTGTTGCATTGTTTTGTTTACTCACCGAGCTCAAGTTGGAGAGCTGACCCTCACACGTGTAATTATTTTTAGTTTTTGATGTTGCAGGTTTTACGATTGAAGATTTTATCGACACGCCAACATATGAATGGTGAGCAAACTATGAAGGACTATTGCGATACGTTAAGCAAGCGTTTCAACTGTGGATACGCTTGGTGTTAACTTTCGTATTTGGATATTTGTAATATATTTTAAATTATGTTTTGGTTACTTGGAGATAAATAGAATATTAATTATTTATCATGACTAGACCTCAGTTCATTATCTGTAAGACTTCCGTTATTTACTTTATTACCTCTGATTAATGTGGAATGTGTTTTGGTTTAACAAAGTGGGGATAGCCTATACGAGATCCTGGTTGAACCGTTGGTTTATTGACGGTTCATCACACCATTCTGGTTGGTTCAGAATTGGGGTGTGACAACTTGATATCAGAGCTCTCAGGCCTTGCCCATCAAACCTAAATACTTCCACTGGAGTTCATGAACTGAGTTAGGATAAATTAAAAGCTTTAATACAAACACACCATAAGCACCTTTGTTGGTTGAGACAGAACTTAAACAAGAAAATAATATACATATAAAAGGTGGAACCATATATATACACAGATAGAAAGAGAATTCAAAACTTATACTGATAAACGAATAATATAGGGTACTATCTATAAGTCGGGCAATTACCTAAGTATACAAAAGATATAATATAGTAGCAAGAAGGAAGCATCTATAAAGCAAAAAATTAGAATCCGAGTTGGTACTCACAAGATGTGAAACTCGATGTATGAAAGAGGAAGGAGAAAAATGACTAGTAATGCCTAAGTCCCTGCAATGGTAAAGGGAAAGATCTCAGGCTGAATACAATAGAGATAGGAGAATGATGGCCATACACTAAGAATAAAATAAGATAAAGCTATACTCTTGGGTGACGTGGAGACTCAGAGTGAGATCCACCACAAGCTGATCCATTGCCCACTGAGCATTAAGAAGATGTTGCAACTTGACCCCACCACTATCTAGGTTGAGGATGGGTAATGAAAACTCATCTAAGTAGATGCTAAATAATGATAATCAGATTGGAGCAAATCAAAGGAGGTGAACAACCAGGCCACTCCAGCTAATCACCTAGATTACCAAGTACCTTGGCTACGGTTGTAATAAACTTGGCCAGACAAAATACAAGAGCAACAACAGATGAGACCGACTATCCAAGTTGCTATGTGAATCACTATCCAAGTTGCCAATGCTACATCAACACCTCCGGATCAAACCAAGTACGGTATCGATTGGTAGCAACACTGTATCTCCAGCACCTGTTAGCTATCACACAGTGCCTACCATACAGCAAGTCCTAGTAACGCATACCCCAAGTGCAAAAGCTTGGTGCACAACAAGCAGTGTATCAAGGTGGTTATCCTTATCAGCCAATGATGTATGGGATAGCTGCATCATGACAAAATGATCCGACAAGGATTGAGAAATATTTTATGAAGATGAAGCCTCAGACGTTTTCAGCAAAGGATCAAAGATATTGTAGCCATATAACTAGATAGGTTATATAGGATGTGGTGCATTATTGATTTACTCTTATGATTATAGAGGATGCACATACCTGATTTTAAATTCTCGTACCTTGACAGGATACCTTCTTGATTCAACCTGTCAATTGGAGTTATAGATATTGTTTCTTTAGTGTTAGTCCTGATTATACCAAATTGAGCCACTCTCATGATCGACAACATGAACAGAGATATGAACTGAATGAATAGTTAAATGTTTAATCATGTTGAGCGTACATCTTTCGATTTATACTTGATTTATTGATGTACCAAAACTTTCTCTAGATTTATTCCTATAGTGCCTTGATCAATGGCATTATATATACTCGATACAACCTATAACCTTGAGGTTAAGAGTTATAGAACCTCTATTTTACATGTATTTGGACCACCGTGCAACTTAACGACCTTTTGATGCCGGTTGGATTACCACAGATTTACTCCTGATCCTTTAAACTTAAGTTCACTAGATAAAGCAAGTGTTTGTCATTATGCTAAATTCGAAAGAAGAAAATGAATTGCTTTTGGATAAACATTCTGATTCTTACATTTCTTGACATCCATTGATAAGATATTTAGTGAATAAGGAATTATGGGAAGTAAGATGATTAAATTTAGATTAGATTCTATAGCCAAGGAACCTCAGATGAAGAAATGGAGGATCTGTTTCAAGATTGTTGAATAGATGGATATGGTCATGTCTATAAAAGAGTGTATGAGCAAAAAGTGAGAACTATCAAGAGTAGTCAGCAAAGAGTAAATATCACTCAAGTAAAGTTAAAGATGGTTATATTGGTATTGAGTTTGACAAGGCATAAGATTTCTAGAAGCATACCTAAGAGTGGATATAATGAAAAAAAATGGTATGGATAGTACTTGGTATATCACAACTACTATAGGGTTATGCCAATGTCGAGTGAGATGATGAAGAAAAGACCAAAAGAGTTTGGCTGAAGTAATAAGAATATAAGCGTATACCCTAATGCTTATAGATAGACTCGGAATATGAAGTGAGTAACAATTACAAGATACTTTTCGAGGTATGTGATAGAGAGATCAGGGTAGAATAGCAGTGATAAAAGAGATGTAAGCTAATGAGTTTTTGGGATATATGAGATTTTAAGCAATAGTCTTTGAAAAACTAGGAGATTAAGGAGCTAGATGTGCTCTTAAGTTCAAACCCTTTTGGACTAGATGTTGTATTGGATGAGTGTTATGAACAATGTTCGAATCCTATGAATGGACAGAATTTGGATGCAACCTAAATCGACTTAAGATGGTTGACTTTGACGTCATCTTGGGAATAGACTGGTTGTCACAACACTCTACAAAGTTGTTTTGTGCATAGAAGAAGTTTTCATTCAAGAATAAAGATGGAATATAATTTAGTATTATTGGAAGTATGTTGCCTAAGAAGTAAAAGCTGATCCTCTCTATGCTAAAGGCAAAGAGATGCTTTGAAGAGAAAGAAGTTGGATATATGGTATCTGTGGTATACGTTACCAAAGAAGCACCACAGATGGAAGATATTGATGTGATGTATAAATTTCCAATGTGTTTCCAAGAGACTTACCTGGGTTACCATCTGATCATGCGACCGAGTTCGTCATCGACTTATTACCAAGGACGATACTTAAGTCAAAGGCACCTATAGAGTAGTTCCTATGTAGTTGAAGGGATTGAGACTCAACTACCGGAGTTATTAGACAAGGGTTCTAATCGACTAAGTATTGCATCACGGGGAGTGCCAATTCATGAAGAAGAAGGATGGTAGTGTCAGATTATGTATAGATTATCGAGAACTAAACAGGCTCACAATCAAGAATCGATAATTACTACCTCAGATCGATGACTTGTTTAAACAGTTGCAAGGAGCAAAGGTATTTTCTAAGATTGATCTTCAGTCAAGATATCATCAACTGAATAATTTGGATAGCGATATCTCGAAGATACCTTAAGAATCGAGATTGGACATTATGAGTTCTCGATTATGACGTTTGGATTAACCAATGCCCTTACATATTTTATGGAACTGATGAACTGGGTGTTTCATGACATGTTGGACACGTCGGTCATAGTTTTCATAGATGATATTTTGGTTTATTCCAAGAATGAAGCAACTCATACAACGGATCTTAGAACAGCTTCACAACAGTTGAAAAGGGAAAAGCTTTATAACATATCCAAGAAATATGAGACCTAATTAAACAAAGTGATCTTCTTAGATCACGTAGCATCATAAAAAGGGATTAAAGTGGACCTTATTAAGATAGAAGTAATCTTATGGTGAGAAACACCTAAAGAATATTGCGAAGATCAGAAGTTTCTTGGGTTTAGCTGGTTATTACAGACGATTCATGGAGGACCACTCTAGGATCGCAATACCTCTTACCAAGCTAACCAGGAAGGGAGAGAAGTTTAATTGGACTGACAAGTGTGAAGAGTGTTTCTAGACTCTAAAACTAGATTTATATATGCTCCCATCTTGACTATTTCGATTCCAGGACAACCATTTATTTTGTACACTGATGCGTCAGGATTGGGTTTAGGATGTGTACTTATGCAAGGAGAACAAGTAATTGCATATGCCTCAAGATAACTAAAGACACATGAGAAGAACTACCCCACTCATGACTTGGAATTAGTGGCAGTGGTACATACTGTCAAGATATGGAGACATTACTTGTATGGAGAGAAATTTCAGATTAAATCAGATCATAAGTCTTACTTATCTTTTTAATCAGAAGGAGTTGAATATGAGACAAAGAAGATGGTTGGAACTATTGAAAGACTATGATTGTGATATCCAGTATCATCCAGGAAAAGCTAATGTGGTAGCTAATGCGCTGAGTAGAAAAGCAATGATAAAATTTCAAGGAGAGATTAACACAACTGTCGCAATGTGTACTACCGAAAAAGTGTTCAATTACGGTAATGAGCAGTTCATGATAGATGCACCGGGTGAATCAACCAACCAAGGGTTTATTCATCGGTTTTCAAATATGTTTGCCACATTGAAGATTGTACCTGATATAATTGATGAAGTGAAAACAGCTATTAAATCAGACCCTTATCTAAGAACGGTACAAGAGGACATTGAAAATGGTAGGACTGTCCCTGAGTTTTCCTTGGACGATGAAAAGGTACTGAAGTACAAAGGAAGAATATGTGTACCTGAAATAGAAAGTTTGGACATTAGACACTGACTAATGAAGGAAGCCCATACCACTGCCTATTCGATACATCCTAGAAGTACAAAAATGTATCATGATCTAAAGAAATTATATTGGTGGAGAGGAATGAAAGCAGATGTAGCTAAATTCGTGTCTCAATGCCTAAATTTCCAGAGAGTGAAGGTTGAACGACAAAGACCTGCAGGACTGTTACCATCGTTACCAGAACCAGCATGGAAATGGGACTGCATCACTATAGACTTCATCACCGGGTTACCATTGACTCCCCGAGTAGTTGACGCGGTTTGGGTGATTGTAGACCTCCTGACTAAAATGGCTCGATTTATAGCTATACGACCTTAGTATACACTAGAGAGGTTAGCTAAGTTGTATGTGGATAATATTGTCAGATTACACAGTGTACCTGAAAGCATTGTGTTCAACAGAGATCCACGATTTACTTCAAAGTTTTGGGAAGGATTGCAAAAGGCTATGGGTATAACATTGAAGTTTTGTATTGCATTCCATCCTCAGACAGACGGACAGTTAGAGCATACCATTCAGATTTTAGAAGACATGCTTCGAGCCTATGTAATTGATTTTAAAGGGTCATGGGATGAAAAATTACCATTGATCGAGTTAGCTTATAACAACAACTATCAGGCTACTATACAGATGTTACCCTATGAAGCATTGTATGGTAGGAAGTGTCGAACTCCTTTGTTTTGGAATGAAGTTGGAGAATGTAACATTGTTGGACCAGAATTCGTTGAAGAGACATGTCGAGTAGTAGAAAAGAGTAAGAATGGCTCAGAATCGTCAGAAACAATATGCAGATACTCGACGCCGAGACCTTGAATTCGTCATAGGTGATAAGGTATTCTTGAAAGTATCACCTATGCAAGGTTTAAAATGGTTCGGACAGAAAGGGAAACTAAGTCCGAGATATGTCGGGCCATATGAGATTCTTGCCAAACGTGGAAAAGTGGCTTACCAATTAGCACTACTACCATCTATGTCAAGCGTGCATGATGTATTCAATGTTTCATTATTGAAGAAGTACGTCAGAGATCCAACGAACATTTTGATAGTAGATCCACTTGATTTGACTGATGATTTGACATTTGAAGTAGCACCAATTGAAATCACCAGTTGAAAGGTTCAACGACTACGCAACCGTGACATCTATTATGTTAAAGTCACCTAGAGAAGCAGAGATATAGAAGAAATCACATGGGAAGAAGAGAATGCTATGCGAAAGCAATACCCTCATCTTTTCGACTCAGAAGGTATGTACCAATTTTGAGGAAAAATTTTTAATAAGAAGGGGGGAGTTGTAAGACCCATATCAAACTAACCGGTCTTACCACCTTGTACCAGGTCTACCTATCATGGTCGAGCCATATGGACCAAGTGCGTGAAGGAAATCACAAGACCAGGTTTGAAATTGACCCAAAAATAGTAAATTTGAGGGTAGGGTCGTATGCCTAAACAGGTAGGGTCGACCCCACCTCAACAGAGTCCAACCCATGACTTTTCAGTCCTAGGGTCGGATGACTTGAGACCCTAGGGTCGACGGGTCCTGCGACCCCAACATCAACCCTAGGATGACAAACTGAAACCGTAATTAGGAAACTTTCCTAATTTCAAGGGGATGCTTTCCTAATCTCGATGGGACTTATTTTGGGAGGTTTTCCTCTATAAATAGGACGTCCCTTAGCCTCTTTCACTCCTTTTGAAACCCAATTGATAATGAGAGAAAGAGAAGAGAAGGAGAAGAGAAGAAGAATTGGAGAAGAAGACTAAGGAGAAGAAATTCAGAGAAATTTCTAAATCTCAGCAACCCTAAGGTAGAATACATTCTCCATGAGTTATGTAAGAACCTAGAATAGTTCATGAAGAGAGTAGGATCTAGGAGAAACCCAAATCATCCATCCATGGATAAATTCCAATGAAATCCATGGGGGAAATCATTGTAAACAAAGTAAAGTGTGTAACTTAGAGTTTTGAGCCATAGAACAATCATAGAATGGACTATAAAAGTAAGCCAAAGGATCCAAACATGAAAGAATGGACTATAGGTTGAAAGGTCGACTCAAACTACGTGTGGTAGCACGTAGGGTCAATTGGTAACCGACCGTACTAGACTACAGGATCGACCCCATGCTCTCGGGAAGTCCAGGGAGGTTGCGATCGCACCTAGGGTCGATGGGTAACCGACCCTATGACCGACCCTACACCCTGGGGTCTCAGACAACTCTACCCTACCTGCGACCCAACCTGTGACCCTAGCAATACAGCAAGCTTAAAATTATTGGAATTAATTCTAATTAAAATTTATCGACTTGTTAGGTTATCCTAGTGATATAAAAGTGATTCTTAAAGCTTGAAAGAGGATTTACTGTCACACCCCAATTCTGCACCATTCAGAACAGTGTGATGAACCACTATAAACCAACGGTTCAACCAGGATCTCTAATAGGCGGTATCCATTAAAAATAAAACCATGCACATTCACAACCATAATCAGAATAAATACACAATAGCGGAAGTCTTATAGTATATGAACTGAGCATTCTAGCTGTAATAATCATAATTAAAATATCAAGTTATTGTTGTATCAACTGAGACATAAATAAATAAAATATGAATTACATTCCTTTATAAATTCCAATAAAATCCTAATAGAATACGCATGAGTTGCACTCGCATGAGGGGTCATGCGCATCCTCTAAGTCTTCAGCTTCCATTGCAGCAACACGCGTATATACTGGATCATTCATATAATCTGCAACTGTAGTACCTGTATCATCAACTAAAAATATTCGACGTCGAGAGGGTGAGCACACATCTTGGCTCAGTGAGCAAACAAAACAATGCAACAAACATATGCATGCACTCAATTAATATCTTTGGTCTGGTAAATAAGTTTGCAATGTTCTATAGAAAGGATAGGTGGCCAAAGATAACATTTATTGATGCCGCACCTCTATACACGAGTGTGTGAAGCCGCCCAAAGGTAACGTTTATTGCCGACTCACATGCACCCAATCATGGACAATGTTCATACAAAGGTCACGTTTATTGCTGTACCCGTTGCCCATACCAACACGTAAGCCCCTGCTGGCGAGGGCTCGCAAACTGGGCTCGCAACTAACCAATCCTAATGCCAATCAGTGTATCCAAGGCCTCACCCCAGCATCCCTCAATACGTCCCTAGAGATAGGGCTAAGGCCCCCCGACAGAGTCAGAGACTACACGGTCTGAGACCACCTCCCCTCATACCCTATGACGTAATAGTTCCGCTAAGGTAATGGCAATACGACGATGTCAGTGGACAAGACTTGAGTTAGAGATAGAGCTAGAGTGCTGAGGCCCCGCCTATGATGTCACACACGAATTCCATACTGTACAGAATGGTGTGATGAACCGCTAGCAAACCAACAGTTTAACCAGGATCTCGAGTAGGCTATCCCCGTGTTATCTAAACTCCCATATAATAAAATGAACTGAGAATCTAATGTGATATAAATATTAAATAGTAAATTATTCTGTATCAACTGAGACATAAATAACTATCAAATACATGTCTTTATTAAATTCAAATAAAGAAACCTAAGAAAATATCTAATCGAATACACATGAGTTGCACTCGCAAGAGGAAGCATGTGTATCTACTTCAGCTTCAGCTTCCATCGCCGCCACGTTCCCGTATGCTGGAGCATTCATATAATCTTCAACCGTATAACCTGCATCATCAACTAAAAAGATTCGACGTTGAGGGGTGAGCACACATCACGGCTCAGTAAGTAGACAAAACAATGCAACAATACATATGCATGCAATCAATTCATATCTTTGGTCTAGTTTATAGTTTGCAATGCGCAATAGAAAGGTTAAGTGGTCAAAGGTTAACGTTTATTGACCCAACCTCTATACACAGGGTGTGGAAGTCTGCCCGAAGGTTAACATTTATCGTCGTCCCCATCCACCCTAATCATGACATTATACAACAAAGATTAACGTTTATTGCTATATAATACCATACCAACACGTAAGCCCCTGTTAGCGAGGGCTTGCAAACTGGGCTCGCAACTAACCAATCCTAATGCCAAATAGTGTATCTATGGCCTCACCCCAGCATCCCTCAGAATGCCCATAGAGATAGAGCTAAGGCCCCCCGGTAGAGTCAGAGACTACATAGACCAAGACCACCTCCCCTGATACTCTACGACATAATAGTTCTGCTAAAGTAATGGCGATACGCCAATGCCAATGAACAAGACTTGAGTTAGAGATAGAGCTAAAGTGCTGAGACCCGACAAAGGTTAAAGTTTATTGACGTTCTCATCACACCTCCCCTGATACTCGCTCGCATCAAGTACACCAACCACACACATACAATCACATGTCTATTCCTATCATCATCATCATCATCATGATGTTATAAACAATAAAGTAAATATGCATGAACAAATAATAGAAATATTGGATGACATTTTGTATGCACATTACAAACATATTCGCATAGAATCAAGCATGGCATTGGACTCAATAAAATAGAAAACAGTTTGTTATTAACCAATTAGTTTAGAGTTCTGTTTCCTCACCTTAGCTTGCTAATAGAAACTTTTCCAAGCTTTATAATCACCTTTATATTGTTATTGTATTGCTAGAAGACCTAACAAAGTTGATAGAATTTAATTAGAATTAATTCTCAATTAAAAAACCATGCTGCTAATTGAGGGTCGGAGGTAGGGTCGGAGTCATGATCGACCCTGGGTGCGACCCTCCCCAAACTCTGAACTTCCCGAACACTGAGGGTCGATGGTCAGTATCACCTAGGGTCGGATGGTCATCGAATATAACCCTTGTCCAGTAGTTCTTGTAGTTGCACTTTCAGTTCCTTCCGTTCCGTAGGAGCCATTCTATAAGGTGCTTTTGATACGGGTGCAGTTCCAGGTACAAGATCTATCACAAACTCTGTGGCTCGGTTGGGTGGTAATCCTGATAGTTCATCTGGGAATAAGTCGGGATAATCCCGCACGACTTCAATATCTTCCATTTGTAGTGCTTCCTTGGTTTGGTCGACCACTGATACTAGATATCTGATTGCCCCTTTCTCAAGGCATCTCTTAGCCTTTAGTGCTGAGAGTATGAGCTTGTGTCTACGGGAAATTTTGGTTCCCGTAAAACTAAATTCTACTCCTGCTTGGTCTTTAAATGTTAGCTTCTTTTCGGCGCATAGTAGGTTTGCAGAATGCCGAGCTAACCAGTCCATTCCCAAGATGACATCAAAGTTTGCCATCTCAATTTGTATCCAGGTTGCATCTAAGGTTTTCTCACCAATGCGGACTGGACATGGTCCATATCCTTTTTCTAATTCCACTTCTAACCACATCAGTGACCGTACAAGTAATTTGTAGTCTAATGTTTTGATGGGTAAGTTTATCTTCTTTCCAATGACACAGATATAAATGAATGAGTAGCTCCCCGAATCAAAGAGTACTCGGCGGGTGCGCCATTTATAGGTACGATACTGTGATTTATTTTAACTTAGTCTACATGCTCACACAATGTAATTACAACTTCAAAAGTTTCAGTCATACCTGTGACCACATCGGGTGATGCGGCCACATCCTCGGATGTAACAGCATATACCCGTCCCTGATGGAATTGCTTCTTGGGCTTAGGGCACTCTCTTGCCATATGTCCTGGTTGATTGCAGTTATAACACTTCGAACTTTCAGAATTTGGCTTTGGCTGAGGTTGAGTCCCTGGAGTAGTCTTGGTTGCAGCATTAAAATTCTGAGGGCAGAAAGGCTTATATGTAATGTTATTGCCTCCGTTATAAGAATTTTCAGCTGGCCTTTTGATACCCCGGTTCTGTGTGAAATAACTCTCCTTCTTGCTCGATTCAATAACTCGAGCTATTTGGACAGATTCATTATAAATTTTCTTTTCTAAGCCCAGTACATGCTCTCTGATGCTTCCTCTCAGTCCCGTGACGAACCTACGGGTTTTGGTTTCTTCTTCTTGCATACTCAGTGGTGCAAAGAAAAACAGCTCTTCATAACGTTGTTGGTACGCATCCACTGACATCTGCCCTTGATATAGACTCAGAAACTCCTTCTCCATCGAATCTCTGAAGCTTCGTGGAAAGTATTTCTCGAAGAATGCTTCTCTATAAACAGCCCAAGTCAGTTGGGCGTGCTTGGTCAATAGATAGTCCCGGATAGACTTCCACCAATGATGTGCATCGCCTTTGAGCATGAAGGTGGCACATAATACTTTTTCTTCTTCTGTGATAGTCATCATGAGGAAATTTCTCTCCATCTCGTCTATCCAGTATGCTGGCCATAATGGATTAGATGGCTTGCCATTAAATTCCCTAGGCTTCATCTTCAAAAATCTCTCCACCAATCGAGAGTGATCCAACTGATTTTGGGGATATGCCCCAAACATATGGGGTGGATACTGGTAATTAACCTGAGCTGCTTCAGAGAGCTGATCTGGAATCGTGCGGCAGGTTGTTGAGGTGTCCGAGGTGCTGGGTGGTTACCCACCGGTGCTATCTTGGCTTGTCCTGTCTCGCATAGGTGCAGCTTGAGTGGCTTGGAACATAACACCCATCGCAACTTGCATTTGAGCTGGGCGTGTTGCATCTATTGCAGCCGCCGAGCCGATTCATCACCACGGTTATTAGCTGGTGGTGGAGGTGGCAAATTTGTAGGGTTTGCCTGTTTTGGATTACCCGGTGCATAATTATTTTCCCGACCGGTCTCCTCCACGGGTGGTGGTGGTGGAACCGCATTTCGGTTCTGGTCGGGTTACCCTACGTCCAGACATAATTTCTTCTGTGATTGGTGGTGCCTAAAAATTATCAAAATAGGTGAGAAGTCATTTATATTTCATGTAGGCACACTAACCGATTTAAAATTCCAATTCCAGCTCATTTTTAAAGAAAAATACTATCTTTTCTATGCAGGTTCGATGGTGAGGGTCGATGGTATGTCCGACCCTTAGTATCCGACCCTGGGAATGACCTGTTCTTCCCGAGAGCTGAGGGTCGATGTGAGGGTCGATAGGTGTCCGACCCTCAGTTCCGACCCTTAGTTTTCTGTCAGATTCCCGAGAGCCGAGGGTCGATGGGAGGGTCGATTCGAGGGTCGATGGGAGGGTCGATTCGAGGGTCGATTGTTCTAGTCGAATTGTCCGACCCTCAGACTAAAAATCAGATTTTTAAGATCCGATTTTGGGTCATTTCTTATTATTTCCCTCCCGTTTTGACTCGTCTCTCCCCTCTGAGTTGCTACAGTGCCACTCTACTGTTTTTGATCGGTTTGAGTCCGGGTTTCAACGTCCACGTCATCCATATAGGTATGTTCTCCCATTTTTATCTGTTTTAGGTTTTCTTTTCTAGGTTTTTGTCCATTTAACTTGTATTTTTCAAATTAAACTTTTTCCAACCGTAAAAATTCGATTTTTATTGGGGGCTTTTGTTATTGGTATCTCGAGGAACAAAAGCCCTCAAAATTTTTTGAATTTCATCGGTTGGTTACCGAGAAACTTGAATTTTTGCTCGTTTGCCCTAATTTGTCAAAATTTTTGATTTCTTGAAATTTCTTCAAATTGGACTTCGTGGTTTTCCATTTCCTACTGTGTGAGTGTCGTAGGATGTGTGGGATCCTAAGTAAATCCTTCCGCCCACGTGTATGGGTGAAAAGTGAGGCTTTTGGGCAACTTACATCGTTAAAATATTAAATTTTCAGATTTTTATCCTACTAACCCCTTGTCTCCCTTTTTCTTTCTTATCTGCAGATACCATGGCTCGTACCAAGATACCCAGAGTTCGTGATCCGCTTCGCTTCCGCTCCAATGAAGCCGAGGCACAGTATGCTGACTATGCTCTTAAGAAAGTAGAGGGTTGGTTAGATAACTTTGAAAATTTGATAGCATAACGACGTAAAATGAGAAAAAGCCTCATTTTTCACCCAAACATTTGGGAAGGAGGACTTACATAGGTCGCAAACCATCTTGCAATGCATATTCAATTGGAAATTTTAACTAGGTAGGTCAAATTTGAAAATTTTTTGACAATTGGGCAAAAACCCCAAATTTTAGGTCAAAAATGGGAATTTTCAAGTTTCTACTAAACTAACCGATGAAACTCAAATTTTATTGAGGGCTTTCATCCATTGGGTGGCCAATAGCAAAAGCCCCCAATAAAAATCAAATTTTTAATTAGAAGAAAACCGTACAAATGGTAAAAACCCTAGGTATGAAAGCTTAAAAAATAAAAGAGAGTAGAGAACATACCTTATGGAATGGAATGTAGGTCATAGATAGAAGGAAAAATCACCAAGTTTGTATGGTCAACACTGTAGCAACTCATTGGTGGCGAGTTGAGTAGAGATTGCAGGAGGAAGAAGGAGAAATGAGAGGGAAACTCTCAAAAATATGTTTTTAAAAACTGATTTTTGATCTTACGATCGCACAATTTGACAAAAATCATATACCATAGGAATCGATCGTATGATCGACCATAGGGTCTCGATAAGTTGCCAGGGATGTGATGGTCGCACCTATGGTCGCACAACATGCGACCGTAGGCCATCGACCGTATGACCTACTGTTGTCTGTATTTTGATTCTGCTTGAACTTTTGCCTATTGATTTTGTTTCTCTCTCACCTTCCATTGTGAGACTAACCCAATACTACCATCATATATTGTCTCACATGTACAGCCTTTCCAAGGACCATTCAACCAAGAGTTTAAATGGCTGGACGCAGAGTAAGTAGAAGGAGACAAAATGCAAACCCATCTCCACCACCTATGGAGGCTAATGACAATGAAGGTCAGCAAAGACAGGAAGAAAATATTGGAACTCAAAATGTTGCACCTCAGAATGTGCACACACAAGCCAATCCAACCAACCTACCTGCACCACCTACAGATTTGACTACTGCGGTGATGAATTTAGCACAATAATTGTAGCAATACAGCAAGTGCAAGCCAACATGAAAGCTGCTATGGGAATTGCTTTCCTAGCTACAAACACGATGCCTCTACCTGTAGGACAAACTAGTACAACACCTGGTGGTAGCAACACTGTACCTCAAGCACCATAGATACCAGTAGTACAAGGCCAAGTACAAAACCTTGAAGCACCGCAGGACGGGTATAACCAAGGAAATTATCAGTACCAACTTCCTATGTATGGAGCATATGCACAGTATCAGCTTGATCACTCCAGACTGATCGAGCATTTCCTGAAGTTGAAGCCAAAGGAATTTACAAGCAAGCCATCAGATCCGTTATGGTCAGCTCACTGGATTGATGAGATGGAAAGAAACTTTATGATGATGACTATAAATGAAGAAGATAAGGTATTATGTGCCACTTTTATGCTGAAAGGTGATGCGCACCATTGGTGGAAATCTACTCGGAATTATCTATTGACAATGCATTCCAACTGACCTGGTCTATCTATAAAGAAGCTTTCTTCGAGAAGTATTTTCCCAGGAGTTTCAGAGATCAAATGGAAAAGGAGTTTCTGAGTCTATATCAGGGACAGATGATTGTAGATGCATATCAATAGCGTTATGAAGAACTATTTTTCTTTGCTCCCTCTAGCATGTAGGAGGAAAATATCAAAACCCGAAGGTTCGTCATGGGACTTAGGGGAAGCATCCGTGAGCATGTATTGGGACTGGAAAAGAAGATTTATAATGAAGCTGTACAGATTGCTCGAGTACTGGAATCGAGCCAGAAGAAAAGTTATTTTGCTCAAAACAGAGGTATTAAAAGGCCTAATGGAAACTCATACAATGGAGGGAGCTCAAAGACATTTAAACCTTCCATACTCAAGGCTTCAATGCTGCAGCCAAGATTACTCCAATAGCCCAACCTCAACAGAATGAAAGTAGTGCTGGAGTTAAATGCTTTAACTGTAATCAAGTACGACATTATTCAAGGGAGTGTCCTAAGCCAAGGAAGCAGCTACAGCAAGGAAAGGTTTATGCAGTTACATTTGAGGATGTTGCCGCATCGCCTGATGTGGTCACAGGTATGACCTGAACCTTTCATTTTGTACTACCTTGTGTGAGCATGTAGACTAAATTAAATCAAATCATAGGTATCGTACCTATTAATGGCTTATCCTCCAGACTACTCTTTGACTCTGGAGCTACTCATTCTTTTATATCTGTGTCATTTGGAAAGAAGTTAAATCTACCCCTCAGACCTTTAAAGTACAAACTGCTTGTACGATCACCTATGGAATTAGAAGTGGAACTAGACAAAAGTTATGGACCATGTCTAGTTCTTATCGACGAGAAGATTTTAGATGCAACCTTAATTCAACTCGAGATGGCAGACTTTGACATTATCTTGGGAATGGATTGGTTAGCTCGGCACTCTCCAAACCTATTATGTGCAGAAAAGAAATTGACATTTAAAGACAAGGAAGGAGCAGAGTTTAGTTTTGCGGGAACCAAACTCCCCTGTAAATGAAAACTCATTTCCTTTGCATTGAAGGCTAGAAAATGCCTCGAGAAAGGAGGAATTGGGTATCTAGTATCCATGGTCGACCTCACCAAGGAAGCACCACGAATGGAGGATATTGAAGTTATGCATGAATTTTTAGATGTATTTCCTGAGGAACTACCAGGACTACCACCCGACCGAGCGACAAAGTTCATTATAGATCTTATGCCCGGAGCCGCACCAGTATCTAAAGCACCTTATCGAATGGCTCCTACTGAACTGAAGGAATTGAAGGTACAATTACAAGAATTATTGGACAAGGGTTATATTAGACCCAGCATATCAACATGGGGACGCCAGTATTGTTCGTGAAAAAGAAGGATGGTAGCATTTAACTATGTATAGATTATCGGGAATTGAATAAACTTACAATCAAGAATCGGTACCCGTTGCCTCAGATCGATGACTTGTTCGATCAGTTGCGAGGTGCCAAAGTGTTCTCTAAAATTGATTTTTGGTCAGGATACCATCAGTTGAAGATTTCGGAAGGTGACATTTCGAAGACAGCATTCAGAACCAGATATGGAAATTATGAATTTTTAATCATGTCCTTTGGATTGACTAATGCACCCGCAACTTTTATGGAACTCATGAATCGGGTATTCCATGATATGTTGGATGCGTCAGTCATTGTATTCATTGACGACATACTAGTCTACTCCAAGGACAAAGAAACTCATGTTACAAATCTAGGAGCCGCTCCGCAGCGACTAAGGAAAGATAAGCTTTACGCAAAATTCACAAAGTGTGAGTTTTGGCTAAATGAAGTCGCTTTCTTAGGCCATGTTGTATCCGCTGAAGGAATTAAAGTAGATCCTAACAAGATTGAAGCCATTGTGAAATGGAAAGCACCTAAGAATGTTACAGAAATCAGAAATTTCTTAGGTTTAGTTGGTTATTATGGACGATTCGTGGAAGATTACTCTAGAATCGTTGTACCTCTCACCAATCTGACAAAGAAAGGAGAAAAGTTTTTTTGGACCGATAAATGTGAAGAGTGTTTTTAAACATTGAAGGCTAGATTGATTTCAGCTCCTATCTTGACTATCCGATCCCAGGATAACTATTTACCTTGTACACTGATGTGTCTGGGTTAGGTTTAAGATGTGTGTTTATGCAAAGAAAACAAGTAGTTGCATATGCCTCAAGACAACTGAAGACACATGAGAAGAACTATCCCACTCATGACTTGGAATTAGCAGCAGTAGTACATGCTGTTAAGATATGGAGGCATTATTTGTATGGAGAAAAATTTCAGATTAAATCAGATCATAAGAGTCTCACTCATCTTTTGAATCAGAAGGAGTTGAACATGAGGCAAAGAAGATGAACCGGAAGCTATCTAGAGGGTCGGCTGGATGAATGTTGTGGATTTATTGAAGGATTATGATTGCGATAATAATTAAAATTGTTAGGTTTGCTAGCAATATAATACCATTATAACGGCTAAAGCTTGGAAAGTACTATTACACCCAACAAATTGGAAAAAAACGTTTTCTTCTGTCCTATGCCATTTTGTCTATGCGAATAGATTTAATGTGAGTGCCACCAATATTTCATTACGCATCCGGTATTCATTTAGGAAAAGCTAATGATGATGATGATGGGAGGGGGATGGTGGTTTTTTTTTTGTGTGGGTGGGGGGGGGGGGTGGGGGGGGGGGGGGGGGGGGGGGGGGGGGGAGTGAAAAAAAAGTTAATTATTGTAGATTTTAAATTTTTTTTAATTAAATTTTTTTTGAATTTTTTATTTTTTTATTTTTTTTTTTTTTTTAGGTAACTATTATTAAGTTTAGGAGGTGGTCCGGCCTTGCTAACTTTAGGGCACTAAGCGGAAAGCAATGACAGAATCCCAAGAAAAAGTTAGTGCAAATGCTACGGTGTGTGGTGTGGACGAGGTTAACCGTTTCCTTTTGGGGGGGGGTCCCCGCCCCCGGGGGGTGGGGGGGGGTTTTTTTGTTTTCCCTTTTTTTCCCCCCCCTTTTTTTGCAGAATAAACCAAGACCAAAGTAGAATTGAGATATTTAATTTTTTTTTATGTTAAAGAGTAGTTCATGATTTGATATTCCGGAAGATTGAATCAACCGACAGACATTTTTAGGGTTTATTCATTTATTCTCAAGACATGTATTTGCTACATTAAAGATTGTACCCGATCTATTCAGACGAGAGCGGAGCAAGCCCAAGAAAAGTAGTGCAAATGTACGGGGAGAGTATTTAATTATTTAAAGGAGTTCATGATTGTATTCGAATGAATCAACGACCAAGGGTTTTCGCTATTAAATTAGACCCTTATCTGAGAACGGTGCAAGAAGACCTCGAAAAAGGTAGGACTACTCCTGAGTTCACCTTGGACATTGAAAAGGTACTAAGATACAAAGGAAGGGTATGTGTTCCTGAAAATGAAAACTTGGATATTAGACACAGACTAATGAAGGAAGCTCACACCACTGCTTATTTGGTACATCTTGGAAGTACAAAGATGTATCATGATCTGAAGAAACTATATTGGTGGAGAGGAATGAAAGCGAATGTAGCTAAATTTGTGTCTCAATGCTTGAATTGTCAACAAGTAAAGGCTGAAAGGCAAAGACTTGCAAGGTTATTGTAGCCACTGCCAGAACCAGCATGGAAATGGGACTGCATCACTATGGACTTCGTCACCGGATTACCATTGACTCCCTGAGTAGTTGACATAGTCTGGGTGATTGTGGATCATTTGACCAAGACACCTCGTTTTATAGCTATACGACCTTAGTATACGCTAGAGAGGTTAGCTAAGCTTTATGTAGATAATATTGTCCGATTACATGATGTACCTGAAAGCATTGTGTCTGACAGAGACCCATGTTTTACCTCAAAGTTTTGAGAAGGATTACAAAAGGCTATGGGTACAACATTGAAGTTTAGTACTGCATTCCATCCTCAGACAGACAGATAGTTGGAGCGTACTATTCAGATTTTAGAAGACATGCTTCGAGCTTGTGTTATTGATTTCAAAGGATTATGGGATGAGAAATTACCATTGATTGAGTTCTCTTATAACAACAGCTATCAAGCGACTATACAGATGTCACCCTATGAAGCATTGTATGGTAGGAAATGTCAAACTCCTTTGTTTTGGAATGAAGCTGGAGAACGAAGTATTATTGGACTAGAGTTTATTGAAAAGACTTGTCGAGTAGTCGACATTATCAAGGAAAGAGTCTGAATAGCTCAGAACCGTCAGAAGCAATATGCAGATAATAGTCTCGAATTCATAGGTGATAAGGTATTTCTGAAAATATCTCCTATGCGTGGTTTGAAAAGGTTTGGACAGAAGGAAAAGTTGTGTCCCAGATATATTGGACCTTATAAAGTTCTAGATAGATGTGGAAAAGTAGCATATCAGTTAGCACTACCACCGTCCATGTCAAGTGTCCATGTTGTACTTCATGTACTGAAGAAGTACGTCAGAGATCCAACAAATGTGTTAACAATTGATCAACCAGATTTGCCTGAAGATTTAACGTCCGAAGTAGTACCTTTTGAGATCACAAGCCGGAAGATGCAACATCTTCATAACCGTAACATTTATTATGTTAAGGTTACTTGGAGAAGTTAAAATATAGAAGAAGTTACATGGAAAGAAGAGAACGCTATGCAGAAGCAATATCCTCACCTATTCGACTCGGAAGATATGTATAAATTTCGAGGACAAAATTTATATAAGAGGGGGGGGAGTTGTAAGACCCACACTCTACTAAGTTAGTCTAACCATGTCGTGCCAGGTCTTCGCATCATTTCTGGACCAAGTGGACCGAGCGTGTGAAGATAGATCACAAACCAGGTATGAGAATTGAGTTAAAAACACTAAAAACATACCTAAGGTCGCATGTCTAGGTAGGTATGGCCGACCATAAGAAAGGGAACAAAAATCTCAAATCTAAAACCCCACGGTCGATGATTTCGACCTTATGGTCGACTGTTTATGCGACCGTATAATCGATCGTGAGAACCCAGATCAGACTCTGAGTTTTGAAAACTTTCCTAAACTAAGGGATTGCTTTTCTAATTGAAAGAGGACTCTATATGGAGAGTTTTCCTCTATATAAAGGACGTCCCTCAACCCTTTTTCACTCTTTTATAACATTAGTAACCCTAGAGAAAGAGAAGGAAGAGAAGGAGAAGAAGAAAAAGCTAAGGAGAAGAATTTTCTGAAAAAAATTGGTTCTCTATCATAGGCAAAGATATGAAACGAATCTCTGGAGATGTAAACTCAAAGGAATAAAACTTCTATGGAGGATAGGCAATATCAACCTATTATGATCTAGGTGATTTCCTTGAGAAAATCCCAAGGAGAACCATGACGAGTGAATTTGATGATTAGGGTTGATAAGAAATTACTAATGATGGCCATAGGATGACCTCAGAAGAAACCCCATTGAAGAACATAAGAATTGACCCAAGAAGAACTCGAATTTCATGTAGGCTGTGACCAAAAATCTCAAGGTCGCAGCTACGATCGACCATAGCATGACCAGTATGATCAGAAGATCGACCATAGGCATTCGGGAAGATTTCAAAAACCATATGGTCGCAGCTACAGTCATACCATATGTGACCATAAGGTATCGATTGTAGACAGTAAGGTCGATACAGCATGAGACCATAGGACTAATCAGACACCTATCAGTGCTCTGTTTTGATTTTTGACTATTGTAACATGTCACATATAAACCCTAACTTAAATTCATATAACTTATAGGTTGTTAAATCAATTTAAAGAGAATTTTAAGGCTTGGAAGGACATCGATAATTGCTAACAGGTGAGGGAACAAAACCTAAACTAATTGGATAATAACAAACTGTTTATTTTATTGAGTCCAATGCCATGATTGATTCTATGCTTGTATGCTTGTAATATGCATCTCACATGTCATCCAATATTCCTGCTATTACTTTCATGCATATTTAATTCTATTTATTTATAACATGATGATGATGATGATGATGCTAGGAATAGACATGTGAATGTATGTGTGTAGTTGGTGTATTGGATGCGAGTCGAGCATTAGGGGGAGGACGTGGCATGGTGGTCTTCGACCTCGTCATCAGACTCTAGCTCTATCTCTACTCAAGTCTTGCTTAATAACATTGTCATATCGCCATTACCTTAGCAGAACCATTATGTCGTAGGGCATCAGGGGAGGTGGTCTCGGACCGTGTGGTCTCTGACTCTGTCAGGAGGCCTTAGCTCTATCTCTATGGACGTATTGAGGGATGCTGGAGTGAGGCCTTGGATACACTATTTGGCATTAGGATTTATTAGTTGCGAGCCCAGTTTATAAGCCCTCGCCAATAGGGGCTTACGTATTGGTATGGGTAGGGCATTAGGGGAAGTGTTGGCGGTGTTTGATCCGGACACTTTAGCTCTATCTCTCTTCCATGGTGGGTGCATGTAGGACGGCAATGATGTTTGATCCATTGGACAGATTCACACACTCGTGTATAGAGGTGTGGCGGCCACCAAACCTTTCTATAGGACATTGCAAACTTAAAAACCAGACCAAAGATATGAATTGAATGCATGCATATATTTGTTGCGTTGTTTTGTTTGCTCGCTGAGCCGTGATGTGTGCTCACACTTTCCACGTCGAATATTTTTAGTTGATGATGCAGGTCCTACCATTGAAGAATATATGAATGCACCGACGTTTCGACACATTGTTGTGATGGACGTAGACGCTGAAGAAGATGCGCATGGTTTATCTTGCGAGTGCAACCAATGTGTTTTTGCTTAAGTTTAGTTATGATTTGAACATCGGATATGTAATGATTATTTATTTTTATGTCTCATGGTTTGAAGATAATTGGATTAAATACTTATTTATCACTGTTAGACTCTTAGTTCATTTTCTGTAAGACTTTCGCTTAGTTGTTATTACCTCTGATTATTAATGTGGAATATGTGTGTAGTTTGATATAGTGGGTACGACCTATGCGAGATCCTGGGTGAACCATTGGTTTATTGGCGGTTCATCACACCATTCTGGTTAGACCAGAATTGGGGTGTGACACCACTAATCAGACATTCTCTTTTCGTTGGTCTTGAACTTGATTCTTAGGGTTTATGCTAACCATTCTAGGCTCAAGCAATTTATTACGGTTAGTTTTATTGTCCTTTAAAGGTCCTACATTCTGATAACATTAATTTAAAAATCCCTATATAAGCTCTAGGGTTTCTCAGACGAACTAGGGTTTTGAATCAATACCCAGTCTTTCCTGGTATCGATTCTCAACTAGGCATCGATGTAATTATTCTACAAGGATGGAGCACTTACCATTGGCCTTTAAGGCTACGATGCTCTCCTTTCGAAGGTTTTCCTCCTTCACAGAGCTTCCTTGCCTCCATAGCTCCTCTTCAGATCTCCTTCTTAGTTTCTAGGGTTTATGAGAGTTAACAAATAAGATCTAAAGAGAGGAAAGAGTCAATATATAGACTAGGGAAAGTGGGACCCATTGGTATTCATTTTTAATTTGAACAGTCTGTCCATATAGACATACTGGTCACTTGTTCATGAGACCGATATGTAGACCGGTATGTCCCAATTCATGAGGCCGGTATGTCTCATGAAGTGACACTAGATACCTCCCATTTTCTCTGTTTTGATTATTTTTCGTATCTAGAGTTATGGTTTCTCATCTGCTTGTCCCGTCTAGTCTAGTTATTACTAGAAGACCTGTCACGACATAAAACATAAGTTTAGATCAGGTTCATGTAGTGTGGGTCTTACAGTATCGATTCTCGATCGTGAGTTTATTTAGTTCACGATAATCAATGCACAGTCTGACGCTTCTGTCCTTTTTTTTTAACGAACAAGATTGGTGCTCCTCAAGGTGAAATGTTAGGCCTAATGAAGCCTTTATCGAGCAGTTCCTATAGTTGAACTTTGAGTTCTTTCAACTCTACAGGCGCCATTCTCTAGGGGGCTTTAGATAAAGGTGCTGACCCTGGAAGCCGATAAATTACAAACTCTATTGCTCGGTCAGGTGGAAAACTAGGTAAATGCTCAATAAATACATCCAAAAACTCTTTTACTACTCATAGATCATCTAATTTGGATGTTTCTACAGTAATGTCCACGATTGAGGCAATGTATGTTGTGTATCCTTGATTTAGCAACTTACTTGCTTGCATGGCCAAAATGAATAACTTCTTCTGCTTCTTTAGCATGTCTCCAATGAAAACAATTGGCTTGTCACCATCAACATCAAAGGAGACCTTTGTTTCAACACAGAGGACACTGGCTTTATGTGTGGCTAGCCAGTCCATCCCTAAAATTACGTCAAAGTCTGACATATCTAAAAGTATCAAGTTTGCCTCCAGTTGCTTGTCACCAATTTGGACCTTATAAGGGCTGAGGTAGTAGTTCAATTCTACTTATTGTCCCAATGGCATGCTGACAATAAGTCGAGACTTCATATTATGTGGGCTGTCACACCCCGATTCTGCACTGTTCAGAACAGTGTGATGAACCGCTAATAAGCCAATGGTTCAACCAGGATCTCAAATAGGCTGTGTCCGTTTGCTTAAACCATACACATCCACAACCATAATCAGAGTAAATACACAATAGCAGAAGTTTTAATATTAAATTAACTGAGAATCTAAATGTGATAATCATAAATAAAATATCCAATTATCTTGCATTGACTGAGACATAAGTAAATAAAATATCAAATTACATTTCCTTAATACCAAATAAAAATTTAATCGAAAACGCATGAGTTACACTCGCATGATGAGTCATGCGTCTCCACTATATCTTCTGCATCCATCGCCGCAACATGCCCGTATGCGGGAGCATTCATATAATCTTCCACAGTCGTACTTGCATCATCAACTAAAATATTCAAATTCAAAAAGGGTGAGCACACATCACGGCTCAGTGAGCAAACAAAACAATGCAACAAACATATGCATGCATTCAATTCATATCTTTGGTCTGGTTCATAAGTTTGCAATGTGCTATAGAAATGTTCGGTGGCCGCCTCGCCTCTATACACAGGGTGTGTAAGCCCACCCAATGGATCAAACACCATTGTCATCCACATCCACCCCACCATGGAATAAAAATAGAGCTAAAGTGCATAGGACCGCACCACATCACACTTCCCCTGATGCTCTACCCATACCAACACGTAAGCCCCTGCTGGCGAGGGCTTGCAAACTGGGCTCGCAACTAACCAATCCTAATGTCAAACAGTGTATCCAAGGCCTCACCCGAGCATCCCTCAATACGTCCATAGAGATAGAGCTAAGGCCCCCCGATAGAGTCAGAGACTACACGGTCCGAGACCACCTCCCCTGATGCCCTACGACATAATAGTTTTGCTAAGGTAATGGCGATACGACGATGGCAGTGGACAAGACTTGAGTAGAGATAGGGCTAAAGTGCCTAAGACCACACAGCACCACACTACCCCTGATGCACCACTCGCATCAAGTACACTAACCACACACAAACATTCACATGCTTATTCCTAGCATCATCATCATCATCATGTTGTAAATAAATTGAATTAAATATGTATGAATAGTAATAACAGGAATAGTAGATGACATGTGATATGCACATTACAATCATATAATCATAGAATCATACATGGTATTGGACTCAATAAACGAAAGTAGTTTATTATTAACCAATTAGTGTAGGTCTTGTTCCCTCACCTTTGCTTGAGTGTAGATCCTCTTTCAAGCTTTAAGAATCACCTTTATATCACTAGGAAAACCTAGCAAGTCGATAGATTTTAATTAGAATTAATTCCAATAATTTTAAGCTTGCTGTATAGCTAAGGTCGCAGGTGGGGTCGTAGGTAGGGTAACAGTTTTCTGAGACCCCAGGGTGTAGGGTTGATCATAGGTCGGTTATCCATCGACCCTAGGTGCGAACACAGCCTCCTTGGACTTCCCGAGAGCATGGGGTCGATCCTACGGTCTAGTAGGGTTGGTTACCAATCGACCCTATGTGCTACCACACGTAGTTTGAGTCGACCTTTCATCCTACAGTCCATTCTTTTATGTTTGGATCCTTTGGCTTACTTTTATAGTCCATTCTATGATTGTTCTATGGCTCAAAACTCCAAGTTACACACTTTACTTTGTTTACAATGATTCCCTCCATGGATTCCATTGGAATTTATCCATGGATGGATGATTTGGGTTTCTCCTAGATCCTACCCTGTTTATAAACTATTCTAGGGTCTTACACAATTCATGGAGAATGTTTTCATACCTTAGACATTCTGAATTCAGAGATTTCTCTGAATTTTCTTCTCCTTAGCCTTTTTCTCCAACTTTTCTTCTCTTTGCCTTCTCTTCCTTCTCTTCTCTTTCTCTCACTTTCAATTAGGGTTTCAAAAGGAGTGAAAGAGCCTAAGGGACATCCTATTTATAGAGGAAAATCTCCCAAAATCCGTCCCAACGAGTTTAGGAAAGGTTCCCTTTGTATTAAGAAACTTTTCTAATTTTCGATTTCTGTCATCCTAGGGTCGATGCTAGGGTCGCAGAATCCGTCAACCCTAGGGTCTCAAGTCATCCGACCCTAGGACCTGAAAACCATGACTTGGATTCTACTGAGGTGGGGGTCGACCCTACCCTCCATTTTACTATTTTTGGGTCAATTTCATACCTGGTTTTGTGATTTCCTTCACGCACTTGGTCCATGTGGCTCGACCATGATAGGTAGACCTGGTATAAGGTTGTAAGACCGGTTAGTTCGGTATAGATCTTACAACTTCCCCTTGTTTATTAAACATTTTGTCCTCGAAATTTGTACATACCTTCCAAGTCAAAAAGATGAGGGTATTGCTTTCACATAGCATTCTCTTCTTCCCATGTGATTTCTTCTATATCTTGGCTTCTCCAAGTGACTTTAACATAATAGATGTCACGGTTGCATAGTCGTTGAACCTTTCGGCTGGTGATTTTAGTTGGTGCTACTTCGAATGTCAAATCATCCATCAAATCAGGTGGATCTACTGTCAACACATGCGTTGGATCTCTGACGTACTTCTTCAATAATGAAACATGGAATACATCATGCACACTTGACATAGATGGTGGTAGTGCTAACTGGTAAGCCACTTTTCCACGGTTGGCTAGAATCTCCTATGGCCCGACATATCTCAGACTTAATTTCCCTTTCTGTCTGAACCGTTTCAAACCTCGCATAGGTGATACTTTCAGAAATACCTTATCACCTAAAGTAAATTCAAGGTCTCGGCGTCGAGTATCTGCATACTGTTTCTGACGATTCTGAGCCGTTTTTACTCTTTCCTTGATAATGTCGACTACTCGACATGTTTCCTCAACAAATTCTGGTCCAACAATGCTACGTTCTCCAACTTCATTCCAAATCAAAGGAGTTCGACACTTCCTACCATACAGTGCTTCATAGGGTGAAATCTGTATAGTAGCCTGATAGCTGTTGTTATAAACAAACTCGATCAATGGTAATTTTTCATCCCATGATCCATTAAAATCGATTACACAGGCTCGGAGCATGACTTCTAAAATCTGAATGGTACGCTCCGATTGTCCGTCTGTCTGATGATGGAATGCAGTACTAAACATTAATGTTGTACCCATAGTCTTTTGTAATCCTTCCCAAAACTTTGAAGTAAATCATGGATCTCTGTCAGACACAATGCTTTCAGGTTCACCGTGTAATCTGACAATATTATCCACATACAACTTAGCTAACCTCTCTAGTGTATACTGAGGTCGTATAGCTATAAATCGAGCCATTTTAGTCAGGCGGTCTACAATCACCCAAACCGTGTCAACTACTCGGGGAGTCAATGGTAACCCAGTGACGAAGTCCATAGTGATGCAGTCTCATTTCCATGCTGGTTCCGGTAATGGATGTAACAGTCCTGAAGGTCTTTGCCGTTCAGCCTTCACCCTCTGATAGTTTAGGCATTGAGACACGAACTTAGCTACATCTGCTTTCATTCCTCTCCACCAGTATAATTTCTTTAGATCATGATACATTTTTATACTTCCAGGATGTATCGAATAGACGGTGGTGTGGGCTTCTTTCATTAGTCGGTGTCTAATGTCCAAATTTTCTATTTTAGGTACACATATTCTTCCTTTGTACTTCAGTACCTTTTCATCATTTAAGATGAACTCGGGAATAGTCCTACCTTTTTCGATGTCTTCTTGTACTGTTCTCAGATAAGGGTCTGATGGTGGCTTTCACTTCATCAATTATATCAGGTACAATCTTCAATGTTTCAAACATATTTGAAAACTAATGAATAAACCCTTGTTGGTTGGTTCACCCGGTGCATCTATCACGAACTGCTCATTACCATAATTGAACACCTTTCCGGTAGTACACATTGCGGCAGTTGTGTTAACCTCTCCTTGAGATTTTATCATCGCTTTTCTACTCAGTGCATCAGCAACCACGTTAGCTTTTCCTGGATGATACTGGATATCACAATCATAGTCTTTCAACAGTTCCAACCATCTTCTTTGTCTCATATTTTGCTCCTTCTGATTAAAGAGATAAGTGAGACTCTTATGATCTGATTTAATCTGAAATTTCTCTCCATACAAATAATGTCCCCATATCTTGATAGCATGTACCACTGCCGTTAATTCCAAGTCATGAGTGGGATAGTTCTTCTCATGTGTCTTCAATTGTCTTGAGGTATATGCAATTACTTGTTCTCCTTGCATAAGTACACATCATAAACCCAATCCTGACGCATCAGTGTACAAAATAAATGGCTATCCTGGTATAGGAATAGTCAAGACCGGTGCAGATATCAATATAGCCTTCGATGTTTGGAAACTCTTCTCACATTTATCAGTCCAAACAAACTTTTCGCCCTTCTTAGTCAAGCTGGTGAGAGGTATGGCAATTCGGGAATAATCTTCCATAAATCGTCGATAATACCCAGCTAGACCTAGGAAACTTTTAATTTTTGCAACGCTCTTCAGTGCTTCCCACTTCACAATGGCTTCAATCTTGCTAGGATCCACCTTAATCCCTTCAGCGGATACCATGGCCTAGGAAGGCGACTTCATTTAGCCAAAACTCACACTTTGTAAATTTGGCGTAAAGTTTCTCTTCCCGTAATCGCTGCAGAGCGGCTCTTAGATTCATAATATAAGTTTTCTTGTCCTTGGAGTAGACCAATATATCATCAATGAATACAATGACCGACGTATCCAACATATCATGGAATACCCGATTCATAAGTTCCATAAAAGTTGCGGGTGCGTTCTTCAATCGAAAAGACATGACCAAAAATTCATAGTGTCCATATCTTGTCCTGAATGCTGTCTTCGAAATATCACCATCCTTAATCTTCAATTGATGGTATCCTGACCGCAGATCGATCTTGGAGAACACCTTGGCACCTTGCAACTGATCGAATAGATCATCGATCTGAGGCAATGGGTACCGAATCTTGATTGTCAGCTTATTCAGTTACCGGTAATTTATACACAGTCGAACACTACCATCCTTCTTCTTTACGAATAATACTGGCGCTCCCCATGGTGATATGCTAGGTCTGATGTAACCCTTGTCTAGTAGTTCTTGTAACTATACTTTTAATTCCTTTAGTTCAGTAGGAGCCATTCGATAAGGTGCTTTAGACACTGGTGCGGCTCTGGGTACCAAATCTATAACAAACTCTATAGCTCGGTCGGGCGGTACTCCTGGTAGTTCTTCAGAAAATACATCTGGAAAGTCACGCACGACATCAATATCCTACATTAGTGGTGCTTCCTTGGTGAGGTCGACCACTGAGACTAGATACCCAACTCCACCTTTCTTGAGGCATTTCCTAGCCTTTAATGCAGAGATGATGAGTTTTCGTTTACGGGGAAGTTTGGTTCCCGTAAAACTGAACTCTGCTCCTTCCTTGTCTTTAAATGTGAGCTTCTTTTCGGCACATAATAAGTTTGCAGAATTCCGAGCTAACCAGTCCATTCCCAAGATGACGTCAAAGTCTGCCATCTCCAGTTGAATCAAGGTTGCATCCAAAATTTTCTCGTTAATAAGAACTGGACATGGTCCTTAACCCTTTTCTAATTCCACTTCTAATCCCATTGGCGATCGTACAAGCAGTTTATAGTCTATGGATTTGAGGGGTAGGTTCAGCTTCTTTCCAAATGACACAGATATAAAAGAATGAGTAGCTCCTGAATCAAAGAGTACTCTGGCAGGAATGCCATTAAAAGGTACGATACCTATGATTTGTTTTAATTTAGTCTACATGCTCACACAATGTAACACCAAATGAATGGTTTAGGTCATACCTGTGACCACATCAGGCGATGTGGCAGCATCCTCAGATGTAACAGTATAAACCTTTCCTTGCTGTAGCTGCTTCCTGAGTTTAGGACACTCCCGTGAATAATGTCCTATTTGATTGCAGTTATAGCATTTTACTCCTTCATTATTTTGCTTTTGTTGCAGTTGAGCTGCTGGAGTAGTCTTGGCCGCAGCATTAAAACCTTGAGTACGGAAGGGTTTGAATGTCCTTGTATTTCCTCCATTATATGAATTTCTAGTTGGCCTTTTAATACCCCTATTTTGAGCAAAATAACTCTCTTTCTAGCTCGACTCTATCACCCGACAATTTGTACAGCTTCATTGTAGACTTTCTTTTCAAGTCCTAGTACATGTTCACGAATACTTCCCCTAAGTCCCATGATTAACCTTCAGGTCTTCGCATCTTCCGCTTGCATACTGACCGGTGCAAAGAAGAACAGCTCCTCATAACGCTGTTGATATGCATCGACAGTCATCTGTCCCTGATACAAACTCAAGAACTCTCTCTCCATAGAATCTCTGAAACCTCTACGAAAGTACTTCTCAAAGGATGCCTCCTTATATATACCCCAGGTCAGTTGGGCGTGCTTTGTTAACAGATAAGTCCGTGTGGACTTCCACCAGTGGTGTGCATCGCCTTTCAGCATGAACGTTGCACACAGTACTTTCTCCTCCTCAGTAACTATCATCATGAAATTTCTCTCCATTTCATCAATCCAGTGTGCTGGCCACAAAGGATCAGCTGGCTTACCATTGTATTCCTTGGGCTTTATCTTCAAGAAACGCTCGACTAGTCTGGAGTGGTCCAGCTGATACAGAGCGTAGGCCCCATACATAGGTGGTTGGTACTGATAACCACCTTGAGCTACTTCAGGGTTCTGTACTGGAGCCTGCATGACTGGAGTTTGAGGTACATGGGGTACCGTGTTACTACCCCCTTGTACTGTGCTTGCCTGTCTTACTAGCATTGGTGTCGTCTATGCAGTTGGAAAATCCATGCCTATGTCAGCTTGCATATTAGCTTGTACCTGTTGTATTTACTGCAGCTGTTGTGCCAAGTTCATTACTGCTGTAGCCAGGTCTATAGGTGGGCCTGGCAAGTTGGTAGGATTTGTTTGGTCATTTACCACGGACGGTGTCGTATTCAGATTCTCCTGTGTCTCAGGATGTATATGGCTGTCTTCCTCCACAGGTGGTGGTGGTGGAATAGAGTTACGGCTTTGTTTGGTCACTCTTCGCCTAGCCATTTTCTATTCTGATGATGGTAGTGCCTGTAACCAATCAAAGCACATGTGAGGCAATCAATATAGTTGTTCTCCAGTCAAAATCCAACTAATCAAGATAATTTTCAAAATTTTCAGATCATTCTGACAAAATACTGTATTTTCTATTGTAGGGTCGATGGTAGGGTCTATCCGTATGCGACCCTAGGGTATGCGACCCTGAGAATCACTATCAACTTACCGAGAGCCTAGGGTCGATGGTAGGGTTGGTATATGTCCGACCCTAGTTCCTTGTCAGATCACCGAGAGGCTAGGGTCGATGAGGGGGTCGGAGGTAGGGTCGCATGTTTTGGTCGAATTATGCGACCCTAGGACCCAGAATCAGGTTTTTAAACCAGATTTTGGATTTATTTCTCATTCTTTCTCCTGCCTTTCGACTCAACTCGTTCCTCTGAGTTGCTACAGTGATGACCCCGACCCGTTTGGTGATTCTATCATACATTCGTGACTTGCACTCCTTCTCTTCAGATGTGTTCTCTACTGTTTCATGTTTTTAAGGTTTCCTAAATAGGGTTTTTCCCAATTATATCATTTTCTTCAAATTAATATTTTTTTAACCGTAAAAATTTGATTTTTATTGGGGGCTTTTGCTGTTGGTCACCCAATGGGCGAAAGCCCTCAAAAATATTTGACTTTCATCGGTTGGTTATCGAGAAACTTGAAAATTTCCATTTTTGCCCTAATTTTTTATATTTTTTGAATTTATTAAAATTTCTTCAAATTCAATCTTTCTAGATTAAATTCCCAACTGTATGAACCTTGCAAGATGGTTTGGAACCTATGTAAGTCCTCCTTCCCAAGTGGTTGGGTGAAAAGTAAGGCTTTTGACCAATTTATGTTGTTATCATGCCAAAAATTTTGAGTTTTTCACCATTACTGATCTATCATCTATTTTCTTTGTTTTGGCAGATAACATGGTTCGTACCAAGGTTCCTAGGTCTCATGACCCGATCCGCTTCCGCTCCAACGAGGCCAAAGCTTAGTATGCTCATTATGCACGTAAGAAGGTAGAGGGAGGTCATCGTGTGGACTTGGCTAGTCTAGTCTTGTTCGACATAGAGAGGGAATTTGGTGACATGGGCTGGATTCCCATGATTACCTATGATGCTTATACCCATCCGGATCTGGTGAGATAGTTCTATAGTAATCTCCAGGTAGTGGGAAATTACAATGACACTGAGAGGGGTAGGGAGCTTAGGATCACGAGCTACATCAAAGGAGTATAGGTTTCCTTTGACTGCCAGCATTTAGCGGACCTCTTGGGCATATCACATGATAGCCCTTTAGTGTACTATGCTCCCAGAGAGCCCCAGTTCTTTTCCTTGGATATGCGGGCTGAGATAGACCGTCAGCTTATCAGAGAGGATCGCTAGGAGATGAAAGCGATCAACCTACATCCAGAGCCTCGGGTGTACTGTAAGATCATCCAGCACAACCTGATACCCCAGAGTGGACATTACGAGAGGAACTCCCAGTTGACCCAGTACTTACTTTACTGTATCTACACTAGGCAGCCTGTCTGCCTCCCTTATATTATTATGAGGACGATGATCTGTGCTATGCTGCCTGGTCAGATAGGCAACCTACCTTATGGACGTTTGATCACCACCCTGCTTACCCTCCTAGGTGTTGATTTAGTGGATGAGAGGATTCAGGAAAAGACCTTCTCATCGGTTCTGGACTGGGAGGCCATCAGTAGGATGGGCATGCGGGATGCTCAGGTTAGTGATGAGGAGAGGAACGCTCTGGTGCGTCCTCGTACTCGGGTGGAGGTGGCAAACGCTGAGGCAGCAATAGCAGCCGCTGGAGCAGGGGTTCATGGGGGTGATGCTAAGGATGAGGATCGTATGTACATGGATGTAGACTCCATACCTCCTCCATCACCTCTGCATTCTACTGGAGCTGGTCCATCTCAGACTCCTTCATGCATGGCTGGTCCTTTACGCCCACCATCAGATGATATGATGGGATTACTTCATGAGATCAGGGAGGCTCAGCGCGGGATGGATTTGAGAGTGGGAGAGCTTCTAGATGCTCAGTGTGCATCTGATCAGTGGATGACTGCATTGATGGCTAGTCTCCAAACGACCCAGACTCAGGTAGCCTGGTTGACTAGACTCTATGCTGAGGACTATGACAGAGATCACGAGGCACCGCCTCCTCCATCACTTCCAGCTCCATGATGTATTTTTCTTTTATTCTTCTTTTGTATTACAGAGTAACTGTCTGGGTTGTAGACTGTACTCTGCATTGGATATGTATATAAACTTGCTTTGGTTTGATGTATATAAACTTGTTTCTCCCTTTATAGGTGCATTATACTCTTTCTTAATTTTGTCTCAAACAACACAGGCGCTTATAGTGTGTTCTTATTACAGCTTTTAAATTAAATCCTAACTCAGTTTACGAACTTTTATGGAAGTACTGGTTTAATAGACAGGGCCTGAGAGCTCTGATACCAAGTTGTCACACCTCAATTCCATACTGTTCAGAACGGTGTGTTAAATCGCTAATAAGCCAATGTTTCAACCAGGATCTCAAATAGGCTGTGTTCGTTTGCTTAAACCATACACATCCACAACCATAATCAGAGTAAATACATAATAGCGGAAGTCTTAATATTAAATGAACTGAGAATCTAAATGTGATAATCAAAAATAAAATATCCAATTATCTTGGATTGACTAAGACATAAGTAAATAAAATATCAAATTATATTTCATTAATAAAAATCTAATCGAAAATGCATGAGTTGCACTCGGATGACGAGTCATGCGTCTCCACTATATCTTCTGAATCCATCGCTGCAACATGCCCGTATGCGGGAGCATTCATATAATCTTCCACAGTCGTACCTACATCATCAACTAAAATATTCGAATTCAAAAAGGGTGAGCACACATCACGCTCAGTGAGCAAACAAAATAATGCAACAAACATATGCATGCATTCAATTCATATCTTTGGTCTGCTTCATAAGTTTGTAATGTGCTATAGAAAGGTTCGGTGGCCGCCTCGCCTCTATACACAGGGTGTGGAAGCCCACCCAACGGATCAAACACCATTGTCGCCCACATCCACCCCACTATGGAATAAAGATAGAGCTAAAGTGCTTAGGACCGCACCGCATTACACTTCCCCTGATGCTCTACCCATACCAACACGTAAGCCCCTGTTGGCGAGGGCTTGCAAACTGGGCTCACAACTAACCAATCCTATTGTCAAACAGTATATCCAAGGCCTCAATCCAGCATCCCTCAATACATCCATAGAGATAGAGCTAAGGCCTCCTGACAGAGTCAGAGACTACACGGTCCAAGGCCACCTCCCCTGATGCCCTATGACATAATAGTTCTGCTAAGGTAATAGCGATACGACGATGTCAGTGGACAAGACTTGAGTAGAGATAGGGCTAAAGTGCTTAGGACCGCACCGCATCACACTTCCCCTGATGCCCCACTCGCATCAAGTACACTAACCACACACAAACATTCACATGCCTATTCCTAACATCATCATTATCATCATGTTGTAAATAAATTGAATTAAATATGCATGAACAATAATAACAGGAATAGTATATGACATGTGATATGCACATTACAATCATACAATCATAGAATCATACATGGTATTGGACTCAATAAACAAAAATAGTTTATTATTAACCAATTAGTTTAGGTCTTATTCCCTCACCTTTGCTTGAGTGTAGATCCTCTTTCAAGCTTTAAGAATCACCTTTATATCACTAGGAAAGCCTAGTAAGTCGATAAATTTTAATTAGAATTAATTCCAATAATTGTAAGCTTGTTGTATAGCTAGGGTCGCAAGTTGGGTCGCTGGTAGGGTAGTAGTTTTCTGAGACCCTAGGGTGTAGGGTCGATCATAGGGTCGGTTATCCATGGACCCTAGGTGAAACCATAGCCTCCCTGGACTTTCCGAGAGCATGGGGTCGATCCTATGGTCATGTAGGGTCGGTTACTAATCGACCCTACGTGCTACCACATGTAGTTTGAGTCGACCTTTCATCCTATAGTCCATTCTTTCATGTTTGGATCCTTTGGCTTACTTTTATAGTCCATTCTATGATTGTTCTATGGCTCAAAACTCTAGGTTACACACTTTACTTTGTTTACGATGATTCCCTCCATGGATTCCATTGGAATTTATCCATGGATGGATGATTTGGGTTTCTCCTAGATCCTACCCTCTTTATAAACTATTCTAGGGTCTTACACAATTCATGGAGAATATTTTCATACCTTAGACTTGCTGAATTCAGAGATTTCTCTGAATTTTCTTCTCCTTAGCGTTTTTCTCTAACTTTCCTTATCTTCTCCTTCTCTTCCTTCTCTTCTCTTTCTCTCACTTTCAATTAGGGTTTCAAAAGGAGTGAAAAAGCCTAAGGGACATCCTATTTATATAGGAAAACCTCACAAAATCTGTCCCAATGAGTTTAGGAAAGGTTCCCTTTGAATTAGGAAAGTTTCCTAATTTTCGGTTTCTGTCTGTCATCCTATGGTCGATGCTAGGGTCGCAGAATCCGTCGACCTTGGGGTCTCAAGTCATCCGACCCTAGGACCTGAAAACCATGGGTTGGATTCTTTTGAGGTGGGGGTCGATCCCACCTGTTTAGGCATGTGACCCTACCCTCCATTATACTATTTTTGGGTCAATTTAATACCTGGTCTTGTGATTTCCTTCACGCACTTGGTCCATGTGGCTCGACCATGATAGGTAGACCTGATATATGGTGGTAAGACTGGTTAGTTCGGTATGGGTCTTACATGGGGACTTTCCCAACGTCTCAGCAAATGAGGGTGACACAAAAGAGTGGGTCACTCTCCAATCGAATAGTTCTTAAGCTGGTAGATCGAATATGGATATGGTAGCTAAAGGTACGTACTTGTTAATTTAATTGATACTTCATGGACATACTCAATTCATACATAATAGATTAACTACTGTGACAGAGAGATACCTGTAATTACACTGGTAGAATTTTTAGCATCTTACATCATAGTGGCATAGACCTTGCCTTGCTACAACCCTTGCTTCGGTAGGTGAGGGAAGTATCTGGAAATGTGTCCCTCCTGTTGACAATTGTAGCTCCTTACTAGGCTAGGTGCTATCTCAATAGAAGCAGGAGTAGCAGACTTCTTCATCAGAGCTTGGTTGGTCACCTTCTTCATAGCTATGGTTCAGAATGGCTTCTTAACGTTGCGTTTGTTAGAGAAGGTACTTGTTCTCTTGGTACCCAATGTTGTCACTCTATCTTTCCAATGTGCTTGATAACCATCTCGTTGGCTGTCTTCCACAACCTTGGTTGTTTGAACGACGCTGACATAAGTGGTTTGACCCTGAGCCTTGACAATGGCTCAAACTCCTCCTCTAAGACAGTCAGTAAATCTCTTTACTTTTTGTGCTTCAGTGTACATACTTGGTGTGGCGAGGTAATATAGTCGTTCAAAGTTTCTCTGATATTTAGTGGCTGATCATTGCACTTGGCTGAATATCAGATATTCGGTTTCCTTTTGGTCTCTGTAACTTTGGGGAAAATAATTACCAAAGAATGCCTCCTTGAAATTTTCCCATGAAAATTTTTTGTATCTGGCCTCCAGGATAGGCCTTATTGAATCGCACCAGTTATTCGATTCATCCTGGAACATAAAGGCAGTGTAGAGTATTTTCTACTCGTCGGTGCATGGCATCATTCGGAGTGTCTTTTCAATGGTATGCATCCATATGGCATGACACAAAGGCTCATTTCCTACACCGGTGAACTTAAGAGGCTTCATTTTCTGGAAGGCTTCCACTAACATTGCCTTCGGTGTCAATGTAGGTGGTAACATCACTAGTGGTATAACTGATGCAATCCCTGCGGGTGCTGGTGGTATATGTTGGTGCACATGGGCTGTAGTTGTCGGTGCAGTAGCGGGTATCTGGTTCATATTCGGGGGCACTGGCACTTGGACAGGTGTTGGGTTGATTGGAGGTGCCTGAGCTAGTGTGACTGTTGGAGTTGCTTTCCCACAAATTGTGGCTATGAGTCCAATCATTAACCTTTTTCCTTTAGCCGCTTCAGCGACAAAAATAAAATGAGGAGACCGGGAGGTCACATAGGTAAGTCTTCCCTCCTTTCATTGCTTGGATTTTATTCCGCCGCGGATGTGAGCCCCATTTGGTTTCTTGGGTAGGAGAGGAACGATAGTGTCCCCTGCGGAGGGAGCCGGCCCAACAGTCTGGCCGTGGTTCCAATTCAGAATCCAAGACAATGTTGATGGTGGAATAGCACAAGAGTGGTGGCAGTTTCGGCTTGAGGCATTGCGGACCGCAAGATCAATAGACGCTGACTTCAATGTGCACTCTTGAAGTAGCCAGGTCTAAATAGAACTAGGGAACCAACAAGAGAAAGGTGTGGTGCCGCAATCCTGCAACCAAACAAGGGAATAGATATTTAGGAGATAGTGTTGCTGGATTCTTAGGTCACGGGCAAAATTTCCCATTATTGTGGTAAGCTCCACTTCCATCACTGTCAGTGGTGGCGGCGGTACAAGTGCAGGCTGTTGGTGTAATCCTGGTGGAGGTATTGGTTCTTGAGTCACTCCTTCTGGTGGAGCATTACTGTCAGCTATGCTAGGTTCATGCCGTCGTCGCCTGGTACTGGCAGCCATGATCAGAAACTTCTCTCATACCTGAAAATTTGTAGACAGTAAGTCATATTTTGGGTGTGAATGTTTAATTTTACATCATTACAAGGTGGAACATCATGTTTCAACTCAATCTACATTTTCCAACTTATGGCAGATGAACCAAACGGTCAAACATTCAACTTCATCGAAGCAAACTGAAAAATGGCCGTGCAGTATTCAACTGCATCTCTATTTCGGTGAGGGGTGTACTGTACGTGATCAACCACACATCACCATCTCAATTAAATTAAAAAGGATGCAATTCTTTTCTCATTTCCTACTGTAGCGCAGCCTAACTGCAGTTAGAGGATAGTGCACACCCCAAATTTGTTCTTGAGGCTTCCCTTGGTGATTTCTTGCTTCCTTTCACCTCGAAATTGTCACCATACCTAGCTACGGTAAGTTCTTCATATCAATTTTCGTTTTTGAGAACCCTAGGTTGGGGTTTTGTCAATTTCTTCTTGTTTCCTCCATGTAATTGCTTAAAACAATGGGTCATTGCTATAATATCATTATAAAGTGTTTCCCATATTCAAAATCAAGATTTTTCCCATTTTTCTCCAAAATTGAAATTTGGGTTTTCTCATTTAATGATTTCTTTAATCCCATGAGCACTTTAATTCACTTCCTGGGATCTATACTAAAGTTTAGAATGTCTTAGAATCTCTTTTGAATCTCACTTAATCGAATACATGAGTTTCTCCATTTCGATTATTTTCCCAAAATTTAGTTTTGTTAACTGAGATAGGTTCCAATCCTTTAAATTATCATTTTGATCTCTTGTCATGTACATTGGTTGGTTGATATCAATTCTTCATTTTCTAATCCATCATTCCTACTTTTCTTGTATAGGTTTCCATTGTCTACATATTTCACTTACTTACATGGCTACCAGAGATATCCATGGCTCTTTTGGGGTTGAATCTTTTGCTGCGGGAGCAGACAAACAGCAGGGACATCCACCACCAGCCTATGACCCCTTTCATTTCAGATTAGCAGAGGCTGCTATAGCTTGGCCAGCCTTTGAGCATAGATCAGTAGAGCCTAGCCGGTTCGTTATTTAGGAGGAATTAAACATATTCGATGTTGGGCAGGCATTTACTGAGACGGGTTGGTTGCGTGTTATTAGCTTTGACTTACCCACCCAGGTAAACATGGTGCAGCACTTCTACTGCAACTTGCAGGTGGATGGGGGCATGGAGGATGATGCAGATGGTTCTACCCTACAGATTTCCTATTGGGTTAGAGGCCATCTAGTTGTCATTACCATTGATAGTTTGGTATGGAGTTTGGGCATCTCTCCTGAGGGAGAGAGGGTTTATGTAGAGCCCAAATTCCCTGTGGTTGGTGAGTAAGAGTTGGCAGAGATCCGAGAGCAAATGATGTTGGGTCTGGACTTGCGCAAGAGCCCCTGTCGTCCCGTGCCTAGGATATACAGTCACATTACGTAGCACAACTTGGTGCCTAGAGGCGGACATAGAGATGCCATAGTATATCTTTATAAGTTCATGGCTTACTGCATCACTGTCTGTTATCAGATATGCCTTCCTTACCTGATCATGAGGACCATGATACATACAACTTTATACACATGGATTGGTAGTCTTTCATACGGTCGGTTGCTCACCCAGTTGTTCTTCAATATGGGGTTCAACCTTTCTGTGGAGATTGATGAGGAGACTAGGGTGCACATAGATTTTAGTTGGGACACACTGCACAAGCTCTGGCTTTAAGATGTTGTGCTTAGTGATGTGGAGCTAGAGCAGCGTCCACCACCTCGTCCTATTCGTAAACGTCAGCCAACCAGGAGGGCTCAGGATAGGGTTGTCATATCTTCCTCCTCTTATGATGATGAGCCAGCAATACCTAGTGACAGTGGAGATGCTTCTCCTATGCAAGTAAATTTAGATGAAGATGTTCCATTTAGACCGGTAGCAAAGGACATGGCCACGTCTATTGATGAGCAAGAGAGTTCATCACATGATATTGGTGGTGATGAGGTGCCAGCAGTGACGGCTCATCAAAGTGCGGTTGTCGTGATGTCAGAGTTACTAGAGCTATTGGGTGATGTTAATTCCATGGTGACTACGTTGGATGACCAGCGACGAGCATATTAGACCAGTTTAGCTGCACACAAGCGGCGTATGCTTCAGAAACCTACCAGCATGGAGTAGGAAGTGTCTAGGCTTGAGCGAGGGTTCATCCAATTCCAGGATGCACTGGATGCTATTAGACATGAGGTCACTTACACTTGAACTGCATTGGTTACTGAGGGTCTCATTGCTCCTATGCCTAATGACGTGGCTATTTCAGCATGAGCTAGACGTAATAGCACTCATCGACGATGGCTTTGATAGTAGTGAGAGTTTGGGTCACCTATTCTACCGATAGTCCTGATCGCCATACGATCAAGGTTCCCAGCATGGAGATTCATAGATCATCTCATGCTCATTTCGTCTATCTCTGTTATATCTCATCGTATACATTTTATACTCTTTGAGATTATGTTTGGTATTGAAGGGTGAGGATCGAATTGTGGATACCAACCCATCTTTAGTACATTATGCACTGTGGTTCCCTGGATGTTTTCATTTTTTGTTCTCATGTTTAGATACGCTATGCTTTTATTTCATTATTATTTATCTTGTAGTTTATTCATAGTTCTTAGTCCCCATAGTATATGTTTTATGCTTCCTAATTTCAGCTTCTAGTATATGGTAGTGTATATGTATGTTATGATTTAAGTGTTTATTTCTTTTGGATTTGGGGGCGTATTGCCTATATGAACAATTTATATTTGAAGACTTAATTATTCTACTTATTCTTACAATGGTTTGGAGATATATATTATATTTAACATTTGATTAATCAGCTTCTATGGTTATAATTTATATTCTACTATGTTATGGTTGATTAACTCTTTCCTTGTGGCGTGTTTAAATTTATTAATGCTCTGTGTGTGTTTGGATGGTTTAAATGATTGGCATACCACATTTCATGATCCTAGAAGGGGATTTCCAATGCCCTGAAATAGGATGTGGAGATCTCGTCCATACCATAGTATTGATATGTTGGGAACAAGGTGTGACTAAAATAGGATGTGTAGATCATGCATATTTCCATTTGCCTGTCTGTTTCCTTACTGAGCTCAAGTTGGAGAACTCACCCTTGTGTACACAAACTTTTTAGATGTTGTAGGTAATACTGTAGCTGACTATGTGAATGCTCCTACTATTTCTTCTATGGCTTACATGGATGTTCAAGTTGTGCAAGGCGATGATCATGATAGTGACTGCGAATGCGACGCTTGCGTGTTCGAGTAGAAGAAACAAGAGATGCTCTGTCAATTGCTAGAGGAAGATGAAGTTTTGTTTCATTTTAGTTATCTTCCAACTTACTTCCTTTTACAAGTATTATTTTACAGCCCAATGTTATAGGGCTGGATTAAGAATGGTTTTTCATTTGTGGTTGTAGGTGATTGAACCAGAATAACTTTTGATACAATGTTATTTATTTTATTAAATTATTAATAGAAAGCTCAGTTGATTTAATGATTTTCTGCTATCTATATACTTTGATTAATTTTATTGTGACATTGGTCATGATGTGGTTGAGTCGGGCATGACACCGCTAATGTGATTCTGGATTAGACCAAACATAAAATACATATAGGTTCAGTCAGCTCTGAAATTTTACATATCGTAAATTTAGGGTGTGACAAGTTTGGTATCAGAGCTTTAAGCTTTGTATGCCACTCAACCCAGACAATGTCACTTATATTTCAATCCACTGAGCATTAGGTTTCAATAAAAATTGAAAGACCATAATTGGTAAATATGAAACAAATATGTTGTTGTGTGCTAAACACCCAAAAGCATAACGTGCTAGGGAACGACTTAGAATTAATGCGAACAAAAAGTTGTGTGAATGAAAGACATATTTATATAAAAGAGGAAATATTAATACAAAAAAAGTAATCAGATGTTCAAATGAGTATGGTTCACAAGCCGAACCATTACTCGCCCAAAATGATATCAAGGTAAAATGATAAAAACACCTGTGTCTGATGGGGGAGGTGTAGACCCGCGAACCTGCTGGAAAGTCTGCACCTGTGTTGTACCCACAGTCGAAGTCTCGCCCATGTCCCTTAAAGACAGCAAACCTACTCTCATCGACATCACCTGTATGCTATCAAGGGGAGTAGAGAAGGTGGACTAAACAAGTGACATCCGTCAGATCTGGTTTACCATTGTGTGAGCCTGCTCTCTTTGATCAGCTAGGATACCTTGAATCTCTGTCATGACATCATCCAACATAGCGCGAACAAGTGTAGGACCTGAAGGGAGACCACCACTCTCTTTTGGTATCTTTACTGGTACATCCTCATCCTCGCTATCTATCTCATCTGCGTCCTCCACTGTAGGAACCTCTCACCCTCTAGGTGGGGGTGGTGGTCTAGCTTGCAACTCATCATCAAATAATACCACCTCATGCAACTCCATCTTCATGATGGCATACCAGTCGAAGTTAGCAGCCACCGTCTCGTTATTGGAAAATGCCCCATACATGTCAATGTCATACAGAGTGAAGAGGTGTGTGAGAAGTCTCCCATACTATAGATAGGAAGAACTGGTACTCTCTGTAGCCATGAGCATAGTCCTCATTAGGATGTAGGGCAAGCAGACGGGAGTGCAAGTCATCAAGCAATATGTCAGGAACTGGCAGAAGGCTGACACTTCATTGTAGTGGCCGCCTAGAGGAACAATGTTGTGTTGGACTATCCTGCAGTATACTCTGGGAATAGGATGGTAGTTGGCACACTGATTCCTATGGCCTAGGATGAGGATCTGACTCCAAATCTCTGTCCTCATACCCTCTGTCAGAAATTTCTTCTTTTTTAGACCACTAAAAACCACTTCGCCATCCATAGAAATTCCCAAAAGACCCGCCAACTACTCGGTGTTGAATGAAATGTCAGCAACCATCACTCAGCTAGTTATACGCAAATCGTGAGCAGTGGAAAACTCACCAAAACCATTCACTTGAAGGTTGAAGTAAAACTATCTCACCAACTCTGGCCTGGTGATGATGTTGTAGCAAAGAACAGGTAACCAGCCCATAGCATCAAAGATTGCTTGAACATCGAAATGCTCCAAGTCCTCAAATACTACCCATCTACCCACCTTAACAAGTCTATTCTCGAACCAGGGGTATGACTCCTATGCTTCCAGTGAGCGAAACTGTAAGTAGTCAAATACTGGAGAAGTAGGGACTCTGGACCTATTTCGAGGAGCTATTTGACTGCAAAAGAAACAAATAGCAAAAGTTTAAACACATTTGACGAGAAAGAAGCAAATAAAAATAGTAGTAGACGAAATAAGAAATCAGTAGAGCGACGTCAAATAACAGAAATGTCACAGAAAAAATAAAAATAAAAACCCCATGATTATGTTGATGAATAATGGAACTCCAAGTTTGATTGATAATAACCATGGAAACCATGGAGGAACATGCAATAGGCATTTGGAAGTGAATTACAATCTAAGCATGGTAGGTTGTATTCATATGAGAAAAAGATAGGGAAAAAGTTGCATAAATGGACAAACTTGAATACAAGAAAAAAAAATCTCAATTTTGGCATGGTTTCCAAGTATTATGTTATGTAGAGTGTGAAATAGTCAATTGCAATCACAACAAAAGCATTATGGAAGCATTTGATTAAACAAAAATATGCTAGAAAGGTTTTAAAATGAAGAACTCAAGGAAAAGGAGAAGTTACGGTTTGAAAACAAGAATCCCAAACCCTAGAAATGAGAAAAGTATGAGTAGAAACCAAGAATCTTACCTTAAACCGAAGTAGAGGAAGTTTAAATGGATTGTCGAAGGTTGGAAGTCCATCGGATGCGAAAACTTGGTGTTCGTACGCAACAAGGAGAGTCCACACCGTTGGAGAGAAACAAAAAGAATGAACAATAAAGTTTAAATCCTGCATGGGATTTATAGGGAGGGAAAATTTCCTCAACTGGTCGTAATTCCTGATGGAAATTGCAATCCATTATCTCAACCGGGTTTCCCACCAGTCAGGAAATTTGCTCTCTATAATGGTACTGGTCGCGCCACTATCGCAACCGGATATCACGATCGGATAGTTCCCAATGACCCAAAATTGGTTACAATCATGAATTATCGAAACCGGATGCCCCGACCGGATAAGGGAAATTTTGATTAAAATGTTTAGTTGCTTATTACGTATTGATGTCGTTTCGTGCATGTTCTATACCCATGCTACCCTTATACTGTTATCATAAAACATGTTACTAACTATGTTATGAAACATTTCAGGAATCGTTATCAGTCATGAATGACACCTAATACCCACTCAGATTCACGCAATAACAGTCAGGATGATGATAATCCAAACGACACACAACCACATACCTTGCCTCTTGGTGATGGCACTCAGGGGGAAAACATGTTGCCGCCGCCACCTGAACCTTCTGCGGAAAACATCCCAACAATTATGAGGAACCTAGCTCACACTATGGGCTAGGAACAGCGGGATGTACTGGAGGAACCGCAGTGGAAAGCTACATGACCTACTTGAGACCATGCATCAATTTTTGAAGCTAAAACTGAGGACATTTATCAAGAACTATGAGGACCCCGCCCCACACAATCTATGTACTGGGTTCAAAACATGGAGAAGGTAGCTAGAATCCTTGACTGTTCTGATGACCAAAAGGTTGCTTATGCTGCTTATCAGCTGGAAGGAGCACCGTACCGATGGTGGCAGGGCCTGAAACCCGTGTTGCAACAACAACATGGGAAGCTCACCTGGGAAATGCTTCAAAAATCTTTCTTGGCTCGTTATGTTCCTCAAGCACCTACCTGCAAAGAGAAAAACCTATTCGCTCAAGGTTAGAAAAACTTAAAGGAATTAATCAAGATGCACCAAGCTGTGAATAAGCATTTTGACAAGGGTGAACGTCCCGAGGAAGTCACCAGGGCATACATGGAGTATATGATCGCAGGAGATCTCTACGCCTGGTGGGGATAGCAGGAACAACCTAAGGCATCACCTCAAAAAATGAATCTCCACGACATCTGCAAGGAAATGATCTCTTAACTATGTGCTCACAAGGACTACACAATACAGTCACTAGGAAAAGAGATCGAATTGATTCAGAGGAAGAAATCTCTAGGAAGTTCTACCAGACTTGTGGTGATGGTGGGGATTAAACCCTGACCCAGGGTAAAGGTAATCAGGGATTTCCCTAAAGGGATACTCTAATGTTCGTGTTATTGAAGAAGGGGGCACACCATAACTCAATGACCCCAACTTGTAACAACATCTAAGAGAGAGTCAAGTCCAGATGGACCCCAGATTGAACCAAATTCCATAACACCGACTAGCCTCCTGAGCACTACAAGAAAAACAACCCCTCAGACCAAGAACTCAGAGTTACTGGCCAAGAAAATACAAAAGAGGGAAAAATAGAAGTTTTCGATGAAGATGAAGAAAGAGAACAGTCATCCTCTCAAGCAAGAGAGACATAAAGGGGGAGGATACCAAGAAGGACATCGAAGTGCAATCATGCATGTAACAAAACCTTTCATGATATGCTCTCAAATTAAATGATCATGCATAACTGTACAAATAGACCAGCATTGGTAGACGAAACCTAATTAGTAGGATAAACTAGAGTGTAGGTTAAAAAGGTTACCATCAATTGAAGATAAAGAAGAGTGACATACCTAAGACAGCCTTCCAAACTAGGTATGCGCACTATGAATTCTTAGTCATGTCATTTAGACTGACGAATGCTCCAACATCATTCATGGAACTCATGAATCGAGAGTTTCATGATATGCTAGATACCTTAGTAATAGTCTTCATTGATGACATTATAATCTATTCCTGCAATGAAAAGGAGCATAAGGTACACCTACGACAAGCCTTATAGAGATTAAGGGAGAAGACTCTCTACGCCAAGTTCAAGAAATGTGACTTTTGGCTGAACAAAGTGGCATTCCTAGGTCACGTAATATTAGTCGAAGGAATCAAAGTGGATCCCAATAAGATCAAGGCCTTCATAAATTGGAAAGAACCCAAGACCATTACTGAGATTCATAGTTTCTTAGGTTTAGCTGGGTACTACCGCAGGTTTGTGGAAGATTACTCTAGGATCGCAGTACCTCTGATAAAGCTAACTAAGAAAAGGAAATTTTTATTTGGTCAGACCAATGTGAGAGAAGTTTTCAGACTTTGAAGGGTAGATTAGTCTCAACTCCCATATTGACCATTCCAAGGCTAAGTGAACCTTTCACCATACACTGATGCCTTAAAATTAGGCTTAGGATGTGTGCTCATGCTAGGAGACCAAGTCATAGCATATGCCTTATGCCAATTGAAGAAACACGAGGAGAACTACCCTACCCATGACTTGGAGCTAGCAGTAGTAGTCTTTGCTCTTAAAGGATGAAGACACTATCTCTATGGTGAGAAGTTTCAGATCAAGTCTAACCACAAGAGCCTTACATATTTATTCACTCAGAAGGACTTGAATATGAGGCAACAAAGATGGGTGGAACTGCTAAAGGACTACGATTGTGAGATATCATACCACCTAGGCAAGGTGAACATAATAGTTGATGCCTTGAGCAGAAAAAGCCTCATGAGATTAGAGGAAGGGAATGAACCTGTTGCAAAATGAACAGCATGAACGAGTACCCATAAGGAAGTTCAAGAGGAGCTAGATGTATCAGAAGGATCTCTAGGAAAGGATGTCATATGTGAACTTGTAAGCCTGTTCATGGCACTACAAATAAAGGCAGAACTAGTTACGAAAGTAGGACGAGAACTACCTACGGACCCTTACCTCAGGACACTGAAAGAAGACCCAAAGAAGGGGAGAATAGACCTTGACTTCACTCTCTTGGGCAATGGTGCACTCAGATTTTAAGGAAGACTCTATATCCCAACAATGACAGAACTAATTAAAGAGAAAAAATTGAAGGAAGCCCATAACGCACTATACTCAGCTCACCCAGGAAGTACGAAGATGTACCAAGACTTGAGGAAAACCGTCTGGTGGAGGGGATGAAGGTAGATGTGGCAGACTTTGTATACAAATGCTTGACATGCCAGCAAGTAAAGGTAGTCAGGTAGAAACCTTCGGGATAGCTTCAACCACTATCGATACCGGAATAGAAGTGGAACTGCATTACTATGGATTTTGTAATCTGGTTAGCCTTAAGACCCAGAGTAGTAGATCCGGTTTGGGTAATTGTGGACCGGCTCACAAAGACAGTAAGGTTCATAGTGATAAGACCCTAGTACACGACGGATAGACTAGCAAGACTGTACTTGAACCAAATAGTTTGCCTACACGGCGTACCACAAAGCATCGTACCAGACAGAGATCCCAGATTTACCTCTAAATTTTGGGAAGGACTACAACAGGCAATGGGTATTAAGCTTAATAAGCTGAACTTCAGTACAACCTTCCACCCTCAGATTGATGGCTAGTTAGAGAGAACCATCTAGATCTTGGATGACATGCTACGTGCTAATGCCATCGACTTCAAAGGATCTTGGGTTGAAAAGATACCATTAATGGAGTTCGCATACAACAACAACTATCAGTCTAGCATTGGTATGGCCCCATATGAAGCCCTATATGGGAGAAGATGTTGAACTCCCTTATATTGGGAAGAAGTCCGAAAAAGGATAATCATCGGACCAGACTTCATATAAGAAACTTGTCGAGAAATTGATCTGATCAGAGAAAGGATCAAGGCTGCACAAACCTGCCAGAAGAGCTATTCCGATGCCAGGAGGAAAGACATCAAGTTTGTTGTAGGAGACAAAGTGTTTTTAAAGATTTCACCCTTGAGAGGGTTAAAGCGCTTTGGCAAGAAGGGAAAACTGAGTCCTAGATATGTGGGACCTTATGAGATCATCAAGCGATACGGAGCAGTAGCCTACCAGTTAACATTGCCACCATCCTTGTCGAGCATACACGACGTATTCCATGTATCCATGCTGAAAAAGTACATCTTGGATCCATCTCACTTATTAGAGGTAGATCCTCTAGAGTTGAGTCAAGATCTAACACTCAAACTCGAGCCTCAAGAAATTTTAGATAGAAAGGTTCAACACCTTAGGAACTGGGATGTCTACTATGTTAAAGTATTGAGGAAGAACCAACATGTAGAAGACCTTTCATGGGAAGAAGAAGAGTCGATGAGGAGAAAGTCACCCTAATTGTTTGAGAATGTAGGTAAGTGAAATTTTGAGGATGAAATTCTTTAAAGGGGGAAGTTGTAAGACCCGCACCCAGAAAACCCAGCCTAACTGGGATTTTCCTACCCTACTAGGGTTTTCCACCGTCGACGAACATAACCCCATGTCAAATTGAAAACCAACTCGAACTAGGTACAAACCATTTTGATTGAACCCAAAACTTTAGACTAAAACTCACAAAACCAGTCACCGGTCCCTATTTATAGGTCCCAAAAAGTCCCAACCGGACATCGTGACCGGTAAAGCCTGGACAGACTACCCACGAAAGAAAAATTCAAAATTTAGTTTCTAGTTAATCTAGGAATATTTCCTAGACCTAGGGATGACCCTAATGGGTCCCACCTCACTCCTAATTGATCTAGAGTTGGTTAAGGAGGTAGAGAACCCAAGGGATTCCATAGGATGCCAATTGGCAACCCCTTATAGTCTCACTCTCTGAGGAGTTCTACCCTAAAACACTCCCCAAAACCCTACCTCTCTCAGAGCATCATTATAAACCCTAGAGTTTTGATGCGTTCCTAGAGAGAGGAGAAAATTGGAGGAAGAAGAAGGAGGCTGAAAGGAAAAAGTGATTTGAGAATCACTACTAGGTTTCAATACCATTGAATAGCTATTCAAAACCAATGTAAGTAAACCCAATCCTGTTTCGAATCTGATTGAGACAGAGTAGAATGAAAAGAACCTTGGTTCATCAACCATCACTGGAACCATCATCCATTAATGGCTGCGCACCAAAGAAGGTTCCGATAAAGTCGAACCTAGGATAATACTTGCAATAATCTAAACACTAAACCCTAGTCTAATTAATTATTCACTAACGAGTTTATAAAGCCTAGACTATGATTGGTTGACCTTTAAAGATGTCTGACCATGAGTTCCACAATGGAGTTCCATGATAAGGAATCCTTTGTTGGAATTTTGGATGAGTTAGAAACCCAGACCAACTCTATGGAAAAGGTCCGATTGCAACATACCGGGCGTGAAATATGCAATCGGACACGCAACCGGATACATTAGGGAAGCTCCTGGGAAGTTACTGGTCCCAACATCCGATCGCGATACCTGTGACAGGACCCGCGATCGGTTGGGATGATGGAAGGTTCCCGAGAGGATCCCGTTCTGATAATCGGAACCTATTAGTCACCACTGGTTAGCCCAAAAAGCCCTGTTTAGGACTGAATTGAAAGTACCTAAGTAACTAATGAGATTCATGCTCAATAGGTGACATAAAAGCAATCAAGAGTGACCGTAGGACTAAGGATAACAATAATATGCAATTATCAGGTGAGGGAATAGAACCTCTGTCCTATGTTTGGAATGATTTTTGTCTTGAATATGAATATGAATGTTGAATTGAATATGATGACATGTCATCCTCTTTATTGTGATTGCATGCATTTGCATCTCTTTATTATGAATATTGTGAATGTATGTGAATATGAATGTGCATCGTGAGCTGTAGGGAAACAATCGAGGATGTGGGATCCAACTCACTGATTGATTGGCTTGTGATGTCTTCGCACCCCTCGCGGGATGTTAGCATCTTGGGGGGGGGGGCAAAACGGATGGATTGGGATCCTACTAGGTGAGTATGAGGAAACTACAAGGGATGACATGTAAACTGATGACTATTGTGACAACCCATGTATATGACCCTGGCCAATAGGGGGTTAGGTGTTGGTACAGATAGGGGAAGAGGGGAAGGTGTTGGAATGTTCATCATCGCATCATTGGCCAAACCTTTGCCCTAACTCTGTCTATCTCTAGGATGACACATGGGAACACTAGGGCTTTTGGTGTAGGCTGGTGAGCCCCCATTCTCTCATGGGCATGGAGGTTATGGCCAGCTTATGTGAGTGTGGTCAAGCCTTCCCATAGCTATAGCATACATTATACCAGACCAATAGTGAAACTAGGAATAATAACATGATCATGCATATTGCCATTTGCCTATCTGTTTCCTTGTTGAACATAAGTTGGATAGGTCACCCTTGTGTACACAAACTTTTTAGATCTTGTAGGTAATACTGTAGCTAACTACATTAATGCTCTTATTGTTTCTTCTATGGCTTACATGGACATTCAAGCTATGGAAGGCGATGATCATGATGGTGACTATGAATGCAACGCTTGCATATTTGAGTAGAAGAAGCAAGAGATGCTGTGTCAATTGCTAGAGGAAGATGAAGTTTTGTTTCATTTTAGTTATGTTCCAGCTTACTTACTTTATAAGTACTATTTTATAGCCCAATGTTATAGGGCTGGATTAAGAATGGTTTTCATTTGTGGTTATGGATGATTGAACCAGAATAACTTTTGATACAATGTTATTTATTTTATTAAAGTATCAATAAAAAGCTCAGTTAATTTAGTTATTTTTGCTATCTATATACTCTAATTAATTATATTGTAACATTGGTCATGATGTGGTTGAGACGGGTATGACATCGCTTAAGTGATTTTGGGTTGGACCGAACATAAAATACGTATTGGTTCAATCAATTCCAAAATTTTACATATCATAAATTTGGGGTGTGACAGCCATAGAAAGAACTTGTATGTAAAAGAAAGTAATTAGATGGATCTTGACTTAGGTGGAACTACTTGTATATATAGAACGAGGCGTAAGGTGTGGGATTCCTAGTCCAATACTGAGTTTGTAGGATGGAGAGCTAGGTGTCATGTTATAGTGTACCCAAATCCTAGAGTTACAATCAAAATGAATGACTGGACACGGTTGATGGAGTCCTAATAGCTCGGGGTGACAAGTGTCACTTTGTAGGAGAACCCCACTGCTTATAAATGCATTTGGAGCGTGGACTGTGCATCAATTAGGAATGGACTCTCATGCTGCAATGGAGTTGGTTTATAATACATCTGAACAACAGATAATCCATGACCATGATTTTTGTTAGCAGATAAGGACTAGGAATCTAACCATTGAATCCTAGGAATGAATCCCTTCGAGGACACTCGACTACCAAAAGTGTTGGCCGAGCACATCTTTTCAACCGAGTGTCACGTCAGCTAGTCATGTTGGCTTTAATTATATAAAGAGCCATGTGTCAGATTTTTATTTGGGGGGTGTATTTTCCCCTTAAAAGTTTCCTTTGAGCCTACGGATGCTGCTAATTCAAAGGTGTAGAAGAAACTCAAGTTGGCCATGTCAAATTGATCAGTTTCCCCTTGCACCTTCGGTTGCTATGAATTCAGAGGTGCAGAAGAAACTCAAGTTTGCTACCCTGAACTGATTAGTCACCCCTTGTGCCTTAGGATGTTGTGGATCCAGAAGAGCAGTATAAGACCGCACTCCACTAACCCTGTCTTATCGTGTCATGTCATGTCTTTCCATCATTGCTGGATCAAGTAGACCGATCGTATGAAGAACGACCACGAGACCAGGTATGAGAATCGACTTAAAAATACTTAAAACCAAGTGTATGGTCGACTACCTAGGTAGGTATGGTCGACCATACGATAGGAAATAAAGACCACTGACCAATAACTGTATGGTCAATGTTTTTAAGCGTATGGTCGATGGATTTTGGGACTATACGTCGGACCATATGACCCCAAATCAAACTTTGAGTTTGAAAACATTCCAAATAAAAGGGGGATCTCTTTCCTATTATTGGAAAACACTATATGGAGAGTTTTTTTTATATAAAGGATGTTCCTCGATCCTTTTTCACTCTTTTAGAACATTATCAAACCCTAGAGGAAGAGAATGAGAAGGAGATAAGGGTAAGAAGAAGGTTGTGCAGAGAAGGTTTTGGCTCTCTACAGTAGGCCAAGGTATTAAACTTATCTCTGAAGATGTAAATCCTATGGAATAAGATTTCTATTGTGGATTGGAGATGTCAAACTATTATGATCCTTGTGATCTTCAAGTAAATCCCAAAGATAACTATGAGGGATGGGTTTAGTGATAATGGTTGGTGAGAAACCATAAATAATGGCCATAGGATAACCTTAGGATGAACCCAAGTGAAGAACCAAGAAACTGACTCAGGAAGAACTCGAATTAAAAGTAAGATTTGACTAGAAATAGTTTGGTCGCACCTATGGTTGACCATAAGATGACCAAAGTATCGACCATAGCCATTCAGGAATCCAGAAAGCGTATGGTTACAGGTGTGGTTACCTATAGTGGGACCGTAGGGTATCGATCGTACATGGTATGGTCGACACAGTATGAAACCATAGGACCTATCAGACACCTATCTGTGATCTGTTTAAATTTTGACTACTGTAACATATTACACATGAATCTTAACTTAAATTCATATAATTTCTAGGTTACTAAATTAATTCAAAGAGAGTTAAAAGGCTTTGAAGGAGACCGAGTATTGTTAACAGGTGAGGAAACATGACCTAAACTAATTAGATAATAATAAATTATTTTATTGAGTCCAATGCCATGATTAATTCTAAGCTTGTATGCTTAGGATGTGCATCTCACATATCTTCTAATATTCCTGTTATTACTGCTCATGCATATTTATTTCTATCTATCTATAACATGATGATGATGATGATGCAAGGAATACGCATGTGATTATGTGTGTGTGGTTAGTGTGTTAGATGCGAGTGGAGCATCAGGGGGAGGACGTGACATTGTGGTTCATCTTGGTTACTCGACTCTAGCTCTATCTCTACTCAAGTCTTGCCCACTGACATCATCGTATTGCCATTACCTTAGCAGAACTATTATTTCATAGGGCATCAGGGGAAGTTGTCTCAGAACGTGATCTTTGGCTCTGTCGGGGGGGGCTTAGCTCTATCTCTATGGACTTATTGAGGGATGCTCAGGAGAGGCCTTAAATACATTGGATGGCAATAGGATTGCTTAGTTGCGAGCCCAATTTGTAGCCCTCACCAATAGGGGCTTACGTGTTGGTATGGGTAGGGCACCAGGGGAAGTGTTGGCGGTGTGATCCGAACACTTTAGCTCTATCTCTATTCCATGGTGGGTGCATGTGGGATGGCAATGGTGTTCGATCCATTGGTTGGATTCACATACTCATGTATAGAGGTGCAGTGGCTGCCAATCCTTTCTATAACACATCGTGAACTTTAAAACCAGACCAAATATATGAATTGAATGCATGCATATGTTTGTTGCATTGTTTTGTTTTCTCACTAAGTTAGGTTGTGAGTTCACCCTTCGGTACCATTTTCTTTTAGTTTCTAATGATGCAGGTATTATTGTTGAAGACTACATGAAGGTGCCAACATATAGACATGTGGTAGCTATGGTCAAGCAAGTTGTAGAGGACGAATATGATTCGTCAAGCTAGTATTTCAATGATGTTTACGCCTAGTGTTTAACTTTCATATTTTGGTAATTGTAATAGTTTGTTATATTTATGTTTTGTTTACATAAAGATAACTGGTTTATTATTTACTTATCGTTGTAGACACTCAGTTCATTATTAATAAGACTTTCTCTATTTAATTATTTACTCTAATTATTATTGTGGATTGTATTTTGGTTTAACATGGTTGGCACGGTCTATATGAGATCCTGATTTGAACCATTGGTTCTCATGACTATTCATCACACCACTGGTTAGTCCAAAATTGGGGTGTGATAACTTAGTATCAGAGCTCTCAGGCTCTGTCCATCAAACCTCAATACTTCTACAAGAGTCCATGAACTGAGTTAGGATAAATTAAAAACTTTAATACAAACACACCATAAGCACTTGTGTTGGTTGAGACAGAAGTTAAATAAGACAATAATGTATGTATAATAGGTGGAACCATAAGTATCTACAGACAGTAGAAAAAGAAAATCTAAACGTATCCTGATAAACAAATAACATATGGTACGGTCTACAAGTCGGATAGTTACCTGAGTATACAGAGGATATAGTATAGTAACAAGAAGGAAGCATCTATAAAATAGAAAATTAGAATACCGAGTTAATACTCATAAGATGGAACTCAATATATGACAAAGGAAGAAGGAAAATGGCTAGTAACGCCTAAATCCCTGCAATAGTAAAGGGAAGATCTTAGGTCACATCCAAGTGAGATAAGAAAACAATGGTCATACATCAAAAATAAGAGTAACTATAAAAGAAGATAAAGCTATACTCCTGGGTGATGTAGAGACTCAGAGTGAGATCTGACACATGCTGATCCATCACCACTAAGCATTAAAAAGAGTTCACAACCTGACCCCACCACTATCTGGCTAGAGAACGGATAATGAGAACCCATCTGAGAAGATGCCAAATAATGATAATCAAACTGGAAAAATCAAAAGGGTTGAAAAAACCAGGCCACTCCAGCCAATCTACCTGGACCACAAAATGGCTTGGCCACGGTTGTAACAAATTTAGCCCAGTAAAATGCAAGAGCAACAATAGATGATACCAGTTATGCAAGTGTAAGCACCCCATTTTTGCCATCCCAGCTAAATAAAGTCCTGCTGGTGTGTGGACAACAAAAAGAAGAAAGGTGATCGAAAGTTTGGATTCTTGACTGTGAATTTGAGGAAGTTTTCAATGGGTCTGTGAATTTGAGGAAGTTTTCAATGGGTCCACAGCAAGGTCATGGGTTATAATTTTGCATGGATGTGTAGGTCATAGAATTATCTTCGAAACGAGACCAGAATTGCTCAATTTCGATATCAAATGAGAAAGATATGACCATTTTAGTCAGATGATACATATGAGGGAGGTTTATGAAATTATTATAAATAATCCTAGGGGCCTTTATGCAAATTATCCTAAGTTGGATTGTTTGAATTTCAAATCATCATATCTTGATCATCCGACATCGGATTCAGGTGATTCCAGTTCCCATATTCCTCATTTTTAATGTTCTACAAAATGAACGTAAAAAATTTGGAATAGAGGCCATCGAAAAATTCCATGCAGGATGACAGCGGAAATGACCCATGAAATGACAAGGAGAGAAAACCCAGTTAATTCCAATTAATCCAGTCAACTCAGTTCAATCCAGTTTTGGTCCAACTTAGCTCAACCCATATCAGTTTAACTTCGGCCAACCTAAGTCGGGTCTCAACCCGTTTGAACCGGTTCATCCATGTGCATAGTATTTATATATTATATATATTGTATACTATACATATATGTATGTTATTAAATATATGTGTATATAATATATATTATTATATATAAGAGATGAAATCTAAAAGATCTTGGAGAAGAAAAAGGAAAGAGGGAGAGAGGAGACGTGAAAGAGAAGGAGGCTTTAGGGTTGAGATGAAATCTAAAAGATCTTGGAGAAGAAAAGGAAAGGGAGAGAGAGAGACGTGAAAGAGAAGGAGGCTTTAGGGTTGAGATGAAATCTAAAAGATCTTGGAGAAGAAAAAGAAAAGAGGAGAGAGGGAGACGTGAAAGAGAAGGGGTTTTCTAGAAGAAGAATGAGAAAAAGGAAAGAAAGGAAGAAGAAAAACGTGAGAGAGGAAGAAAAGAAAGGAAAGAAGAAAAATGGAGAAAAAAAGATTTTCTAGAAAAAAAGAAGAAAAGGAAAGAAGGATCTTCTAGAAAATGAGTGAAAAATTATAAATAGGAGAGAGGAGGGATCCTTTTCCATACCGAGAGAGAGGGGAACGTGGGTGAGAGAGAGAACGTGAGTGAGAGAGAGAAAACATAGAGAGAAGAAAGAAAGAGAGAGAAAAGAGAAAAGAAAGAAAAAGAAGAAGAAAAAGAGAAAGGAAGAGAAAGAAGCGAAGAGAGGAGAAGGAGGGATTCACATTCAAAGGGGATAAATACAACCCCAATCACCCTTCATCAATGGTTTCGCTCGATTTGAGCCCAAGGTTAGTACTCTAAACAAATTTAGAGGTCGTTATAATGCCCGAATGCCAATTTTGCTTAAAAAAGGCTAATTTTCATGAAATCTCAATCATGAATGCTCTATTACATGTTTGTTAATGTTAGGATGCCTATGTCTAACATTTATCATAAATGATAATTTGTCTAAGCTATTCAATGATGAATTTTTGATTGATATACAATGATGTTTGATGTTTTTTGTAAATTTCATAAAGTGAATTTCTGATCTGAAAATTCCAGATTTAGGGTTCAAACTTAGGACGTTTTATGGGAGTCTCTCTGATATGATAGAAGACTACCCTAAAAATTTCGTTCCATTTGGAATTGGGGAAATATATCGAAAAATTTGTCTTTGACATTGCTATTGTTCTCGGATGTAATGCAATCCTCCATCGAAAAGTCTCTAGACAAAGGCTTTATGGCCATAATCAGAAAATCCACTTAACATAAACTTATTAGACATGAAAGTCTTCTAAAACATGGCACTGGTTTCATATTTTTTCCATTTTTCCTTGAATTGATATCAATTTTTAAGTGCATAGTGCTTTGATTTCAGATCTGTCATGATGTGTTGATTTGCATGATTGAAAAGAGTCATTTTTCACAAAGAAAATATACTGTTTTAACTTGTTTTTCTTAATGAAATTTTAGATCAGACAGTTATCTACATAGACATATGTCTGTATTTAATTTTCATTAAGAATAGAATTTTATTTGGAATTTATGGTACAACTGGTCAAAATATGGAACAGACCTGACCAGTGTATTTGCCTGTACTTGGGGAATATTTTCGACCTGCCTATGGTCTCTTTTAGGATTAGCTTCCTTGAGACAAAATGTTGGAATCTGAGTCTTCTTTCCAGGGATATCTCTTAAGAATTTTTTGAGTATGTACAGTGCCCAATGTGCCCATTTTGGTCCAGCCTAACAAAGCTGTCATCTTGCTACGTGTTCCATCATGTTTTGATTGATTCTCATATGCTTTGGTTGTTTCTCACATGCCATATTTGATGCTATGCTATGTTCAGATGCTCGTATGCATACACTACTATAATTGGAATGGTCACACTGCCATAATTGAAATAGTCACATTGCCATAATTAGAATGATCACATTGCCATAATTGGAATAATCATATTGCCATGATTGGAATGATACACATGCTTATTGCCATATTTGTTTGCTACACTTGCTCACATATTACTGCCATGTTTGGATGCACACTTACCATGTTTGTATTGATTCACATGCTCACTTGCCATTTTTGACTGATGTGTTGCTAAATTTGAATATACTTCCAACATGCTATATTTGGATGCTTACACTGTTATATTTAAGCTCACATTGCTTTGTTAGATTGTTTACATTGTACAACAACTAGGGCAAGATACACCCTAAGATGGAAAGAATTGAACAATTAGGGTAGTGAAACCCTAAAAATGGAAGAATAATTAGGGCAAAATAAACCCCTAGAATAAAAGAGAATAATTAGGGTATGAAACCCTAAAAAATGAAAATCACAATGAAAAGGGGATAGGAAACCCTAGAAACCTAAAAATGGAAACAATTAAAAATGGTAGGAATTTAGGTCTCATCCCTAGATCCTATTGACAAAAATAGAAAGAATTTGGTACACATCCCAAATAAAAATGGTAGGAATTTAGGTCTCATCCCTAGATCCTATTGACAAAAATAGAAAGAATTTGGTACACATCCCAAATAAAAATGGTAGGAATTTAGGTCTCATCCCTAGATCCTATTGACAAAGATAGAAAGAATTTGGTACACATCCCAAATAAAAATGGTATGAATTTAGGTCTCATCCCTAGATCCTATTAACAAAAATGGAAACAATAAAATGGTAAGAATTTAGGTCTCATCCCTAGATCCTATTGACAAAAATGGAAGGATTTTGGTACACATTCCAAATCCGACTCTCACAAATTTCGAACTACGTCGGATTCGATTTCTAGGGCAAACCCTAGAATACGTAGGCAATTTGGGAATCCCAAATATGGTACAAAAGCCACCCATCAACCATACATCCAAAGATAAACTTCAACTTGAACAACAAAGAATCTAATTGAAGCAAATGCATAAATCACTTCCATAATCTTTAAACACAAACCCATTTTTGAACTACGTTTTTGGACTTGATTTCCAGGATTGGAATACGTAGGCAGTTTGAGATGTCTTACACATCTCAGATTCAGTCCAAGACCGAACCATCTTTGGTCCGGTTCACTGTATAATATTGTACATTACATTTGCTTGTTTATTTACTTTAAAACATGATTGGCTGAACCCTAGGTGGTTAGAATAACTTAGCAACTTGGTTTAGGACATCCCCCATTGAACCCTAGTCATCCAGTTGACCAAGCACAGTCAAAATTAGAATTTAAGGAAAGTTTAGGAGGCCGATATTGATCGGGCGGTTTGGGTGCCTAACACCTTCCCATAACCGTACCCTGAATACTTACCCGATCTCTTGCAGACCAAAGAACCGATACATTGGGTCACGAGTCAATAGAAGTCTTACCTTAGGGTGAGGCTACATTTTTCGAGGTCCTAGACCTTAATCTAGGTGGCGACTCCAACATAACAAATCGATCTTCATCGATACGGGATACACATTTCCATCCCGAGGAGGATCACGTCGATTTTCCATTGTCCTCACAAAGGGCGACTCCACCGGGATTAATATTCGGACTCTAGGATACTTTCCTTATATTGATTTGCTTGACATTTGATGCTAGATCTAGGGTACTATATTTATTGTTTGTACATATTGCTTTGGGGGGAATGGGTTCAGTCACACTTTTGTGCGAGTAACCGAACCGGGTCCCATGCATGTGGGGCAGCCCGCTAGGAGAAACACACAGCCTTGGCCTGTACTTTGTAAGACCACGTCCGGCGAGCAGCCTCTAACGAGCGTTTCTTGGGTCCGCCTGGGAATGCATTATGCTACTCCACGTCGCTTGGATCCTTGCAACATAGTATATAAAGGGATTGGGGGCCCATTATTCATCGAGCATTCGGTGATAGGTTACCCCATCCTCGTCAAGGTGGCCTTTTCTGTCCTAACCTAGTTTGAGCCATATGTATGTTATTTTTTGTCCATCTTTGAACCAACATGGTAAAATTTACTTGATCATAATATTTACATCTGAGACGTCGAAGTTCTGCCCGTTTTTGTCCTTGACTTGTCAACATGTTTGGATCCACACTTGAGTATTCTTGTCTCTCACTTGTTGGGAGCGTGAGGGTTACGTATACCCGCATACACAATAGTGTGGGCGGTCCGTACACGCCCCTCCATCGTACAAAGCTCATTGTGTTGACCGTTCAATATTGATACGTCAATCTCAAAAAAGCGATCGGAAAAAATCTTCATCATGGTATAGATACTGTGATCAAGTAGAAATTTACCGGTTTTTTCAATCATGAACCGCTTTTGTCATCCATCATGAAAACTATAAATAAGCATATTCGTTTCATTTTCTTGAAATTTGATGAACCATATGGTCGAACCTTGGTGCTACAATGATCCATTCAGAATCTTGAGGCCCCAAGACCAATCATGGGGTTATTCAAATACAAATAAATTGTTACAGATGATGTCTAATGGTCGGTTTTCATGAAGGAGTTAACTTTATTTGGTCGAGTCAGCTTGTATGTGTATGGAGTTAACTTTTTTGGTCGAGTCAGCTTGTATGTGTATGTGCATTTTTCTCGTGTCCAGTCACTTCTGAGTCTTAACCTTCGTTCATTGTTTATATAAAAAATAAAATAAAAAAAAACAAAAAAAAAACTAAAAAAAACTAAAAAAAAAAAACTAAAAAAAAGAAAGAAAAAAAGAAAGAAAGGTTGAACTAGGGAGGATATGATTGTCTAGACTTAAGAGAACACCTGAGTGAGTAGACAAAGCATCCACTCTTATTACATCCACTCATAAGAAGGTCTCATCATCACCGGTTCATGTCTCGGTTCATGTTCATATGGAGGACTTTTGTACCTCAAAGTATTGGAATGGTTGGAAGACAGTATATTGAGAGCCCAAATATTACAGAGCGGAATTGAAATTTCCCAGATCGGAGTTGAGGAATCCAAGAGGTTAGAAAGCTGAATCATAGATTCTGAGAGATTACATGTTTCTTTCCCATGTTAGCATACCTGCCAAATTTAAATGGAAAAACTAAGATTGGAAAGCATTTCGTTCACCCGATTGAGCCACTTTGGTCGACAGAGTTGGTTCCTAAATCCGAAATCACTTTCATCATCCAAGGTGACCATGACTCAAAGGAGTAGTCCTTGAACCTTCAAGAATGGCCCACCCACCTCCCAAAATCCAGGATGAAAAGGAGACCATGTGGTCAATTATATCCCAAAATTAAGGTAGCCTGAAAATGAACTTCATGTGCAGCCTAAACTAGGGCAAAACCAAAATGTCAGTATACCCTAAATTGGGGCACAACAAAAATATCAGTGCACCCTAAACTGGGGCATAATTAAAATGTTAATGGATTCAAAGTGGGGCAAACCAAAAAGGGTGATGGACCAACAAGAGTATAGGTCAGAGTTTCATGACATCCAAACTGGGGCATAAGATTGGAATACATTTACCCCAAATTGAGGCATTGGCCAGGAGAATGTCAAACCCAAATTGGGGCATAAATCAAAATGGTAATAGACTCAAGAGGGGTTTATCTCAAGATGGAAAGGGTCAAACACATGTTGATATATAGGCATAATGAGCCTTACTAGTGAAAGTCTGAACGGAGATTTGGTCCTACAACCAATCATAAGTTGGCGTCAATGAAGTCGTATCCAATTGGGGTAACTCGGTGAATTACTTATCTAAACTGGCTACCATTGGTATCTGATAGGTCATCTATGTTTGGGCTTAAGTTCGATGTGTCTGTAGACGGTCCAGTCCAAAATGCTTTGAAAAAATGAACAATAATCATCTCATTTGAGACATCAACAATAGTGTTTTACTACTTCCAATCCATTCCTTCCCAGTTTGATATTTCTTCCTCTTCCATGTCCGTTGCTAATTCTGACTCTGATGACGATTTAGATGAAGGGCCACAACCTGAACTTCTACTCCATCGGCCTTTAGAGGAATGAAAGCTCAACACACACGTGAAAGTTAAAGATAATTACGTTGAAGTCATGCAAGCATTCTCAAAGATACAAGTTGGAACATCAAAATGTCATCCCATTTGGTCGATTTATAGAAAGAATTTTTTGGGATATTCCTTGAAAGTAGGGAACTTTTACAGACTCATACAAGTGGTTCATTTTGTTTTACAAGAACGGGTCTACACACAAGGCATTATCAAGTTTACATCAATCCAAGTGATCAAGTCTTCTACAAGTGCATGAAGTCTACAGATATAAAACATGCTATGGATCAACCTCAAAGTCAAAGATGAGCTCAAAAAAATAAAAAAATAAAAAAAAATAAAAAAAATAAAAAAAAAAGAAGAAAAAAAAAAGAGAAAAAAAAAAGAAAAGAAAAAAGAAAGAGCTATACAAAATAATGAGGTTGGTTAGCATACTACATTGGAACAATGATGGTGGACAAGTTCAACTATGGTGCATAGACATGGAGCAACTACTTTGAAACATTAATGATGAGTGAGTTCAATTACAAGGCATGTACATGGGGCAACTCCTTTGGAGCCCTGCTGATGGACAAGTTCAGTATAAAGCAATAAGACAATTGGTTCTCGTACAATGACATATAGACACCATTTCTTAGAACCTGATTGGAGAGCTGATCATTTGTCGTGATTTACATTGTGTGTTGAGCTGGATTTTTTATTTTGGTCACTACATCCCGCCCATACAGGGGGTGGTCTCATCACTTTGTTGTCATCCGAGGTTTTTTCTTTTCGACTAAAGACTCTCTCTCCCGTCCATCAATCCGACGGTCTTCCACAGAGTCTACATTACATGCCCTTACTTCAAATGTCACAAAATTTTATGGTATTGTTTCTTGTGAACATATCATCTTGTTATGCATAAATATTGTTCAATAAATCTGACTGGAATATCTATCTGTCGTTCATCATTTCGACGGCGTCCAAGAATTCCATAGTCCTTTGTTGCTAGCCAATAAAATGGAATCGCCTAGTGGAGATCAAGCCATTCTACATAAACAACCAAACACTCTCCCAATGGCGACCCATTGGACGTTTCTTATTGTCCATCCGGACCTTCATCGTCATACTTGTATACGGACTTAAAGGATTTGGGCCCAAACATGGTTACAACCGATTCAAGATCCTGAGCATAGCTTGTTGAAATTTGTTTTTTATCTGAATGATACCGAGAGGAGAAAGCCTTCTTTGACGTTTTTTTTAAAGATTATGGTAGGGTTGCATCTCCTTAAGGTTATTTCTAGTGATGACTCAAAAGTCGTCTGCCTATCAATGTGTGCAAACTTGAACTTAGACACTGGGGCAAAATCACCCATTTATCCAAACATCATGAGTTTAGTTGAGCCCCCTGTTTGAAACTCTAGCTGAGTTTATTTGATTGTAAGAGAAAGATGACTCATACAAATTTGAAAAAAAATGAAATAAAATTGAGTCATTGTCATCATTTGCCCCTCATTAAAAAGACCTGATTGCCCTTTGATCAAAGTGAAACCCATATAAATTTGGCAGGAATGCAGAACATATCAAAATTGCCTTTTAAGGAAAAGAAATATGTTTCTCTCGGTCTAGATTAAGTCAAGTCAAGGAAAGTCGATCAAATCATGATCTCTAGTTCCTCTTGGATTCCTAGCAATGTTAGTGGACAAAGTGCAGATGCTGAGCCCCATTGTGGCTACTTCAATATTTATGGAAAGTTCAACCCATTTTGGGAATGAAGAAAGATGAAGAAAGGAATTGAAAAGAACAAGAAAAAAGAAAGAGAAATGAAAAAAAAAGGAAAGAAAGGTGAAAGTACAGAGAAGAAAGAAGACTGAATGAAAGCAGAATAAGAATGGAAAAGTAAACAAGATACAAGCAAAGAAAAGAATGAAAGATCAGCAAAAGAAAAAAAAAACACAAAAAAAAAGAGAAAGAGAAAGAATGAAAGATCAGGGGAAGAGAGAGAAAGCTCTAGCCCGAACTACGCGAACCTGATTCTGGAGGGACAGAAATCCCAAAGGATACGTAGGCAATTTGGGACACCCCAAATTCGGTCCAAAGGATACACATCCAAAGGCTACACATCCAAAGGCTACACATCCAAAGGCTACACAGCCAAAGGCTACACATCCAAAGGTTACAAATCCAGAGCATAAAACACAGTTACAGTTACATCATGAGCGGTCTTGAGCTAAAGTCACGGACTGATAGGGTCGCTACTCAAGAAGCTTGCGATTCTGATTACATCATGAGCGGTCTTGAGCTAAAGTCACAGACCTGATGAGGTCGCTACTCAAGAAGCTTGGGCGGTTACAATTACATCATGAGCGGTCTTGAGCCAAAGTCACGGACCTGATGAGGTCGCTACTCAAGAAGCTTGCGATTACGATTACACCATGAGCGGTCTTGAGCCAAAGTCACGGGACCTGATGAGGTCGCTACTCAAGGAGCTTAACATCTACGTTGTTTGTTGTACAGTCCGAACAAAAAAAAAAAAAAAAAAAAAAAAGGGGGAGGAGAGTAGTTACAAAATCGGTTCAAGAGAGCAATGGTAGAATTCGGATCAAGTGCGAATAATGCAAAAATGGGCAACTTTTATCTTGGCCTCAATTGCCCACAATCTCGGTCGAAGAGGGGCATCTGTAAGCACCCCATTTTTGCCATCCCAGCTAAATAAAGTCCCGCTGGTGTGTGGACAACAAAAAAGAAGAAAGGTGATCGAAAGTTTGGATTCTTGACCGTGAATTTGAGGAAGTTTTCAATGGGTCTGTGAATTTGAGGAAGGTTTCAATGGGTCCACAACAAGATCATGGGTTATAATTTTGCATGGATGCGTAGGTCATAGAATTATCTTTGAAACGAGACCGGAATTGCTCAATTTCGATATCAAATGAGGAAGATATGACCATTTTACTCGGATGATACATATGAGGGAGGTTTATGAAATTATTATAAATAATCCTAGGGGCCTTTTATGCAAATTATCCTAAGTTGGATTGTTTGAATTTCAAATCATCATATCTTGATCATCCGACATCGGATTCAGGTGATTCCAGTTTCCTATATTCCTCATTTTTAATGTTCTACAAAATGAGCGTAAAAAATTTGGAATAGAGGCCATCGAAAAATTCCATGCGGGATGACAGGGAAATGACCCATGAAATGACAAGGAGAGAAAACCCGGTTAATTCCAATTAATCCGGGTCAACTCGGTTCAATCCAGTTTTGGTCCAACTTAGCTCAACCCATATCGGTTTAACTCGGTCAACCTAAGTCGGGTCTCAACCCGTTTTGAACCGGTTCATCCATGTGCATAGTATTTATATATTATATATATTGTATACTATACATATATGTATGTTATTAAATATATGTGTATATAATATATATTATTATATATAAGAGATAAAATCTATAAGATCTTGGAGAAGAAAAGGAAAGAGGAGAGAGAGGAGACGTGAAAGAGAAGGGATGCTTTAGGGTTGGAGATGAAATCTAAAAGATCTTGGAGAAGAAAAAGGAAAGAGGAGAGAGAGGAGACGTGAAAGAGAAGGGAGGCTTTAGGGTTGAGATGAAATCTAAAAAGATCTTGGAGAAGAAAAGGAAAGAGGGGAGAGAGACGTGAAAGAGAAGGGAGGCTTTAGGGTTGAGATGAAATCTAAAAGATCTTGGAGAAGAAAAAGGAAGAGGAGAGAGGGAGACGTGAAGAGAAGGGGTTTTCTAGAAGAAGAATGAGAAAAAGGAAAGAAAGGAAGAAGAAAAACGTGAGAGAGGAAGAAAAGAAAGGAAAGAAGAAAAAATGGAGAGAAAAAAGATTTTCTAGAAAAAAGAAGAAAAGGAAAGAAGGATCTTCTAGAAAATGAGTGAAAAATTATAAATAGGAGAGAGGAGGGATCCTTTTCCATACCAGAGAGAGAGGGGAACGTGGGTGAGAGAGAGAAACGTGAGTGAGAGAGAGAAAACGTGAGAGAGGAAGAAAGAAAGAGAGAGAAAAGAGAAAAGAAAGAAAAGAGAAGAAGAAAAGAGAGAAAGAGAAGAGAGAAAGAAGTAGAAGAGAGGAGAAGGAGGATTCACATTCAAAGGGGATTGATACAACCCCCAATCACCCTTCATCAACGGTTTCGCTCGATTTGAGCCCAAGGTTAGTACTCTAAACAAATTTAGAGGTCGTTATAATGCCCGAATGCCAATTTTGCTTAAAAAAGGCTAATTTTCATGAAATCTCAATCATGAATGCTCTATTACATTCTTGTTAATGTTAGGATGCCTATGTCTAACATTTTTCATGAATGATAATTTGTCTAAGCTATTCAATGATGAATTTTTGATTGATATACAATGATGTTTGATGTTTTTTGTAAATTTCATAAAAGTGAATTTCTGATCTGAAAATTCCAGATTTAGGGTTCAAACTTAGGACGTACATCATATGTATTTTTTCTAAGATTTTGAAGCCCAAAATTTTATGGGAGTCTCTCTGAAATGATAGAAGACTACCCTAAAAATTTCGTTCCATTTGAAATTGGGGAAATATATCGAAAAATTTGTCTTTGACAATGCTATTGTTCTCGGATGTAATGCAATCCTCCATCGAAAAGTCTCTAGACAAAGGCTTTATGGCCATAATCAGAAAATCCACTTAACATAAACTTTTTAGACATGAAAGTCTTCTAAAAAATGGCACTAGTTTCATATTTTTTCCATTTTTCTTTGAATTGATATCAATTTTTAAGTGCATAGTGCTTTGATTTCAGATCTGTCATGATGTGCTGATTTGCATGATTGAAAAGAGTCATTTTTCACAAAGAAAATATACTGTTTTAACTTGTTTTTCTTAATGAAATTTTAGATCAGACAGTTATCTACATAGACATATGTCTGTATTTAATTTTCATTAAGAATAGAATTTTATTTGGAATTTATGGTACAACTGGTCAAAATATGGAACAGACCTGACCAGTGTATTTGCCTGTACTTGGGGAATATTTTCGACCTGCCTATGGTCTCTTTTAGGATTAGCTTCCTTGAGAAAAAATGTTGGACTCTGAGTCTTCTTTCCAGGGATTTCTTCTAAGAATTTTTTGAGTAAGTACAGTGCCCTATGTGCCCATTTTGGTCCAGCCTGACAAAGCTGTCGTCTTGCTACGTGTTCCATCATGTTTTGATTGATTCTCATATGCTTTGGTTGTTTCTCACATGCCATATTTGATGCTATGCTATGTTCAGATGCTCGTATGCATACACTACTATAATTGGAATGGTCACACTGCCATAATTGAAATAGTCACATTGCCATAATTAGAATGATCACATTGCCATAATTAGAATAATCATATTGCCATGATTGGAATGCTACACATGCTTATTGCCATATTTGTTTGCTACACTTGCTCACATATTACTGCCATGTTTGGATGCACACTTACCATGTTTGTATTGATTCACATGCTCACTTGCCATTTTGACTGATGTGTTGCTAAATTTGAATATACTTCCAACATGCTATATTTGGATGCTTACTTGCTATATTTAAGCTCACATTGCTTTGTTAGATTGTTTACATTGTACAACAACTAGGGCAAGATACACCCTAAGATGGAAAGAATTGAACAATTAGGGGTAGTGAAACCCTAAAAATGGAAAGAATAATTAGGGCAAAATAAACCCTAGAATAAAGAGAATAATTAGGGTATGAAACCCTAAAAAATGAAAATCACAATGAAAAGGGATAGGAAACCCTAGAAACCTAAAAATGGAAACAATTAAAAATGGTAGGAATTTAGGTCTCATCCCTAGATCCTATTGACAAAAATAGAAAGAATTTGGTACAGATCCCAAATGAAAATGGTAGGAATTTAGGTCTCATCCCTAGATCCTATTGACAAAAATAGAAAGAATTTGGTATACATCCCAAATAAAAATGGTAGGAATTTAGGTCTCATCCCTAGATCCTATTGACAAAAGATAGAAAAGAATTTGGTACACATCCCAAATAAAAATGGTATGAATTTAGGTCTCATCCCTAGATCCTATTAACAAAAATGGAAACAATAAAATGGTAGGAATTTAGGTCTCATCCCTAGATCCTATTGACAAAAATGGAAGGATTTTGGTACACATTCTAAATCCGGCTCTCACAAATTTTGAACTACGTCGTATCTGATTTCTAGGGCAAACCCTAGAATACGTAGGCAATTTGGGAATCCCAAATATGGTACAAAGCCACCCATCAACCATACATCCAGCATAAACTTCAACTTGAACAACAAAGAATCTAATTGAAGCAAATGCATAAATCACTTCCATAATCTTTAAACACAAATCCATTTTCGAACTACGTTTTTGGACTTGATTTCCAGGATTGGAATACGTAGGCAGTTTGAGATGTCTTACACATCTCAGATTCAGTCCAAGACCGAACCATCTTTGGTCCGGTTCACTGTATAATATTGTACATTACATTTGCTTGTTTATTTACTTTAAAACATGATTGGCTGAACCCTAGGTGGTTAGAATAACTTAGCAACTTGGTTTAGGACATCCCCCATTGAACCCTAGTCATCCAGTTGACCAAGCACAGTCAAAATTAGAATTTAAGGAAAGTTTAGGAGGCCGATATTGATCGGGCGGTTTGGGTGCCTAACACCTTCCCATAACCGTACCCTGAATACTTACCCGATCTCTTGCAGACCAAAGAGCCGATACATTGGGTCACGAGTCAATAGAACTCTTACCTTAGGGTGAGGCTACATTTTTTGAGGTCCTAGACCTTAATCTAGGTGGCGACTCCAACAGAACAAATCGATCTTCATCGATACAGGATACACATTTCCATCCCGAGGAGGATCACGTCGATTTTCCATTGTCGTCACAGCAAGTTACCCTAGGAATCGCTACCCAATTTGCCAATGCTATACCATCACCTCTAGGTCAGACCTAGTACGGTACCTGTTGATTGCAACACTGTACCTCTAGCACATGTTAGCTGTAACACAGTGCCTACCATATAGTAGGTCCTAGTAACATATACCCCAGTGTAGAATCTTGGTGCACAACAAGCAGTGTATCAAGGTGGTTACCTTTATCAGCCACCGATGTATGGGATAGCTCCATCATGGTAGAATGATCAAACAAAAGTGGAGGAACATTTTTTTTGAGGATGAAGCCTTGAACGTTTTTAGCAAGGGATCAAATCTATTGTAGCCATATATCTAGACAGGTGTATATAGGACACAGTGCATCATTGATTTACCCTTATGATGAACATACCTAATTTTAAATTCTTGTGCCTTGATAAGATACCTTCTCGATTCAACCTATTAATTAGAGTTATAGATGTTGTTTTCTTAAAATTAGCCCTAACTATAGCAATCTAAGCTACTCTCATGATCGAAAATATGAAGAGAGATGTGAACCAAATGAACAGTTAAAGGTTTAATCATTCTGAATGTACATCTTTTTGATTTTATACCTGATTTATTGATGTACCAAAACTTTCTCTAGATTTACTCTTGTAGTGCCTTGACCAATGGCATTATATACTCGATAGAACATATAACCATGAGGCTAAGAGCTGTAGAACCTCTATTTTTATGTATTTGGACCACCGTGCAACCTAACAACCTTTGGATGCCGGTTGGGTTAAGATTTACTCTTGATCCTTCCAATCTAGGTTCATTAGATAAAACAAGTGTTCATCATTATACTGAGTTCGAAAAAGGAAATGAATCGCTTCTAGATAAACATTCTGATTCTTACATTCTCTGACCTCTGTTGTTAAAGATGTTTAGATAATAAGGAAAATTACAGGAGATGATTAAATTCAGATTAATCACTATTACCAAGAAACCTCGAATGAAGTAATGGAGAATTTATTTAGATATTGTTGGATGGATGGATATAAGTCATGGATTGTAAAGGAGTGCATAAGCAAGAAGTGAGAACTACTAACAGTAGCCAGTAAAGAGTAGATAGCACTCAAGTAGAGTTATAAATGCCTATATCGGTATGAATCTTGATAAGGCAAAAGAATTTTAAAAGCATATCTAAGAGTGGATACAAGGATGAAGTTAAAAATCATTGCATTAATAGTATTTGGATTTGTACAAGTAATACTGAGTTATGCCCAATGTTGAGTAAGATGATTAAGTAAAGACCAAGAGAGTTTGATAGAATTAATGAAATTATAAACATATACCCTAATGCTTATAGGTAAACTTGGGATTTGAAGTGAGTAACGATCACAAGGTACTTTTTGAGGTATATGATAGAGTTATCCAGATAGAACAGCAGTGATAAAAGAGATGTAAGCTAATGAGTGTAATATAAGATTATTGGTGTAAGCTAATGAACTTTTTGGCATATAAGATTATCGATGATAGTCTTTGAAAAACCATAAGAGATGAAGGAGCTAGATGTACTCTTAAGACCTTATTCCAGATTTTGCTAGTTCAAGCCCTTTTGGACTAGATGTTGTATTAGACAAGTGTTGTGAATAATATTCGAATCATATGGAAGGACAGAATTTGAATGCAACCTAATTCAACTTGAGATGACAAACTTCGATGTCATCTTGGGGATAGATTGGTTGTCTCAACATTCTGCAAAGTTGTTATGTGCATAGAAGAGGTTGTCACTAATTTGGTTTTATTGGAAGTATATTACTTAGGAAGTGGAAGCTCATCCTCTCTGCACTAAAGGCGAAGAGATGCTTTGAAAATAAAGGAGTTGGATATATGGTATATGTGGTAGACATTACTAAATAAGTACCATGGATGGAAGAAATTGATGTGATACAAAAATTTCCTGATGTGTTTCCAAAAGACTTACCCAGGTTGCCACCTGATCGTGCAACCGAGTTGTTATCGACTTGTTACCAGGGTCGGCACCTGTGTCAAAGGCACCCTATAGAATAACTCCTATAGAGTTGAAGGAACTGAAGACTCAACTACAAAAATTATTAGACAAAGGTTCTAATCGGCCAAGTATTCCATCACAGGAAGCACCAGTGCTATTCGTGATGGAGAAGAACGGTAGTGTTCGACTGTGTATAGACTACCAGGAATTGAATAAGCTTACGATCAAGAATTGATATCCACTACCTCAGATCAATGACTTGTTTAATCAGCTACAAGGTGCAAAGGTATTTTCTAAGATTGATCTTCGGTCAAGATATCATCAGCTGAAGAATTTGGACAGCAATATTCTATAGATAGCTTTTAAAATCAAGAATGGACATTATGAGTTCTTGGTTATATCTTTTGGTTTGACCAATGCCCTTACATCTTTTATGGAGCTGATGAACCAGGTGTTTCATGACATGTTGGACTCATCGGTCATAGTTTTCATAGACTATATATTAGTTTATTCCAAAGACAAGACTTTAGAGCAGCCTTACAATGGCTGAGAATGGAGAAGTTTTATGCTGAGTTCATTAAGTGTGAGTTCTGGTTAAACGAGGTTGCATTATCGGGGTTACATAGTGTCATCAGAAGGGATAAAAGTGGATCCCAATAAGATAGAAGCAATTGTATGGTAAGAAATGTCTAAAGACATTGCAGAGATCAAAAGTTTCTTAGGTTTAGCTAATTATTACAGATGATTCATGGAGGACTACTCTAGGATCGCAATACCTCTTTCCAAACTAACCAGGAAGGTAGAGAAGTTTATTTGGATTGACAAGTGTGAAGAATGCTTCTAGACTCTAAGAGCAAGGGTGATATCAGCTCCCATCTTAAAATCATTTCGACACCAGGGGAACCTTTTACCCTACACATCAATGCTTTCAGATTGGGTCTAGGATGCTGGTTGATGTAAGGTAAGCAAGCGATTGCATATGCTTCAAGATAACTAAAGGAGTATCAAGAGAGTTACCTTACTCATGACTTGAAGTTAACAGTGGTGATTCATGCAATCGAAACTTAGAGACATTATCTTTATGGAGAAGAATTTCATATTAAATCAGATTACAAGAGTTTTATTTAAATCTTCACCCAGAAAGAGTTGAACAAGGAGTAGAGAAGATGGTTGGAACACCTGAAGGATTAAGACTGTGATATTCGGTGTCACCTGAGCAAGGCTAAGGTGTTAGCTAAGGCTTTGAGAAAAAAAGAGAATAATGAAGCCAACAAGGAGGACCTAGTACAAACGTCGCCTTGTATTCTACAGCAACAAAAGATTAGAAGAAGAGCAACATATCATAGAAACTTGTAATGATCAAATTGAGCAAGAACTTATGGATGAACTTATGGAGCAATAGTTCCTCGCTTACGTTCGTAGCATTAAAGATCGTCTCTGATTTGATGGATGAAGTAAAAGCAGTAATTTATTAGATCCATGTCTAAGAACGATGCAAGAAGATTTAGAGAAAGAAAACCTAACCCTGACTTACTTTGGATGCGAAGAAGATCTTGAGATACAGAGGATGATTATGCATACCTAAAAGTGAAAAACTCAGATCTTAGATATAAAATAATGCTAAAAGCCCACACCATTCTTTATTGGGTACATCCTGGATCTATAAAAATGTACCAAAACATGAAGAGATTATTTTTGTAAAAGGGAATGGAAGTAGTTATGGCTAAATACGTGTTTCAGTGTTTGAACTATCGATAAATAAAAGCTAAAAGACAAAGACCAGCAGGCTTACTATAACAACTATCGAAGCCAGCTTGGAAGTAAAACTATATTATAATGGAATATGTCACCGATTTACCACTGACTCCCAGATCGGTTGACGCAGTTTGGGTGATTGTTAATTGCCTTATGAAGACAGCTCGTTTCATTGCTATACGACCTTGGTATGCTTTGGAATGGCTAGCTAAGCTATATGTGGATAATATTATCTGATTAAATGTTATGCCTGAGAGCATAGTATCAGATAGAGGCTCACGCTTTACCTCAAAGGTTTAAAAGGGACTATAGAAAATGATGGAAATAAAGTTGAAGTTTAGTACCGTATTTCACCCTCATACCGATAGACAACCGGAGTGCACCATTCAGACTTTAGAAGACATGCTCCGAGCTTATGTAATTGATTTCAAAGGATCATGGGATGAGAAGTTATCATTAATTGAGTTCGTTTATAACAATAACTATCAAGCTACAATATAGATGTCACCCTATGAAGCACTGTATGGTAGGAAATGTCGAACTCCTTTATTTTGGAACGAAGTTGGAGAACGGAGTATTGTTGGATCAGAGTTTATCGAAGAGACTTGTCGAGTAGTAGACATAATCAAGGAAAGGGTCCTAATAGCTCAGAACTGTCAGAAGCAGTATGTAGACAATAGACGCAGAGACCTTGAATTTACAACAGGTGATAAGGTATTTTTGAAAATATCTCCTATGCATGGTCTAAAATGGTTTGGACAAAAGGGAAAGCTGTGTCCGAAATATATTGGACCTTATGAGATTCTAAAAAGGCGTGGAAAGGTAACATATCAGTTAGCACTACCACCATCGATGTCCAGTGTACACGATGTATTCCATGTCCCACAACTGAAGAAGTACGTCAGAGATCCAACACACGTGTTAACAATAAATCCATCGGATTTAATGGAAGATTTGACATTTGATGTGGTACCTTTCGAAATCACTAGTTGAAAGGTACAATGTCTACGCAACCACGACATCTATTATGTTAAAGTTTCTTGGAGAAGCCAAGATGTAGAAGAAGTCACATGGGAAGAAGAGAAAGCTATGTGGATACAATACCCCCACCTATTCGACTCGGATGGTATGTGAAAATTTTGAGGATGAAATTTATGTAAGGAGGAGTTGTAAGACCCGCACTCCACAGACCCGGTCTAATCATGTCGTGTTATGTCTTTCCATCATTGCTGGATCAAGTAGACCGACCGTGAAAAAAGGACTACGAGACCAGGTATGAGAATCGATTTAAAAACACTTAAAACCAAGTGTATGGTCGACTACCTGGGTAGGTATGGTCGACCATATGATAGGAAATAAAGACCACTGGCCAATAACCGTACGGTCAATGTTTTCAAGCATATGGTCGATGGATTTTGCGACCGTATGACCCCAAATTAGACTTCGAGTTTAAAAACTTTCCAAATAAAAGGGGATCTCTTTCCTATTGTTGGAAAACTCTATATGGAGAGTTTCTATTGATATAAAGGATGTTCCTCAACCTTTTATCACTCTTTTGGAACATTATCAAACCCTAGAGGAAGAGAAGGAAGAGAAGGAGAAGGAGAAAAGGCTAAGAAGAAGGTTGTGCAGAGAAGGTTTTGGCTCTCTACTGTATGCCAAGGTATGAAACTTATCTCTGAAAATGTAAATCCTATGGAATAAGATTTCTATTGTGGATTGGAGATGTCAAACTATTATGATCCTTATGATCTTTGAGTAAATCCCAAATATAACTATGAGGGATGAGTTTAGTGATATTGGTTGGTGAGAAACCATAAATAATAGCCATAGGATAACCTTAGGATGAACCCAAGTGTAGAACCAAGAAATTGAATCAGGAATAACTCGAATTGAAAGTAAGATTTGACTAGAAATAATATGGTCACAGCTACGATCGACCATAAGATGACCAGGGTATCGACCATAGCCATTCGGGAAGAATCCAGAAAGCGTATGGTTGCAGGTGTGGTTGCCTATAGTGCGATCGTAGGGTATCGACCGTACGTGGTATGGTCGACACAGTATGAGACCATAGGACCTATCAGACACCTATCTGTGATATGTTCAAATTTTGACTACTGTAACATATTACACATGAATCCTAACATAAATTCATATAATTTTTAGGTTACTAAATTGATTCAAAGAGAGTTACAACGCTTGGAAAGAGATCGAGTATTGTTAACAGGTGAGGGAACATGACATAAACTAATTAGATAATAATAAATTATTTTATTGAGTTCAATGCCATGATTAATTCTATGCTTATATGCTTGTAATGTGCATCCCACATGTCTTCTAATATTCCTATTATTACTGCTCATGCATAATTATTTCTATCTATCTATAACATGATGATGATGATGATGCTAGGAATAAGCATATGATTATGTGTGTGTGGTTAGTGTATTAGACACAAGTGGAGCATCAGGGGGAGGATGTAACATTGTGGTTCATCTTGGTCATCGGACTATAGCTCTATCTCTACTCAAGTCTTGCCCACTGACATCATCGTATCGCCATTACCTTAGCAGAACTATTACGTCATAGGGCATCAGGGGAGGTGGTCTCAGACCGTATGGTCTTTAACTCTACAGGGGGACCTTAGCTCTATCTCTATGGATGTATTGAGGGATTCTGGGGTGAGGCCTTGGATACATTAGATGGCATTAGGATTGGTTAGTTGCGAGCCTAGTTTGCAAGCCCTCGCCAATAGGAGCTTACATATTGGTATGGGTAGGGCATCAGGAGAAGTGTTGGTGGTGTGTGATCCAGACACTTTAGCTCTATCTCTATTCCATGGTGGGTGCATGTGGGACGACAATGGTGTTTGATCCATTTAGAGGATTCACACACTCGTGTATAGAGGTGCGGTGGCCGCCAATCCTTTCTATAGCATATTGTAAACTTTAAAATCAGACCAAAGATATGAATTGAATGCATGCATATGTTTGTTGCATTATTTTATTTTCTCACTGAGCTAGGTTGTGAACTCACCCCACGGTACCATTTTCTTTTAGTTCCTAATAATGCAGGTAATACCGTTGAAGACTGCATAAAGGTGCCAACATATAGACATGTGGTAGCTATGGTCAAGTAAGTTGTGGAGGATGAATATGATTCATCAAGCTAGTGCTTCAACGATATTTACGCCTAGTGTTTAACTTTCGTATTTTGGTAATTGTAATAGTTTGTTATATTTATGTTTTTGTTACATGGAGATAACTAGTTTATTATTTACTTGTCATTGTAGACACTCAGTTCATTATTAATAAAACATCCGTTATTTAATTATTTAAAATCAGCTACCCCCCATAATAGTTTCGAAACATCACCTACCACCCATACCTTTCAAAAAATATCAACTACCACCCAAATATTTACCACTTTTAATCAAATAAATCCACTCCATTTAATGAATATGTTAGCTGCTGACGTCTTCCAAAAGTGAATTTGAATTGGACAATAATATCTTAAAAGATATGTTGAAAGGTGTTTTTACCCTCATTCACTTAAGGAGGGAAAAACCCTAAATTCTCAAGAATGCAAGCTCATCATGGCTCTCGACCCCAGGTGCATCAATAGAAGGTGATTTTTGGTTTAATGACGAAGATAGATTGGTTATGAGTGAGATCTGATGGTCGAGTTGAGTTTTTAAGGACAGGACTAGGGTTTCAGGTGGAGTAGCCATGGTTGGAGGGAAAGTTGCTCGCACTCAAACTAAACTAGATATGGATCGACTTAAATCTATACCTTCATCTTCTTTTCACATTAATTGTCCCCAAATTCTCAGGAATGCAAGCTCATCATGGCTCTCGACCCCAGGTGCATTAATAGAGGGTGTTTTCTGGTTTAATGACAATGATAGATTGGTTATGAGTGAGATCTGATGGTCGAGTTGAGTTTTTAAGGAGAGGATCGGGGTTTCAGGCAGAGCAACCATGGCTGGAGGGAAAGTTGCTCGCATTCGAACTGAACCAAATATGGATCGACTCAGATTTATTCCTTCATCCTCTTTTCACCTTAACTGTCCCTAAATTCTTAGGAATGCAAGCTCATCATGGCTCTCATCCCCAGGTGCATCAATAGAAGGTGATTTCTGGTTTAATGATGAAGATAGATTGATTATGAGTGAGATCTGATGGTCGAGTTGAGTTTTTAAGGAGAGGGTCGAGGTTTCAAGTAGAGCAGCCATGGCAGGAGGGAAAGTTGCTCTCACTCGAACTAAACCAGATATGGATTGACTCAAATCTATTCCTTCATCCTCTTTTCACATTAATTATGCTTATGGCTTTTGCTATTGACATAAACCAAATAAAGAAAGAAAATGGTATTTTTCCATTACTTTGATTTTTCATAACAAAATTCGAGTAGAAAATAGAGATGGCGTCCTATGTATTATATAAAAATTCATCTGCTTATAATCTTTTCAAATTAAAAAAATGAATGAAGAACGAACAAATGGGTTGAATAAGGTGAATAAGAAAATCGAATAAATGAAAGGGAAATAAAATTTAGCTGGTGTGAGGACAAAAGGTATCCATCCATCTCTGATGGAAGAAAAATGATTTGGAGTCACCACCTAGATTAAGGTCTACGACCTAAAATGTAGTTTCATCATAAGATAAGACTTTTATTGACTCATTTGACCCAATATATTGGCTTTGATCTATTAGAGGACAGGTAAGCTTTCAAGGTACAGATTGGGAAGGTGTTAGGCACCCAAAGATGTCTGATCCAAAAATTGGCCTCCTATGTGATTCTACTTTCCTTAGACACTATGGTTCTGATTGTTCATGATCAATGGATGATGATTAGGGGTCATGGGGAATCCTAAGCAAGTTGCTAAGTTCTTCTAACCTAGGTTCAACCAAACATGTTTTAAAAAATAAATAAACAAGAAAAGTAATATACAATAAACCGAACCGAAGATAGTTTGATGATGGACTAAATTTGAGACGTCCAACACATCTCAAATTACCTACGTATTCTAATCCTGGAAATCAAGTCCATAACATAGTTCGAACAGAATGTGATTAAGGTTTATGGATGTGATTTATGGTTAAGCTTTCTTAGATTCAATTATTCAAATTGAGGTTTATGCTTGATGATGATTGAGATTGAATCTAAAGATAACCTAAGTGGATCGAAGTGAATATGGATAATTAATATGGTATGGATATGGTGGACCTAAGGATACTAAGATGTGATATCGTACTTGGAGAGGTCCTCCATGTTGCCTACATATTTCAGAGGACCTGAAAATCAAGTACAATGTAGTTCATCATTTTTTTAGATTGATACTCTCAAGGAGCAAAGAGGGACAAATACTGTCACACCCCAATTCTGGACTAACCAGTAATGTGATGAACCGTCATAAGAACCAATAGTTCAATCAGTATCTCATATAGACTATGTAAATCATGTTAAACCAAAACACATTTCACAGTAATAATCAGAGATAATAAAGTAAATAGCGAAAGTCTTGTTAATAATGAACTGAGTGTCTACAATGATAAATAAATTAATAGTCCAGTTATCTCCAAGTAACCAAAACATAATTAATACCTATTACAATTTCCAAAATACGAAAGTTAAACAATAAGCGTAATCATAGTTGAAACACTCACTTGACGAGTCATATTCGTCATCCACAGCTTGCACATCCATAGCCGCCACATTTCCATATGTTAGCGCATCGATATAATCTTCGATCGTAACACCTGCAACATCAGAAACTAAAAAGAATTGCCCACGCGAGGTCATCTCTCCAACTTGAGCTCTATAAGTGAACAAAACAATACAATAAATATATGCATGCATTCAATTTATATCTTTGGTCTGATTTTAAAGTTTGCAATGTGCTATAGAAAGGATTGGCGGCCACCGCACCTCTATATACAAGTGTGTAAATTCGCCCAATGAATCAAACACCATTGCCATCCCACATGCACCTACCATGGAATAGAGATAGAGCTAAAGTGTCCGGATCACACACTGCCAAGACTTCCCCTGATGCCCTACCCATACCAACACGTAATCCCATATTGGCGAGGGCTTACAAACTGGACTCACAACTAACCAATCCTAATGTTATCTAGTGTATCCAAGGGCTCACCCTAGCATCCCTCAATAGGTCCATAGAGATAGAGCTAAGGCCCTCTGGCAGAGTCAAAGAACACACGGTCTGAGACCACCTTCCCTGATGCCCTATGACGTAATAGTTCTGCTAAGGTAATGGCGATACGATGATGTTAGTGCACAAGACTTGAGTAGAGATAAAGCTAGAGTCTGGTGACCAGGTCAGAGACCACAATGCCACGTCCTCCCCCTAATGCTCCACTTGTATCAAGCACACTAACTGTACACACAATTACATGCATATTCCTAGCATCATCATCATAATGTTATAAATAGACAGGAATAAATATGCATGAGCAGTAATAACAGAAATATTGGATGACATGTGAGATGTACATTACAAGCATACAAGCATAGAAACATTCATTGCATTGGATAAATAAAGTAAAATAGTTTATTATTATCCAATTAGTTTAATTCTTGTTCTCTCACCTTTGATTGATGTTTGTTCCTCTCCCAACTTTGGAAGTCACTTTGAATCTATTGGGAACCTAAACAATTAATGTATGTAAGTTAAAGTTCAAGTTTACCAAGTTACTATAGTCAAAAACCTTGTCTAGTCCCAAAATATACTTACTGTTATCGTATGGCCGATACCCTACGATTGCAATATATGCCACCGTATGACGTACAGTTGATACCCTATGGTCGCACTATATGCGATCGGACCTTGCGACCATACGATTCCTGGAAACCACCTAAATAGCTGTAGTCAACTCTCTGGTCACCCTACGATCGATCATAGCTGTGACCATACAAAGTTTGGTTGATTTTTACTTTTCACACGAGTTTCTCCTCATGGCTCATCAATGGGATTCACCCTAGGATCATTCTATGGCCTTTAGTCATAGTTTTCCCTCATCTATTATCCCTAACCTATTCTCTATGATTTTCCATAGAAAACCTATAACCAAATCATTGTATTAGGTTCCATATATCAATTTGAAAAGAACCTATTCTATCTGATCTATCCTACAGATTCAAGTCCATACCTTAAGCTTGTTGTAAAGGGATAGAACTCTTCTCCGCAAAACCTTCCTCTCGGCCTTCTTCTCCAAGCCCCTTATCTTTCTCTTCCTCTCTATCTTTCTCTCTTAGGTTTAGAGTTTCAATTTGGGTTCTAAAAGAGTGAGAGAGGCTAAGGTACGTCTTTTATATAGAGGGAAAACCTCCATATAGAATCCTCTTTCAATTAGAAAAGAGCCCCCTCAAATTAGAAAAGTTTTCAAAACTCGAAGTCAGTTTTAACATCGTGCGGTCGCACGTGCAGTTGCAGAATTCGTCGACCATACATCCAAAATATGCGACCATATGTCGTACGGTCTCATCCTGGTAGACCATACGGTAGACCTACCCCTCAAAATTGCTACCATACATCTAAAATTTACTGATTTTTAGTTTTTGACTGGTTACTTCCACACAAATTTAAACAGCCAACCACACCAATTAAATTTGACTTGTTGTTTACCTCATCTTGTAGTTTCTTCATACAATTGGTTCACTTGAGCCAATTATGATGGAAAGACCAGTCACGATATGAGAATGTAAGGTTAGACCAGGTTCGTGGCATGCGGGTCTTACAAATACTCTCGAGGAGCAATGATAAGTCTACTCTCAAGAAGCAAGGGTTTGATACTCTCAAGGAACAAGGGTTTAATACTCTCAAGGAGCAAGGGGGTTGATAATCTCAATGAGCAAGGGGGTTGATACTCTCAAGGAGCAAGGGGTTTGATACTCTCAAAGAGCAAAAGGATTTAATACTCTAAGGAGTATACTCTCAAGGAACAAGGGGTTTAATACTCTCAAGGAGCAAAGGGTTTAAGACTCTCAAGGAGCAAAGGGTTTAAAACTCTCATGGAGCATACTCTCAAGGAGCAAAGGGTTTAATACTCTCAAGGAGTAAAGGGTTTAATACTCTCAAGGATCATACTCTCAAGGAACAAAGGGTTTAATACTCTCAAGGAGCAAAGGGGTTGATACTCTCAAGGAGCAAGGATATGATACTCTCAAAGAGCATACTCTCAAAAAGCAAGGGGTTTAATACTTTCAAGGAACAAGGGCTTAATTCTCTCAAGGAGCAAAGGGTTTAATACTCTCAAGGAGCATACTCTCAAGGAGCAAGGGTTTGATACTCTCAAGGAGCAAGAGGTATGATACTCTCAAGGAGCAAGGGGTTTAATACTCTCAAGGAGAAATGGTTTAAGTCCGTGTTTGGGAATCTCTTCGAACTGCCTACGTATCTTAGGGTACTACCCTAAGAATCATGATCCACGTATTCACATCACACCTATCTAGTTCTCTGCTTCCTAGAGGAAAATGAGCTGAGGGGTAGGGATCGTCCTAAAGCTATCCTTGACCTAAAACCCTAATTTGGTATTTGTAGGGCTAGGCTTCATATCTCTTGATTAAAATTTATCATTTTCATTCTTACCATTCCCGTGAATGTGGGTGCCTACATACACGTCCCCACACCTAATATGTCTTCTAGGTGTACAAATATGGCAGTTCGACTAGGGTGTAGCAGAAATTAAGTGATTGCCAACAATAAATATCATTCAAATATAGCAAGTAATAACATATATCATCTCAAATATAACAATAAAGCATGTAAATAATATGGCAAGAAAGCATGTGAACATCAAGAGGATAGACATGGCATCTCATGTATCATTCTCAACAAGGTATGTCTCAGTATGTCTCAGATGGAATTTTCTAGATCTATGGTTGAGGTCTAATGTGAATTTCTCAATATCTCAAGATCAGCTCCTCAATCAGTGGTTTGGATTCAATTTATCTCTTCAATATTGTATATTAATCAACCTCAATCTAGCAATCAAATCTCTTCAAAACATTGATAATTATGATCAACACCTCAAATTTCATCAAAGCAGCTAAGATCAATGGCTCAGATCTTATATCAAGATATAATCATAATCAAACTAAGATCCAATGGTTTAGATTCTTTTAAATCACTTCATCATGATTAAATTAGGAAATCAATGTCTTAGATCACTCCTAATGTCAATCCAATGGTTCAGATCATTCAAAATCATAATCTAATCATTCAGATTCATTTACATCAATTATCAAGAAAATCTGATGGTTTAAATTCATTTATGTCACTCATGATGTCAATCTAATGGCTCAAATTTTCTAAAACACAATATGAAGAAAATCTAACGGTTTAAATCATTCTTGATGATAATCCAACCATTCAAATATATTCCAATAACTCCCAAAGATAATCTAACGGTTTAGAATGCTTATCATGATAATCTAACCATTCAGATTGATTAAAATCCATTTTGATGACAACCAATAGTTTAGGTTACTCAAATTAATAATCTAACCATTCAAATTAATCAAATTAAAAATCTAACCATTCAAATTACTCAAATCAAGGTAAATTATGATCAACAGATCAAATCAGAACTCCAATATCAATGGTCCTAATCTAGTCTTATCAAATTCAGAGATCAATGGTCCAGTTTTAATCATATCATAATTCTAAGATCAATGGTCCAATTTTGTCAAAATTCCAAGCATATGGGATCAATCAATTTAAAACTCAAATTGTCACACCTCAATTCTGCACCATTCAGAATAATGTGATGAACCGCTAATAAACCAACGGTTCAACCAGGATCTCTAATAGGCTACGTCCATTAAAAATAAAATCATGCACATCCACAATCATAATCAGAATAAATACACAATAGCGGAAGTCTTATAGTAAATGAACTGAGAAATCTAATTGTAATAATCATAAATAAAGTATCAAATTATGTTGTATCAACTGAGACATAAGTAAATAAAATATCAATTACATTCCTTTAATAAATTCAAATCAAAAGTCTAATCGAATACGCTTGAGTTGCACTTGCATGAGGAGTCATGCGTATCCACTAAGTCTTCGGCTTGCATTGCAGCAATACACACGTACACCGGAGCACTCATATAATCTTCAACTGTAGTACCTGCATCATCAACTAAAAATATTTAACGTCGAGAGGGTGAGCACACATCATGGCTCAGTGAGCAAACAAAACAATGCAATAAACATATGCATGCATTCAATTCATATCTTTGGTTTGGTAAATAAGTTTGCAATGTGCAATAGAAAGGATAGGTGGCCGCCACACCTCTATACACGAGTGTGTGAAGCCACCCAAAGGTAACGTTTATTGTCATCCCACATGCACCCACCATGGACATTGTACACACAAAGGTCATGTTTATTGCTGTACCAGTTGCCCATACCAACACGTAAGCCCCTGCTGGCGAGGGCTCGCAAACTGGGCTCGCAACTAACCAATCCTAATGCCAATCAGTGTATCCAAGGCCTCACCTAGCATCCCTCAATACGTCCATAGAGATAGGTCTAAGGCCCCTCGACAGAGTCAGAGACTACACGGTCCGAAACCACCTCCCCTCATACCCTATGACGTAATAGTTCTGCTAAGGTAATGGCGATACGACGATGTCAGTGGACAAGACTTGAGTTAGAGATAGAGCTAGAGTGCTGAGACCCCGCCTATGACACCTCCCCCTGATACTCGCTCGCATCAAGCACACCAACCACACACATACATTCACACGCCTATTCCTATCATCATCATCATCATCATGTTATAAACAATAATTTAAATATGCATGAACAGTAATAATAGAATATTGGATGACATGTTGAATGCACATAACAAGCATACACACATAGAATCAATCATGGCATTGGACTCAAGAATAAAACAGTTTATTATTAACCAATTAGTTTATGTCTTGTTCCCTCACCTTTGCTTGATCTTAGGTCCTCTTTCAAGCTTTAAAAATCAACTAAATATCAATATTATATCACTAGAAGACCTAATCAAGTCGATAGAATTTAATTAGAATTAATTCTGATCTTAAAAGCATGTTGTTAACTGGGGGTCGATGCCAGGGTCGGAGGGTCCATCGACCCTGGGTGCGACCACCCACAGTCTGAACTTCCCGAACACTGGGAGTCGATTGTTAGGGTCTGGTAGGGTCGATTGGCCATTGACCCCCGTACGACCTTCGTGTTTGGGGTCCTATGGCTTGCTTCTACAATCCATTCCACACATGTTCTATGGTCTAGAATCATAGTTCATTCACCTTTATGGCTTTTATGATTTCCCCCATGGTTTTCCATAAAAACCTAACCATGGGTGGATGATTTGGGTTTCTCCTAGATCATATCCTCTTCACTATCTATTCTAAGGTCTGTAGAATTACATGGAGATAGTATCCATACCTGAGAATTAGGCTTGGTTCTCTGAAGACTTCTTTTTGATCTTCTTCTCCACTTTTCCTTCTCTTCTCTTTCTCTTCTCTTTCTCTTCTCTTTCTCTCAATCTAATTAGGGTTCTAAAAGGAGTAAAAGAGGCTTAGGGACGTCCTATTTATAGAGTAGAAACTCCCAAAATAAGTCCCATAGAGATTAGAAAAGAATCCCATTGAAATTTGGAAAGTTCCTAATTCACGATTTCTGCCGGCAGACTGGGGGTCGATGAGGGGGTCGGAGATCTCGTCGACCCCTGGTTCTAAAATGTCTGACCCCTGGTTAAAAACTCAGGGTCTGACTTTCTATCTTGGGGGGTCCAACCCTACCTAGCTGGGTGTGCGACCCTCCCCCTGTTTTTAGTGTTTTTGGGTCAGTTTAATACCTGGGATCGCGATCTCCCTCACATACTTGATCCATTTGGCTCCACCATGATGGGTAAACCTGGTTCAAGGTGGTAAGACCGTGTCACACCCCAATTCCGCACATTTCAGAATGGTGTGATGAACCGCTAAATAACCAACGGTTCAACCAGGATCTCAAATAGGCTATCCCCGCGTTACCTGAACCTTCATACACTCACCATCATAATCAGAGTAAATACACAATAGCGGAAGTCTTATAAATAAATGAACTGAGAACTAAAATGATATCCATAAATAATAGCAAATTATTCTATGGTTTACTAAGACATAAATATTTAAATACCAAATACATGTCTTATAAATCCAATAAAGAAACCTATAAAAATATCTAGTCAAATATACACGAGTTGCACTCGCAAGAGGAGTCGTGTGTATCATCTTCAGCTCCAGCGTCCATTGCTGCTACCGTCCCGTACGTAGAAGCATTCATGTAGTCTTCAACTGTGTAACCTGCATCATCAACTAAAAATATTCGACGTCGAGGGGGTGAGCACACAACACGGCTCAGTGAGTAGCCAAAACAATGCAACATTACATATGCATGCATATTCATTTATCTCTTTGGTCTGGTTTATAGTTTGCAATGCGCAATAGAAAGTTTGGGTGGTCAAAGATTAACGTTTATTGACACTGCCTCTATACACAGGGTGAGGAAGCCCGCCCAAAGGTTAACGTTTATCGTCGTCCCCATCCACCCTACCATAACATTATACAACAAAGGTTAACGTTTATTGCTATATAATGCTATACCAACACGTAAGCCCCTGTTAGCGAGGGCTTGCAAACTGGGCTCGCTACTAACCAATCCTAAGGCCAAACAGTGTATCCAAGGCCTCACCCTAGCATCCCTCAGAATGTCCATAGAGATAGAGCTAAGGCCCCCCGGTAGAGTCAGAGACTACAAGGACCGAGACCACCTCCCCTGATACCCTACGACACAATAGTTCTGCTAAGGTAATGGCGATACGACGATGTCAATGCACAAGACTTGAGTTAGAGATAGAGCTAAAGTGTTGAGACCCGCCAAAGGTTAACGTTTATTGACGTTCTCATAACACCTCCCCTGATACTCGCTCGCATCAAGCACATCAACCACACACATACAAGCACATGCCTATTCCTATCATCATCATCATCATCATGTTATAAACAATAAAGTAAATATGCATGAACAAATATTAGAAATATTGGATGGCATGCGGTATGCATATTACAAACATATTTGCCTAAAATCAAACATGACATAGGACTCAAGAATTAGAAAACAGTTTATTATTAACCGATTTAGTTTGGAGTTAAGGTTCCTCACCTTAGTTTTCTATAAGATACTTTTCCAAACTTTAAAATCACCTCTACAGTGTTATTATAATGCTAGCAAACCTAACAAAGTCAATAGAATTTAATTAGAATTAATTCTGAATTTAAAAACATGCTGTTAACTGAGGGTCGATCAGAGGGTCGATGCTCAGGATACATAGGGTCGATGGGTCTATCGACCCTACCCTCTGTCTGAACTTCCCGAATGATGAGGGTCGATGGTCAGGGTGCCTAGGGTCAATGGGTCTATCGACCCTGTGTGCGACCCTCGGTGCACTCTGGTCTAATTTCCACTTTTTACATCATTCTTCGTGTTTGGGGTCCTATGGCTTGCTTCCACATTCCATAAAACATTCATTCCATGGTCTGAAACCATGATTCATCCTCCTAGATGGCTTTCATGCATTATCCTCGGGTTTTCCATGAAAACCTCACCATGAATGGATGGTTTGGGTTTCTCCGAAATCCTACACTCAACCATATCTAACCTAAGGTCTGTAGAAACTCATGGAATTAGTATCCATACCTGAGAAGATTACTTTTCTCTGGAAATTCTTCTCCTTTTTGCTAAGTCTTCTTCCTTGCCTCCTTTCTTCCTCTTTTCCTTCTTCTCTCTTTCTCTCAATTCAATTAGGGTTGTGAAAGGAGTGAAAGTGGCTTAGGGACGTCCTTTAAATAGAGTAGAAATGTCCTATAATAGTCCCATTGAGATTTGGAAAGAATCCCAATCGAAAATTAGGAAATTTCCTAATTTCAGTTTCGGCAGTAAGTGAGGGTCGATGAGAGGGTCGATGATCCCGTCGACCCTGCGGTATGACACTGTCTGACCCTCTGCCAACTTTTAAGGGTCTGGGTTTCTAATTTGGGAGGGTCGACCCTGTTTAGCTGGGTATGCGACCCTTCCTCTATTTTAAGTATTTTTGGGTCGATTTGATATTTGGGATCTCGCTCTCCTTCACGCCCTTGGTCCATTTAACTCGACCATGATGGGTAGACCTAGTTCAAGGTGGTAAGACCGGGTTAGTTTGACACGGGTCTTACAACTCCCCCCAACTTATAAAAAGTTCGTCCTCGAAATTTGACGTACCTTCTGAATCAAATAAATGAGGGTATTGCTTCCGCATAGCATTTTTTTCTTCCCATGTAACTTCTTCCATGTCTCTATTTTTCCATGTGACCTTAACATAGTAGATATCTCTGTTGCGTAGACGTTGAACCTTTCGACTAGTGATTTCCGTTGGTGTTACTTCAAATGTCAAATCATTAGTCAATTCTGGCAAATCCACTATCAAAACATGTGTTGGGTCTTTGACATACTTCTTCAATAAGGATATGTGAAATACGTCATGCACACTCGACATAGATGGTGGTAGTGCTAACTGATAAGCTACTTTTCCACGCTTAGCCAGAATTTCATATGGCCCGACATATCTTGGATTTAGTTTCCCTTTTTGTCCGAACCTTTTCAATCCTCGCATAGGCGATACCTAAAAATACTTTATCACCTACGGCGAACTCTAGATCTCTTCGTCGAGTATCCGCATATTGCTTCTGACGGTTCTGAGCTGTTCTTACTCTTTCCTTGATAATTTCGACCACTCGACAAGTCTCTTCAACAAATTCTGGTCCAACAATACTACGTTCTCCAACTTCATTCCAAAACAAAGGAGTTCGACACTTTCTGCCATACAGTGCTTCATAAGGTGACATCTGTATAGTAGCCTGATAGCTATTGTTATAAGCGAACTCGATCAATGGTAACCTTTCATCCCATGATCCCTTGAAATCAATTACACATGCTCGTAGCATATCTTCTAGAATCTGAATTGTGCGCTTTGACTGTCCATCTGTCTGTGGGTGGAATGCAGTACTGAACTTCAACGTTGTACCCATAGCCTTTTGCAATCCTTCCCAAAATTTAGAAGTAAATCATGGATCTCTATCCGATACAATGCTTTCTGGTACACCGTGTAAGCGAACAATGTTATCCACATACAGCTTTGCTAACCTTTCCAATGTATACTGAGGTTGTATAGGTATGAAACGAGCTGTCTTTGTCAGACAGTCTACAATCACCCAAACTGCGTCTACTACTCGAGGAGTCAATGGTAGTCCCGTGACGAAGTCCATAGTGATGCAGTCCCATTTCCATGCTGGTTCCGATAACGGCTGCAATAGTCCTGCGGGTCTTTGTCGTTCAGCCTTTACTTTCTGACAATTTAGGCATTGAGACATGAACTTAGCTACATCCGCTTTCATTCCCCTCCACCAATATAATTTCTTTTGGTCATGATACATCTTTGTACTTTCAGGATGTACCGAGTAGATGGTGGTGTGGGCTTCTTTCATGAGTCGGTGTCTAATGTCTACACTTTCTGTTTCGGATACACATATCCTTTCTTTGTATTTCAGTACCTTCTCGTCATCCAAGGTGAACTCAGGGTTAGTCCTACCTTTCTCAATATCTCCGTGTACTGTTCTCAGATAAGGATCTGCTTTGATAGCTGTCTTTACTTCATCTACTATATTCGATAGAATCTTCAATGCCGCGAACATATTCGAAAACCAATGAATAAACCCTTGGTTGGCTGATCCATCCATTGTGTCTATCACATACTGCTCGTTTCCGTGATTAAATACAATTTCGATAGTGCACATTGCCACAGTCGTGCTAACTTCTCCTTGAGATTTTATCATTGTTTTTCTGCTCAATGCATCTGCTACTACGTTCGCTTTTCCCGGATGATACTGGATATCACAATCATAGTCTTTCAATAGTTCCAGCCATCTTCTTTGTCTCATATTCAACTCCTTCTGATTAAATAAATAAGTAAAACTTTTATGGTCCGACTTAATCTGGAATTTCTCTCCGTATAGGTAATGTCTCCATATCTTGACAGCATGTACTACTGTCGCTAACTCCAAATCATGAGTGGGGTAATTTTTCTCATGTACTTTCAATTGTCTCGAGGCATAAGCAATCACTTGCTCTCCTTGCATAAGCACACATCCTAATCCCAATCCCGATGCATCGGTATATAAGGTAAACGTCTGTCCTGGGATCGGAATAGTCAAAATCGGAGCGGATATTAATCTGGTCTTCAGTGTTTGAAAACTCTTTTCACACTTATCCGTCCATAAAAATTTTTCACCTTTCTTGGTCAAACTGGTGAGAGGTACAGCAATCCGAGAATAGTCTTCTACGAATCTCCGATAATAACCAGCTAGACCCAGAAAACTTCTAATTTCTGAAACGCTCTTTGGTGCTTTCCATTTTACTATAGCCTCGATCTTACTGGGGTCCACTTTAATTCCTTCAGCGGATACTACATGGCCTAGAAAGGCGACTTCACTTAGCCAAAACTCACACTTTGAAAATTTGGCGTATAACTTCTCTTTCCTTAAACGCTGTAGGGCTGCGTTTAGGTTCTTGACATGGGTTTCCTTGTGTTTGGAGTATACCAATATGTCATCAATAAATACTATCACCGACGTGTCCAACATATCGTGGAAAACTCGGTTCATAAGTTCCATGAACGTTGCCGGTGCATTAGTTAATCCGAATGACATTACTAAGAATTCATAATGTCCGTATCTTGTCCTGAAGGCTGTCTTCGGAATGTCACCTTCTTTAATCTTCAGTTGATGATAGCCTGATCAAAGATCGATCTTTGAAAATACCTTTGCTCCCTGTAACTGATCGAACAAGTCATCGATCCGAGGTAGCGGATATCGATTCTTGATTGTCAGCATATTCAACTCTCGATAGTCGATACATAATCGAACGCTACCATCCTTCTTCTTTATGAACAACACCGGTGCTCCCCATGGAGATATACTGGGTCTAACATAACCCTTATCCAGCAGTTCTTGTAATTGCACTTTTAATTCCTTCAATTCAGTAGGAGCCATTCTATAAGGTGCTTTTGATACTGGTGCGGCTCCGGGTAGAAGGTCTATTACAAACTTCGTGGCTCGGTCGGGTGGTAATCCGGGTAGTTCCTCCGGAAATACATCTGGGTAATCCCGCACGACATCAATATCTTCCATTCATGGCGCGTCCTTGGTTAGGTCGACCACTGATACTAGATATCCGACGGCTCCCTTTTCAAGGCACTTCTTAGCCTTTAATGCTGAGAGTATGAGCTTACATCTCCTGGGAAGTTTGGTTCCCGAGAAACTGAATTCTGCTCCTTCTTTGTCTTTGAGCGTTAGCTTCTTTTCGGCGCATAATAGGTTTGCTGAATGCCGAGCTAACCAGTCCATTCCCAAGATGACGTCAAACTCTGCCATCTCAAGTTGTATTAAAGTTGCATCTAAGGTTTTCTCGCCAATGAGAACTGGACATGGCCCATAACCTTTCTCTAATTCCACTTCTAATCCCATCGGTGACCGTACAAGTAATTTGTAGTCTAATGTTTTGATGGGTAAATTGGTCTTCTTTCCAAACGACACAGATATAAATGAATGCGTAGCTCCTGAATCAAAGAGTACTCTGGCTGGTACGCCATTGATAGGTACGATACCTGTGATTCGTTCTTACTTGTTTTTAGGTTCCCATTCCTAGGTTTTTGCCCATTTAACTTGTATTTTTCAAATTAAACTTTTTCCAACCGTAAAAATTTGATTTTTATTAGGGGCTTTTGTTGTTGGTGTCTTGAGGAACGAAAGCCCTCAAAAATTTTTGAGTTTCATCGGTTGGTTATCGAGAAACTTAGATTTTTCTCTTTTTGCCCTAATTTGTCAAAAAAATTTCGATTTCTTGCAATTTCTTCAAATTGGACCTTGTCAGTTAAAATTTCCTTCTGTTTAACTATTGTATGATGTGTTGGAACTTATGTAGGTCCTCCTGCCCACTTGTATGGGTGAAAAGTGAGGCTTTTGACCAACTTACGTCGTTATAATGCCCAATTTTTAAATTTTTATCCTATTAACTCCTTGTTTTCCTTTTTCTTTCTTATCTGCAGATACTATGGTTCATACCAAAGTACCCAGGGTTCGTGATCCGCTTCGCTTCCTCTCCAATGAAGCCGAGGCACAGTATGCCTACTATACGGGCAAGAAAGTGGAAGGGGGTCGTATGGTGAACCTGGCTGAGCTAGCCTTGTTCAATGTAGAGAGAGCTTTTGGTGATATGGGGTGGCTCCCTGTCATCACATACGATGCGTGCACACGTCCAGAGTTAGTGTGCCAGTTCTATTGTAACCTTTAGATTGTGGGAAACCACAACGATGTGGAGCTTGGTCAGGGGTTGCGCATCACTAGCTATGTCAAGGGGGTGCAGATTTCCTTTGATTATCGGCAGCTGGCCGACCTGTTGGGCATTCCTTATGATGGTCCTATGGTGTACTGTGCACCGGGTGAGCACGACTTTATTGAGATGTGGTTGCGGGCCGAGATTGATAGTCAGTTATTATAGCCCGATCGCTGGCAGATGAGGGCGTGCTACTTGTGTCCGGCTCCATGGGTGTTCTCAGAGGATCATTCAAAGACAACCCGATCCCGCAGAGTGGGCATTATGAGAGGGTGTCTCGGCTGACCCGGTTTTTCATCTACAGTATATGCACTCATCAGCCCGTCCGTCTTCCTTACATCATCATGCGGACGATGATCGGTGCTACATTGTCCGGTCATAGGGGTAATCTACCCTATGGACGTATGATCACCACATCGTTGATTCATCCGGGGTTGACCTGGTAGATGAGAAGATTCAGGAGAAGACCTTCTCGTCGCCTCTAGATTGGGAGGCTATATGCAAGATGGGACTTCGAGACGCTCAGGTTAGCGATGATGAGAGGAACGCGATGGTGCGCCCTCACACTCGGGTTGAGGTGGCCGATGCCGAGGCGCTGCCGCCGCTAGAGCTCAGGTGGATCCCATCGACGATGATGATTGTATGTACATGGACGTCGACGCGATACCCCCACCTTCACCTACACATGCGGCTGGAGTTGATACTTCGCATGCGGCGGATTCTGTACCTGAGACTGGTCCTTCTCATGAGGCTGGTCCTTCGCATCCGTCTTCTGATATGATGGAGATGTTGCGCGAGATCAGAGAGGCTCAACGTCGATCGGACCTGAGGATGGAGGAGTTGCTAGATGCTCAGCGCATGAGAGTGGATGAGTTGTTGGCTGCTCAGCACACATCTGACGCACGGATAGGTGAGCTCATGGAGATCCAGCGTGCGGCGACCGACGGGAGAGTAGCCAATCTCACGCCTAGTCTAGAGACGACCCGGACTCGGATAGCCTGGTTGACTAGAGTCTATGCCGAGGACTACGACGAGAGATCGTGAGGCTCCACCTCCTCCTTCGCCTCCCGCTTCCCGATTGTACTTTTTGTTTTTTCCTGTACTTCAGAGTAACTGTCCGGGTTATGGACTGTACTCTGTGTTAGATATATATTTACACTTTGTTTCGCTCTCATTGTATGTCAACTTGTTTCTCTTTTTAATAGATGTATTATTCTCTTTTTTAAATTTGGTCTCAATATCACTTGTGCTTATAATGTGTTAATATTACTGTTTTTATTTTATCCTATCTCAGTTCACTATTGCTGTGAATGTATGATAGTTCAGCGGGCAAGGCCTGAGATGCTCTGATACCCCCCAATTCTGCATATTTCAGAATGGTGTGATGAAGAGCTAAATAACCAATGGTTCAACCAGGATCTCAAATAGGCTATCCCCGCGTTACCTGAACCTTCATACACTCACCATCATAATCAGAGTAAATACACAATAGCGGAAGTCTTATAAATAAATGAACTGAGAACTAAAATGATATCCATAAATAATAGCAAATTATTCTGTGGTTTACTGAGACATAAATATTTAAATACCAAATACATGTCTTATAAATCCAATAAAGAAACCTATAAAAATATCTAGTCAAATACACACGAGTTGCACTCGCAAGAGGAGTCGTGTGTATCATCTTCAGCTCCAGCGTCCATTGCTGCTACCGTCCCGTACGTAGAAGCATTCATGTAGTCTTCAACTGTGCAACCTGCATCATCAACTAAAAATATTCGACGTCGAGGGGGTGAGCACACAACATGGCTCAGTGAGTAGCCAAAACAATGCAACATTACATATGCATGCACATTCATTTATCTCTTTGGTCTGGTTTATAGTTTGCAATGCGCAATAGAAAGGTTGGGTGGTCAAAGGTTAACGTTTATTGACACCACCTCTATACACAGGGTGTGGAAGCCCGCCCGAAGGTTAACGTTTATCGTCGTCCCCATCCACCCTACCATAACATTATACAACAAAGGTTAACGTTTATTGCTATATAATGCTATACCAACACGTAAGCCCTCGTTAGCGAGGGCTTGCAAACCGGGCTCGCTACTAACCAATCCTAATGCCAAACAAGGTGTATCCAAGGCCTCACCCTAGCATCCCTCAGAATGTCCATAGAGATAGAGCTAAGGCCCCCCGGTAGAGTCAGAGACTACAAGGACCGAGACCACCTCCCCTGATACCCTACGACACAATAGTTCTGCTAAGGTAATGGCGATACGATGATGTCAATGCACAAGACTTGAGTTAGAGATAGAGCTAAAGTGCTGAGACCCGCCAAAGGTTAACGTTTATTGACGTTCTCATCACACCTCCCCTGATACTTGTTCGCATCAAGTACATCAACCACACACATACAAGCACATGCCTATTCCTATCATCATCATCATGTTATAAACAATAAAGTAAATATGCATGAACAAATATTAGAAATATTGGATGGCATGTTGTATGCACACTAAGAAAAAAAATGTGTGCATAAAATCAAACATGACATAGGATTCAAGAATTAGAAAATAGTTTATTATTAACCGATTTAGTTTGGAGTTAAGGCTCCTCACCTTAGTTTGCTATAAGATACTTTTCCAAGCTTTAAAATCACCTCTACAGTGTTATTATAATGCTAGCAAACCTAACAAAATCGATAGAATTTAATTACAATTAATTCTGAATTTAAAAACCATCTTTGTTAATTGAGGGTCGATCGGAGGGTCGATGCTCGGGATATATAGGGTCGATGGGTCTATCGACCCTACCCCTGTCTGAACTTCCCGAATGCCGAGGGTCGATGGTCGGGGTGCCTAGGGTCGATGGGTCTATCGGCCTCGTGTGCGACCCTCGGTGCACTCTGGTCTAATTTCCACTTTTTACATCATTCTTCGTGTTTGGGGTCCTATGGCTTGCTTCCACATTCCATAAAACATTCATTCCATGGTCTGAAACCATGATTCATCCTCCTAGATGGCTTTCATGCATTATCCTCGGGTTTTCCATGAAAACCTCACCATGAATGGATGGTTTGGGTTTCTCCGAAATCCTACACTCAACCATATCTAACCTAAGGTCTGTAGAAACTCATGGATTAGTATCCATACCTGAGAAGATTACTTTTCTCTGGAAATTCTTCTCCTTTTTTCTAAGTCTTCTTCTTTGCCTCCTTTCTTCCTCTTTTCCTTCTTCTCTCTTTCTCTTAATTCAATTACGGTTGTGAAAGGAGTGAAAGTGGCTTAGGGACGTCCTTTAAATAGAGTAGGAATGTCCTATAATAGTCCCATTGAGATTTGGAAAGAATCCCAATCAAAAATTAGGAAATTTCCTAATTTCAGTTTCGGCAGTAAGTGAGGGTCGATGAGAGGGTCGATGATCCCGTCGACCCTGTGGTCTGACACTGTCCGACCCTCTCCCAACTTTTAAGGGTCTGGGTTTCTGATTTGGGAGGGTCAACCCTGTATAGCTGGGTATGCGACCCTTCCTCTTTTTTAAGTGTTTTTAGGTCGATTTGATACCTGAGATCTCGCTCTCCTTCATGCCCTTGGTCCATTTAACTCGACCATGATGGGTAGACCTGGTTCAAGGTGGTAAGACCGGGTTAGTTTGACACGGGTCTTACAGACTGGGTTAGCTTGATACGGGTTTTACAACTCCCCCCTACTTATAAAAATTTTATCCTCAAAATTGTACATACCTTTCGAGTCAAAAAAATTAGTGTATTGCTTTCACATAGCATTCTCTTCTTCCCATGTAATTTCTTCCATATCTCTACTTCTCCAGGTGACCTTAACATAATAGATATCACGGTTGCGTAGTCGTTGAACCTTTCGGCTCGTGATTTCAGTTGGTTTTACTTTAAATGTCAAATCATCAGTCAAATCAGGTAAATCTACTGTCAAAATGTGCGTTGGATCCTTGACATACTTCTTCAATAAGGAAATATGAAATACGTCATGCACACTTGACATAGATGGTGGTAGTGCTAACTGGTACGCCACTTTCCCACGCTTAGCTAGAATCTCATATGGCCCGACATATCTTGGACTTAGTTTCCCTTTCTGTCCAAACCGTTTTAATCCTCGCATAGGCGATACTTTTAAGAATACTTTATCACCCACGACGAATTCAAGGTCTCGACGTCGGGTATCTGCATATTGCTTCTGACCATTCTAAGATGTTCTCACTCTTTCCTTGATAATGTCGACCACTCGACAAGTCTCTTCAAAAAATTCCGGTCCAATAATACTACGTTCCCCAACTTCATTCCAAAATAATGGAGTTCGACACTTTTGGCCATACAGTGCTTCATAGGGTGACATCTGTATAGTAGCCTGATAGCTATTTTTATAAGCGAACTCAATCAATGGTAATTTTTCATCCCATGATCCATTAAAATCAATCACACATGCTTGAAGCATATCTTCTAGAATCTAGATTGTACGCTCTGACTGTCCGTTTGTCTGCGGATGGAATGCGGTACTAAACTTCAATGTTGTACCCATAGCCTTTTGCAATCCTTCTCAAAACATTGAAGTAAATCGTAGATCTCTATCGGATACAATGCTTTCAGGTACACCGTGTAATCGCACAATGTTATCCACATACAGCTTAGCTAACCTCTCCAGTGTATACTGAGGTCGTATCGATATAAAGAGAGCTGTTTTAGTCAGGCAGTCTACAATCACCCAAACCGCGTCAACTACTCGAGGAGTCAAAGGTAATCCTGTGACGAAGTCCATAGTGATGCAGTCCCATTTCCATGCTGGTTTCGGCAACGGCTGTAACAGTCCTGCCGGTCTTTGTCGTTCAGCCTTTACTTTCTGACAATTTAGGCATTGAGACACGAACTTAGCTACATCTGCTTTCATTCCTCTCCACCAATATAATTTCTTTAAATCATGATACATTTTTGTACTTCCAAGATGTATCGAATAGATGGTGGTATGGGCTTCTTTCATCAATCGGTGTCTAATGTTCAAGTTTTCTGTTTTGGGTACACATATTCTTCCTTTGTACTTCAGTATCTTTTCTTCGTCCAAGGTGAACTTAGGGTTAGTCCTACCTTTTTCAATGTCCTCTTGTACCGTTCTTAGGTTAGGGTCTGATTTGATAGCTGTCTTTACTTCATCAACTATATCCGGTATAATCTTCAATACAGCGAACATCTTTGAAAACCGATGAATAAACCCTTGGTTGGCTGATCCATCTGATGCATCTAACACAAACTGCTCATTACCGTGCTTGAATACCTTTCCGGTAGTACACATTGCGGCAGTTGTGCTAACCTCTCCCTGAGATTTTATCATTGCCTTTCTACTCAACACATCGGTTACTACATTAGCTTTCCCCTGATGATATTGGATATCACAATAATAGTCTTTCAATAGTTCCAACCAACTTCTTTGTCTCATATTTTGCTCCTTCTGATTAAATAGATAAGTAAGACTCTTATGGTCTGATTTATCTAAAATTTCTCTCTGTACAGATAATGTCTCCATATTTTGACAGCATGTACTACTGCCGCTAGTTTCAAATCATGAGTGGGATAGTTCTTCTCATGTGTCTTCAGTTGTCTTGAGGCATAAGCAATTACTTGTTCTCCTTGCATAAGTACACATCCTAATCCCAGTCCTGACGCATCGGTATACAAGATAAATGGTTGTCCTAGAATTGGGATGGTCAAGATTAGAGCTGATATCAATCTAGCCTTCAAGGTTTGGAAACTCTTCTCGCATTTTTCCATCCAAACAAACTTCTCACCCTTCTTAGTCAAACTGGTAAGAGGTACGGCAATTCGGGAATAGTCTTCCACAAATCGTCGATAATAACCAGCTAAACCCAAGAAACTTCTAATTTCTGCAACGCTCTTCGGTGCTTCCCACTTTACAATAGCCTCGATTTTACTTGGATGCACTTTAATTCCTTCAGCGGATACTACATGGTCTAGAAATGCGACTTCCTTTAGCCAAAACTCACACTTTGAAAATTTGGCGTAGAGCTTCTCCTTCCATAGTCGCTGCAGAGCGGCGTTTAGATTCTTAACATGAGTTTCCTCATCTTTGGAGTAGACTAATATATCATCAATGAATACAATAACCGACGTACCCAACATGTCATGGAAAACCTGGTTCATAAGTTCCATAAAGGTTGCTGGTGCGTTTGTCAATCCAAAAGACATGACCAAAAATTCATAATGTCCATATCTGGTCCTAAATGTTGTCTTAGGAATATCACCGTCTTTAATCTTTAGTTGATGGTAGCCTAACCGAAGATCGATCTTGGAGAACACTTTGGCACCTTGCAACTGATCGAATAGGTCATCGATCTGAGGCAATGGATACCGATTCTTGATTGTCAGTTTATTCAGTTTTCGGTAGTCTATACACAATCGAACGCTACCGTCCTTCTTCTTCACGAATAATACTGGTGCTCCCCATGGTGATATGCTAGGGCGAATGTAACCCTTGTCCAGCAGTTCTTGTAGTTGTACTTTCAATTCCTTCAGTTTAGTAGGAGCCATTCTATAAGGTGCTTTTGATACTGGTGCGGCTCCAGGTATAAGATCTATAACAAACTTTGTAGCACGGTCGGGTGGTAATCCTGGTAATTCTTCAAGAAATATGTCTGGATAGTCCCACACGATATCAATATCTTCCATTCGTGGTGCTTCCTTGGTAAGGTCGATCACAGATACTAAATACCCAACTGCTCCTTTCTCAAGGCACTTCTTAGTCTTTAGCGCCGAGAGTATGAGCTTTCATTTACGGGGAAGTTTGGTTCCCAAAAAATTGAACTCTGCTTCTTCCTTGTCCTTAAATGTCAGCTTCTTTTCAGCACACAATAGGTTTGCAGAATGCCGAACTAACCAGTCCATTCCCAAGATGACGTCAAAGTCTGCCATCTCAAGTTGGATCAAGGTTGCCTCCAAGGTCTTTCCATTAATAAGAACTGGACATGGTCCATAACCTTTTTCTAACTCCGCTTCTAATCTCATAGGTGATCGTACAAGTTTGCAGTCTAAGGATTTAAGGGGTAGATTTAACTTCTTCCCAAATGTCACAGATATAAAGGAATGAATAACTCCTGAATCAAAGAGTACTCTGGCGGGAATGTCATTAATAGGTACGATACCTATGATTTGTTTTGGTTTAGTCTACATGCTCATACAATGTAATACCACTAACTAAAATTTAAGTCATACCTGTGACCACATCAAGCGACGTGGCAGCATCCTCCGATGTAACCGCATAAACTCGTCCTTGATGTAGCTACTTCTTGGGCTTAGGACATTCCCTTGCCATATGTCCCACTTGGTTGCAGTTAAAACATTTTATCCCTTTAGTAGTTGGCTTTTGTTGCTGTTGAGCTATGGGAGTAGTCTTGGTTGCAGCGGTATAGCCTTGAGCACGGAAGGGTTTGAATGTCATGTTATTCCCTCCATTATAAGAATTTCTAGCTGGCCTTTTTATACCTCTGTTTTGCATGAAATAACTCTCCTTCTGGCTCGATTCTATAACTCGAGCAATTTGTGCCACTTCATTATAGATTTTCTTTTCATGTCCCAGAATGTGCTCGCGGATGCTTCCCCTAAGTCCCATGACGAACCTTCAGGTCTTTGTGGTTTCCTCTTGCATACTGGTGGGTGCAAAGAAGAACAGCTCTTCATAACGCTGTTGATACGCGTCCACAGTCATTTGTCCCTGATATAAACTCAGGAACTCTCTTTCCATAGAATCTCTGAAATTTCTCGGGAAGTACTTCTCAAAGAACGCCTCTTTATAAATATCCCAAGTCAGTTGGGAGTGCTTTGTTAATAAATAAGTCCTGGTGGACCTCCACCAATGGTGTGCATCTCCTTTCAGTATAAAGGTGGCGCACAACACTTTTTCTTCTTCATTTAGTGTCATCATCATAAAATTTCTTTCCATTTCATCAACCTAGTGTGCCAGCCATAAAGGATTTGCTGGCTTACCATTAAATTCTCTGGGCTTCAGTTTCAGAAAATGCTCCACCAGTCTGGAGTGGTCTAGTTGCCACGGGACATACGCTCTATACATAGGTGGTTGGTATTGATATCCACCTTGAACTATCTCAAGATTTTGTACTTGAGCCTGCATGATAGGAGTCTGAGGTGCGTGGGGTACTGTGTTACTCCCCCCCGGTGCTGTTCTTGCCTGTCCTGCTGGCATTGGAGGTGTCTGTGCAGCTGGAAGAGGTATGCCTATGGCAACTTGTATAGTGGCTTGTGCCTGTTGCATTTACTGTAGCTGTTGGGCCAAGTTCATTACGACTGTGGCCAAGTCTGTAAGTGGAGCTGGCAGATTTGTGGGATTTGTCTGCCCATTAATGACGGACGGTGCAGTGTTCATATTCCCCTGTGTTTTCGGGTGTGTCTGGCTATTCTCCCCCACAGGAGGTGGTGGTGGAATAGAGTTACGGCTCTGTCTGGTTACTCTACGTCCCGCCATTAATTAATCTGATAATGGGATTGCCTAAAATCATTGAATACGAGAGACAATCATTAAATACTTCATTCTCATATTTTAAAACCACTAACAAATGCAAATTTCAAATTTTTCAGATCATTCTGTCGAAAATGCTATATTTTCACTGTAGGGTTGATGGTGGGGGTCGATGGGTGTCTGACCCTCAGTCTGCGACCCTGGGAAATCACCCATTCTTCCAGAGAGCCAGGGGTCGATGGGGGTACCCAGGGTGCGACCCCTGGTTCTCTGTCAGATTCCTGAGAGCCGAGGGTCCATGCCGGGGTCGATGGGTGGGTCGATTGTTTTAATCAAATTTTTCGACCCCCGGACTAAAAATCTGATTTTTAAGTTTCGATTCAAAGTCCATTTCCCATTCTTTCCTTTCCGCTTCGACTCAACTCGTCCCTCTGAGTTGCTACAGTAACAACTCCGTTCCATTGGTGGTTTGTACTCCTTGTTTCGTCGTCTACACCTCCGCTACAGGTATGTCTTCTACCTTTTCATGTTTTTAGGTTTCTTTACCTAGGTTTTAGCTCGTTTATCTCGTATTTTTCAAATTAAACTTTTTTCAACCGTAAAAATTCGATTTTTATTGGGGGCTTTTGTTGTTGGTGACTCGAGGAACGAAAGCCCTAAAAAATATTCGAGTTTCATTGGTTGGTTAACGAGAAACTCAAAATTTATACTTTTTGCCCTAATTTTGTCGAGATTTTGAATTTCTTAAAATTTCTTGCAATTCAATCTAATTAGTTGAAATTTTTGACTTTATGAGTTTCACAGGATAGTTTAGGATCTATGTAAGTCCTCTTGCCCACATGTATGGGTGAAAAGTGAGGCTTTTGACCAATTTACATCGTTATTATGTCGAAATTTCAGATTTTTACTCTCTACTAATCCATTATTTGTTTTTCTTTCTTATTTACAGATACTATTGCTCGTACCAAGGTACCCAGAGTTCGCGATCGTCTTCGCTTCCGTTCCAATGAAGCCGAGACACAGTATGCCCACTACGCTCGCAAGAAGGTAGAGGGCGGCCGCAAAGTGGACTTGGCTACCTTAGCCTTGTTCAATGTGGAGGGGGTCTTTGGTGATATGGGATGGCTCCCCGTCATCACCTATGACGCATGTACCCGTCCTGACTTGGTATGCCAGTTCTATTGTAATCTCCAGGTGGTGGGAGATTACGATGATGTTGAGAGGGGTGGTGAGCTTCGGATCACCAGTTACGTCAAGGGGGTTGATATTTCCTTTGATTATCGGCAGCTGGCCAACTTGTTGGTCATTTCCTATGATGGCCCCTTGGTGTTCTGTGCTCCTGGAGAGCCCCAGTTCTTTTCATTACAGATGAGGACTGAGATCGATCATCAACTCATCAAACCTGATCGCTGGGAGATGAAAGCGAGTTACCTGCATTCAGATCCACGGGTATACTGTAAGATCATTCAGCATAATCTGATACCGCAGAGTGGACACTACGAGAGGGTCTCCCAGTTGACCCAGTACCTGATGTACTGCATATGCACTAGGCAGCCCGTCTGCCTTCCTTACATCATCATGCGGACGATGATCAGTGCCACGTTGCCCAGTCACATTGGCAACCTTCTTTATGGATGCATGATCACTACCTTGCTTACCCGCCTAGAGGTCGATTTATTAGATGAGAAGATTCAGGAGAAATCCTTCTCATCGCCTCTGGATTAGGAGGCTACTTGCAAGATGGGCATGCGGGATGCCCAAGTCAGCGATGAGGAGAGGAACGCGATGGTGCGCCCTCGTACTTGAGTGGAGATGGCTGACGCTGAGGCAGCAGCAGCAGCAGCAGCCGCTGGAGCAGGGGTTCAGGGGGATGATGATGATTGGCTATACATGGATGTAGATGCCATACCTCCTCCATCACCTACTCATGCTACTGGAGCTGGTCCGTCTTCTTCAATTGGTCCTTCGCATGCAGCTGGTCCTTCGTATTCTCTATTTGATGACATGATGAGGATATTGCACGAGATACGAGAGCCTCAGCGTATGTCTGACCTGAGGATGGGAGAGCTTCTAGAGGCTCAGCGCTTGTCCGATTAGTGGGTGGGAGAGCTTCTGGTTGCTCAGCGCGTGTCGGATCAGTGGATGGGAGAGCTTCTAGCTGCTCAGCATGTATCGGATCAGCGGATGGGAGAGCTGAGGGATGCTCAGCGGTTGACTGACCAGCGGGTGGCTGATCTCAAAGCTAGTCTCCAGACAACCCAGACTCAGATAGGTTGGTTGACTAGAGTCTACGCTGAGGACTATGATAGAGACCGTGAGGCACCGCCTCCCCCATCACCTCCAGCTTCTTGATATATTTCTTTTATCTTTCTGTTTGTACTTCAGAGTAACTATCCGGACTGTGGACTGTACTCTGCTTTAATCATATATATATAAACATTTGTTCTTCCTTTTGGTTGTATATAAATTTGTTTCTCATTTAATAGATGCATTATTCTCTTTCAGTTTAGCCTCAAACAACACAGATGCTTATGGTGTGTTACTATTACATCTTTTAAATTTTTATCCTATCTCAATTTACGACCTTTTGTAGAAGTATATGGTTTTACAGACAAGGCCTAAGATGCTCTGATACCAAGTTGTCACACCCCAATTCTGCACCATTCAGAATAGTGTGATGAACCGCTAATAAACCAACGGTTCAACTAGAATCTCTAATTGGCTATGTCCATTAAAAATAAAATCATGCACATCCACAACCATAATCAGAATAAATACACAATAGCAGAAGTCTTATAGTAAATGAACTGAGGAATCTAATTGTAATAATCATAAATAAAGTATCAAATTATGTTGTATCAACTGAGACATAAGTAAATAAAATATCAATTACATTCCTTCAATAAATTCAAATCAAAAATCTAATCGAATACGCATGAGTTGCACTCGCATGAGGAGTCATGCGTATCCACTAAGTCTTCGGCTTCCATTGCAGCAACATGAGCATCCATCGAAGCACTCATATAATCTTCAACTGTAGTACCTACATCATCAACTAAAAATATTTGACGTCGAGAGGGTGAGCACACATCATGGTTCAGTGAGCAAACAAAACAATGCAACAAACATATGCATGCATTCAATTTATATCTTTGGTCGGTAAATAAGTTTGCAATGTGCTATAGAAAGGATAGGTGCCACCACACCTCTATACACGAGTGTGTGAAGCCGCCCAAAGGTAACGTTTATTGTCGTCCCACATGCACCCACCATTGACAATGTACATACAAAGGTCACGTTTATTGCTGTACCAGTTGCCCATACCAACACGTAAGCCCCTACTGGCGAGGCCTCGCAAACTGGGCTCGCAACTAACCAATCCTAATGCCAATCAGTGTATCCAAGGCCTCACCCTAGCATCCCTTAATACGTCCATAGAGATAGGGCTAAGGCCCCCCGGCAGAGTCAGAGACTACACGGTCCGAGACCACCTCCCCTCATACCCTACGACGTAATAGTTCTGCTAAGATAATGGTGATACGACGATGTCATTGGACAAGACTTGAGTTAGAGATAGAGCTAGAGTGCTAAGGCCCCGCCTATGACACCTCCCCCTGATATTCGCTCGCATCAAGCACACCAACCACACACATACATTCACGTGCCTATTCCTATCATCATCATCATCATCATGTTATAAATAATAATTTCAATATGCATGAACTGTAATAATAGAATATTGGATGACATGTTGAATGTACATAATAAGCATACAAGCATAGAATCAATCATTGCATTGGACTCAAGAATAAAGTAGTTTATTATTAACCAATAGTTTAGGTCTTGTTCCCTCACCTTTGCTTGATCATAGGTTCTCTTTCAAGCTTTAAGAATCAATTAAATATCAATATTATATCACTAGAAGACCTAATCAAGTTGATAGAATTTAATTAGAATTAATTCTGATTTTAAAAGCATGCTGTTAACTGGGAGTCAATGCCAGGGTCGGAGGTTCCATCGACCCTGGGTGCGACCACCCATAGTCTGGACTTCCTGAACACTGGGGGTCGATTGTTAGGGTCTGGTAGAGTCGATTGGCCATTGACCCCCGTGCGACCCCCTGTGGGTTTAGTCAAAATTCTCATCCTATAGTCCATTCTTCGTGTTTGGGGTCTTATGGCTTGCTTCTACAATCCATTCCACACATGTTCTATGGTCTAGAACCGTAGTTCATTCACCTTTATGTCTTTTATGATTTCCCCCATGGTTTTCCATAAAAACCTAACCATGGGTGGATGATTTGGGTTTCTCCAAGATCATATCCTCTTCACTATCTATTCTAAGGTCTGTAGAATTACATGGAAATAGTATCCATACCTCAGAATTAGGCTTGGTTCTCTGAAGCCTTCTCTTTGATCTTCTTCTCCACTTTTCCTTTTTTTTCTCTTTCTCTTCTCTTTCTCTTCTCTTTCTCTTCTCTTTCTCTCAATCCAATTAGGGTTCTAAAAGGAGTGAAAGAGGCTTAGGGACATCCTATTTATAAAGTAGAAACTCCCAAAATAAGTCCCATTGAGATTAGGAAAGAATCCCATTAAAATTTGGAAAGTTTCTAATTCACGGTTTCTGTCGGCCGACTGGGAATCGATGAGGGGGTCGGAGATCCCGTCGACCCCTGGTTCTAAAATGTCCGACCCCTGGTTAAAAACTCAGGGTCTGACTTTCTATCTTGGGAGGTCTGACCCTGCCTAGCTAGGTGTGCGACCCTCCCCCTATTTTTAGTATTTTTGGGTCAGTTTAATACCTGGGATCGCGATCTCCCTCACGTACTTGATCCATTTGGCTCGACCATGATGGGTAAACCTGGTTCAAGGTGGTAAGACCGAGTTAGTTTGATACGGGTCTTTCACAAATCATCTCATAAAATTCCAAGCATCCGATGGGATCAATTTTCATCAGATTCAAGCATTGTACGATCAAACATATTAAATTCCAGCATGGTTGGATCAATCACTTAAAAAATCCAAGCATGGATAAAATTATAATCAAATTAAATTTCATGCAATTGCTAGAATTTAATCAAATTAAGATTCATGCAACGGATCAAAAATCCGATGGTGAAATGATCCATCACTGGTTTTAGTAGAGAAAATTGATGGATTCGGTGGAGGTTTAGCATGGTGGGTGCTAGGAGAATAAGTGGGATATGCATGGCTGCAGCAAGGTATTCAACAGCTTTGGTAATGGGGTTTACAGGTCACGGATAGGTTCTGCAGAGGGCGGCGATGGTGGGATTATGGTAGAGGGAGTATGCACGAGTCGGGCAGATCTGTATGGAGGCTGGGATATGAGTGAGGTTTAGGTTGGGGTACATGGATGTGATGTGGTGGGGGAGATAAAAACCAACACAAAACAAAGGAAGGTAGAGGGCAAACTTACCTGGAGTTGCAGGCAATCTCTCAGCAGCTGCCTTCTCCTCCTCCTTCTTCTTCTTCTTCTTCTTCTCTATTTTCCTTCTCTCTGGCCGATCTAATCTCCTCCCTCTTCTGTTCTATCTCCTCTTTCTCCCAATGATCTCTTTCAATTCTCTCTCAATCTCTCGCCCTCCTCCTCTCGATCTCTCAGCCCTTTTAGATTTCTAATTTTTTCCTTCCAATTCTTTTCTCCTTTTTTTTTAGAGTCCACCGACACTTTTCCTCTTCCTTTACCCTTTTTCTTTTTTTTTCCTTTTATTTCCTACTCAATTGGATTTTTTACCGTCTCTCAATTTCTTCCCAAGCTGGCCAAATCCTTTCCCCTACTCGGATTCTATCTTCTATATATAATAATATATATTATATACATATATATATACATACATTTAATAACAAACGTAAATATATAGTATATGTCACTCCCCAAATTCTGAATCAACCAGATTGGAGTGATGAACTGTCTATGGACCAACGGTTCAACCAGGATCTCGTATAGGCCGTGCCCATTTGATTAAACCAGATACAACCACAACCATAATCAGAGTAAATAAACAATAGCAGAAGTCTTTAATATTAATGAACTGAGTATCTAATAGTGATAACGTATATAATTATCCAATTATCTCCAAATGACTCAAGACATAAAATAAAATAAAGTAATCAATTACATGTTCTGATAACCCAACAACTAAATCTAATCGAAAACACATGAGTTGCACTCGCACGACGAATCATGTGACTCCACCATAGCTTCCACATCCATCGTAGTAATATGTCCATACATTGGTGCATTCATATAATCTTCCATGGTAGGACCTGCATCATCACCTAAAAATATTCGACGTCGAAAGGGTAAGCACACATTAAGGCTCAATGAGCAAACAAAACAATACAACAAACATATGCATGCATTCAATTCATATCTTTGGTTTGGTTTATAAGTTTACAATATGCTATAGAAAGGTTTGGTGGCCGCCGCACCTCTATACACGAGTATATGAATCCGCCCAATGGATCAAACACCATTGCCGTCCCACATTCACCCATCATGGAATAGAGATAGAGCTAAAGTGTCCGGATCAAACACCGCATAACACTTCCCCTGATGCCCCTCCCATACCAACACGTAAGCCCCTATTGGCAAGGGCTTGCAAACTGGGCTCGCAACTAACCAATCCTAATGCCAAACAATGTATCCAAGGTCTCATCCCAGCATTCCTCAATACGTCCATAGAGATAGAGCTAAGGCCCCCCGATAGAGTCAGAGACTACACGGTCCGATACCACCTCCCCTGATGCCCTACGACGTAATAATTCTGCTAAGGTAATGGCGATATGACGATGTTAGTAGGCAAAACTTGAGTAGAAATAGAGCTAGAGTCTGGTGACCAGGATGAACCACAATGTCACGTCCTCCCCCTGATGCTCCACTCGCATTAAGCACACTAACCACACGCATACATTCACATGCCTATTCCTAACATCATCATCATCATCATCATGTTATAAATAAACAGAATAAAATATACATGAGCAGTAATAGTAGGAATATTGGATGACATGTGAAATGCACATTACAAGCATACAAGCATTGAATTATTCATGGCATTGGACTCAATAAGTAAAATAGCTTGTTATTAGTCAATTAGTTTAGGTCTTGTTCCCTCACCTTTGGTCGATGGTTGTTCCTCGTCCAAGCTTTCTAAATCACTTTTAGACCACTTGAAAACCTAACAAATTTATAGATTCTAAATTAGAGTTTATTTCCATCAATTATAGTGTTCAAATGTCCCATCGAGAATCATCCAGACTTTCAGAAGCTGAGTGGTTACAGGTGTGGCTGCACCTGTGGTCTCAATTTGTACGACTACAGGGTGTGGGGTAGATATGTGTGGTCGCATATCATGCGACCACACCCTCCCTGGAACTTTCCCAAGGGCGTGTAGTCGATCATATGTGCCTCATGTGGTCGATCAAACTACGACCACACGAGTTGTCACACCCCAATTCTGCACTATTCAGAATGGTGTGATGAACCACCAATAAACCAATGATTCAACCAGGATCTCGAATAGGTTGTGTCCGTTTGTTTAAACCATACACATCCACAACCATAATCAAAGTAAATAAATAATAACAGGAGTCTTTAATATTAAATGAACTGTGAGTCTAGCGGTGATAAAGTAAATAAATTATCCAATTATCTCCAAATAACAAAGACATAAAATAAAATAATTTAATCAATTACATCGTTTGAATAATTCAAATAAAAACTAAACGAAGATGCATGAGTTGCACTCGCATGATGAATCATGCGACTCCATTATAACTTCTGCATCCATCACCGCAGCATGCTTGTACATCAGAGCATTCATATAGTCTTCAACAGTGGTACCTGCATCATCAACTAAAAATATTCGACGTCAAAACGGTGAGCACACATCATGGCTTAGTGAGCAAACAAAATAATGCAACAAACATATGCATGCATTCAATTTATATCATCGGTCTGGTTCATAAGTTTGCAATGTGCAATAGAAAGGATAGGTGGCTGCCGCACCTCTATACACGAGTGTGTGAAGCCACCCAATGGGTCAAACACCATTGTCATCCCACATGCACCCACCATGGAATAGAGATAGAGCTAAAGTGCTTAGGACCGCACCGCATCACACTTCCCCTGATGCCCTACGGAGACCAACACGTAAGCCCCTATTAGCGAGGGCTTGCAAACTGGACTCGCAACTAACCAATCCCAATGTCAAACAGTGTATCCAAGGCCTCACCCCAGCATCCCTCAATACATCTATAGAGATAGAGCTAAGGCCCCCCGGCAGAGTCAAAGACTACACAGTTCGATACCACCTCCCCTGATTCCCTACGACGTAATAGTTCTACTAAAGTAATGGCGATACGACGATGTTAGTGGACAAGACTTTAGTAGAGATAGAGCTAGAGTTTGGTGACCATGATGAACCACAGTGTCACATCCTCCCCCTGATGCTCCACTCGCATCAAGTATACTAACCACACACATACATTCACATGCCTATTCCTAGCATCATCATCATCATCATGTTATAAATAAATGGAATTAAATATGCAAGAACATTAATAGCAAGAATATTGGATGACATGTTAAATGCACATTACAATCATACAAGCATAGAATCATTCATGGTATTGGACTCAATAAATAAAAATTGTCTATACTGATTACATGATAACCCTTTCAGGTAAACAAAGCTATCTAGACAACTCCAGTTTGGGATCATTCAGTTGATGGGGAGGATGATTGGTTGCACATCAGGATCTCCATCTTGATTGTCTCCGGTGAGCATCAGAACTTGGTCCTCGTTAAACAGATTGCCGATGTCAATCGTCTCAATCTCTGACTTTTGCTCCTCGCTTAGCCTTTGACTCTTGATCTTTTCTAGCTCCAACCAGTCAATTGTGCACTCAAAGTACATCTCAAAACCAGGTACTTGTCTCTAGAGGTTTCTATCTAGCCACAGTTCAAGGAATCCATAGAATGTAATGTCCTCTCCTTCTTTGACCAAGTATCCATTGAGAGTCTTAAAGTATGGGTTGATCTGCTCATCCTCATATATACCTCCAAACTATGCCTGATATACTGGCTCATCGGTCCTCTATGGTTGCCATCTTATGTGGCTCCTGTCTGCTGCCTTTATTGGACTCCTACCGTTACTCCTATATTTTCTCCTCTCAAGCCTCCAAAATGCATCGTCGGCTCTCCTCTGTTTCTCCTCTATCAGTTTCAGTTCTCGATCGGTAGGAACATACCCCAGCCCAAATCTATACTCATTTAACAAAATAGACAACATGTTGACATCACCTTGTTGGTTGAAACTAAAGCCCATACCTGGAAAGTAAGACATGTTAAGTAATTGATGAAGTAGAAATGACAAATCCATACCTGGGGGATTTGGTTATGTGGTTGTCATGATGTTGCTAATGTGGAATCCTCCGAGACTGATATCTTGTGGCTGACTTCCTTCTATCCCTTTATCATTCTGTCCAATCACCATCGTGCGCTGTGAGATTTCTGGAAGGTTTACCCCATGCTCATACCCCACTTCTTGGATTGAGACCATGTTCCCTTCATTACCAAATGTGATGCTTCCTCTAATTTTAGCTTAGACTGATTCTATCTGAACATTTTTGTTTGAACACACTTCTCCCCATTCGATAAAGTTAACAGTGTGATAGGGAAGGGGGTTGTTCGTCATAGATGCTTGCCATGGTTGGAGCTCAATTTTTCCTGCATCTACCAGATCTTGTATAGCATGCCTCAGAGCCTCACAATTTTCAATGTGGTGACCATATTGATTGTGATACTTACAGTATAAATCCATTCAAAATTTCAACGGGAGTGGATGAGGTGTAAGTACCTTCAGCGTTCTGGCCTGTACCAACACTTTTAGAAATTTATTTCTGGTCATACCCAATTCGGTAAACTACCTTTTGTTCCCCAACCTTTGTGAGGTAGGGGTGTTTCTCGGATTCCTTGAGATTAATGGATGAGCATTAATGTTGGCAAGTTGTCCCACTGATCGATTTACTAATTCATTATGGGGGAATGCTCCTTAATTGATTATTTGATCATCCCATGCCTTCATAGCTCTCAGTAATTCCTCTAATCGGTTCAATCTATCTCTGTAAGGATTAGCCTCCTCTCTTGGCCATTAGATCACGGGGGCTCTCTGGATGACCAATGGTTTCTGATACACAACCTCATCTATGTCTTCTAAGGTGGGATCTGAGGGGATTTATGGCACAGCTTTCTTAGGGCTACTCAATCCTTGTAGGGGTGCCACATTCATTCTCTCGATGGTTGATGATTGGGATTACAGTTGCAACTGTAGGCTCTGAATCATGATAACCATCGTCTCTATGATATTTACTATCCTCTAAATTCTGGCCTCTGTAGTGCTTGGAACTTGGTTTGATCCGTCAGCCATTGGTTCAGTTGATGCGATTGAGGTAGGACTAACTGGTACAGGTATGGACACACCAGACAACCTCCCAGTGAGGGGATCTCTTATCTACAAGGTATAAATGGTTACGTTTTAGGCTGACTCCTAAACTCTATACTAGAGAAAACCAAAACTAACAAGTATTAAGACTCTAAGATGGTAGGAGAATGGAATAAAAAGTTACATGCACAAACAAAGCTGACTCGACCAAACAAATGTTAGCTCCCTTATGAAACCCATTAAACAAGCATTATCCGGATCAATTTGGTTACTTCGACTGACCCCGTGATTAGTCTTGGGCTTCATGACCCAAATGGTTCATTAGGGAACAAGGTCCAACCACTTGGTTCATCAAATTCAAAGAGATTGAAACTAATATACTTATTCCTAGCTTTCATATGGGATAGTTAGCAAAAGCGGTTCATGACTGAACAAACCAGTAAATAACAGCTCGATCACAACACCTATGTCGTGACAAGGAATTTCTGCTCATTTTTAAAGCTGATGCGTTAACAATGATGGATCCGACATTCTGAGTTCATTGATAGAGAGTGTACAGTGGTCGTCCACTATGACGTGGAATTGGTTTATACATTTCTCCTGCTCCCATCAAGTGAGAGTTCAAAATGCTCATCTTGTGGATTCTAACATGTCAACCAATCAAGAGTAAAAATGGGTAGAACTTCGACGTCACTGGCATGGATGTCATGATTGAATGGGTTTAACCATGTTGGTTCAAGGACGGACCAAAAATAACAAACATGTGACTCAAACTGGGACCGACAAAGCTACCTTGACGAGGAGGAGTGGTCTATACCGTCTACATGGTGAATCATGGGCCCTTCAATTCCTTTTGATATACCATTTTACAAAATGCCAAGACCTAGAGTAGTAAGACGCCTTCCCGGGTGGATCCAAGAAACAATCATCAGAGGCTCTCATCGGTAGAGACTTTTACAAGGTACGTGTCAAGGTTGTGCTTTTCGTCTAGCGAACGATCCCATCTGCATGAGGACCCAGGTAAACTAATGGCACGATGTGTGACCGAACCCATACCCCCCAAAATAATATGTATAAACATAAATAATAGTAAACCTAAATCTAGCATCCAAAGTCAATCAATCAATGTAAGTAAAGTGAATCTAGAGTCTGAACGTGGAATCCCCAGTGGAGTCACCACTGTAAGAACAAAAGATATACATCCATCTCTGATGGAGGAAAAATGATTTGGAGTCGCCGCCTAGATTAAGGTCTAGGACCTAAAATATAGTCTCATCATAAGACAAGACTTCTATTGACTCATTTGATCCAATATATTGGCTTTGATCTATCAGAGAACAGGTAAATGTTCAAGGTACAGTTTGAGAAGATATTTGGCACCCAAAGCTGTTCGATCCAAAAATCGGCCTCCTATGTGATTCTACTTTCCTTAGACTCTATGGTTCTGACTTCTCATGGTCAATGGATGATGACTAGGACTCATGGGGAATCCTATGCCAAGTTGCTAAGTTCTTCTGACCTTGGTTCAGCCAAACATGTTCTCAAAAATAAATAAACAAAAAAGTAATATATAGTGAACCGAACCGAAGATGGTTCGATGATGGACTGAATCTGAGATGTCCAAGACATCTCAAATTACCTACGTATTCCCATCCTAAAAATCAAGTCCATAACGTAGTTCGAACATAATGTAATTAAGGTTTATGGATGTGATTTATGGTTAACCTTTCTTAGATTCAATTATTCAAGTTGAGATTTATCATTGATGATGATTGAGATTGAATCTAAAGATAGCCTAACTAGATCGAAGTGAATATGGATAATGTATATGGGTATGGATATGGATATGGTAGACCTAAGGATACTAAGATGTGGTATCGTACTTGGAGAGGTCCTCTAAGTTGTCTATGTATTTCAGAGGTCCTGAAAATCAGGTACAACATAGTTCATTATTTTTAGGTTGATACTCTCAAGGAGCAAAGAGGGATAAATACTCTCAAGGGGAAATGATAAGTCTACTCTCAAGGAGCAAAGGGGTAAATACTCTCAAGGAGCAAAGGGATTGATACTCTCAAGGAGCAAGGGCTTGATACTCTCATGGAGCAAGGGTTTAATACTCGCAAGGAGCAAAGGGTTTAATACTCTTAAGGAGCATACTCTCAAGGAGCAAGGGGTTTGATACTCTCAAGGAGCAAGGGTTTAATACTCTCAAGGAGCAAGGGGTTTCATTCTCTCAAGGAGCAAGGGGGTTGATACTCTCAAGGAGAAAGGGGTTTCATACTCTCAAGGAGCAAGGAGTTTAACACTCTCAAGGAGCAAGGGGTTTAATACTCTCAAGGAGCAAAGGGTTTAATACTCTCTAGGAGCAAGGGTTTAATACTCTCAAGGAGCAAGGGGTTTAATACTCTCAATGAGCATACTCTCAAGAAGCAAAGGGTTTAATACTCTCAAGGAGTAAAGGGTTTAATACTTTCAAGGAGCAAATGGGGTTGATACTCTCAAGGAGCAAGGATATGATACTCTCAAGGAGCATACTCTCAAGGAGTAAGGATATGATACTCTCAAAGAGCAAGGATATGATACTCTCAAAGAGCAAGGGTTTGAGTCCTTGTTTGGGAATCTCTCCAAACTACCTACGTATCTTAGGGTACCACCCTAAGAATCAGGATCCGCATAGTTCAGAAAGCGGATTCATTCATTCATGTTCTCCTTTCAATATCAAGGTGTTGATCCTAAATGCTCTATGGCTGGATTCACATCACACCTATCTAGTTCTCTGTTTCCTAGAGAAAAATGAGCTAAGGGGTAGTGGAAGACCCGTACTCCGTAAACCCGGTCTAAACCTTGGTTTTGTGTCGTAGCAGGTCTTCCGATCATCACCGGGCCAGATGGGACGAGCGGATGACAAACAGGTACGAAATCGGATCAAAGACGGTCAAATAATCATCATTTTATGTTGACCGGTCGATGGTACCGGTCTTGGTACCGGTCGACCGGTCAGCTCTGCGCAGCTGAGTGCGGAGATTCGGAAATTGACTTATGTGGGTCCCATTTTCCTAAACCCTAATGTCTGAACCTTCCTAATTCTAATAGGGTTACTAAACCCTAATTCTAGCCTATAAATACACCCTTAAACCTCCTCAAATCCTTTCCATTATCACTCACAAACTCTAGAGAAGAGAAGGAGGTTGGAAAGGAGAAGGAGCTAGGAAGAAGAAGAAGGTGCCGCCATTGTCGTTCGACGATGCTCACTTTACGTCGGTCGACGGTAAGTGTTTTAATCATTCTTCTTACCCTATGACTCTAGGATAGTTGTATGGGTGGATCAATACCATACAAGTAGGTATTGATCTAAAACCCTAAATTGGCCAATAAACCCTAAGTTGCCGTTAAATCCTAGATTCGAGTTCCGAGATGATATTCATCGAAACGAGACTTGAATGAGTTGGGGATAACTCTAACTCCAAGATTAGACTTAGAATGGATAGGTGAAACCCTGGAAATCCATGGAGGATGATCGATGGCAGTCGAAAAACCCATGTATGGTCTTCCGGAGACATACCGGTCGACTATACCGGTTGCACACAGTGCGGCCGGTATGTTGCCACCGGTATCTTTCGGGAGGCTGGTTTGTGGGGACCGGCTGACCATACCGGTCGCCAGTCTTCCCCACAGAGCTACGACCGGTACATGCCACCGGTCAGCTCTGTGAGGGTATTTTGTAACTTTGTTGGTTTTCGACCAACATGAAACCCTAAGAAGCTATTCTAATGAAACCCTAATAATATTGTAGGACTTTGTGAAAGCACGTTTGGATCTTGCGACGTGGAGCAAGCTAACAAACGAGCGTCAGGTAAGGGAATCTGACCTAAACCTAATAATTAATGGACAGTAAGTCGATGTTAATCACCTGATTATATATGATGTGATGTTTATGCATATTCACATGCCATCCTTTATTTTCAGTTATTATTATTGTTCGTTCATTGATAAGATGTGATTGTTAAGCATGTGATTGTTTTCGTTAGTGCGTGGAGTGGGGCATGGGCCTGGGATCGCTCCTCACACTAGCACCTTTTTGTAGAATTCTGTCTTAACATGCTTGGTACAGGTGGAGCATCAGGGGAAGGTCGTGATACGGTGGTCTCCGATGTTGATGCTGGCCTGGCCATGGTTATGTGGCATTGTGGTCTCCGAGGTCGACGCTGGCTTGTCCACGATGCTTTAGCTCTATCTCTATGCCGTAGGGAGTTATGTTGGGACAGGGTCTACCTGCGTTGTTTCTATCCTAGTGGGTTAGTTGCGGATAGGGCATTAGGGGAGGTGTGGGAATGCCTTAGCTCTATCTCTATGCCGTAGACGGCTGTGCTGGGATAGAGCATACATTGATGACATATAGGATTGGTTAGTTGCGAGCCCAGTTTGTGAGCCCTGGCCAGTAGGGGCTTAGGTACTGGTATGGGTAGAGCATCAGGGGAGGTACGGGGGTATCTTAGCTCTATCTCTATTCCATGATGGGTGCATGTGGGCCAATGGGGGTGTGATCAATGAGGTGCCACACACTCGTGTATAGAGGTGCGGGGGCCACCAAACCTTTCTATAGCACATTGCAAACTTAAAACCAGACCACAGCATAAAATTGATTGTTACTCATGCATAATATTGTGAAACTGTCTGACTGTCTTACTGAGCTAAGTTGTGAGCTCACCCTTTGTATATATACATGTTTTTAGATGTTGATGCAGGTTACACTGTGGATGACTACATGAACGCTCCGGCTTATGGTGGTGTCGCTGCGTTGGATGTACAGGCAAGAGAGGACGAGCATGACGCTTCATGCGAGTTCCCTTTCTGCGTGTACCTTTGATTGGATTTTCATTTACTTGTTTCAGTTATTTTTTATTGACTTTTAAAGAGATGTAAGGATATTATATTATATGTTTGAATTTGAATAATTGGATATTTTATTTAAATTTATCAATAGATTTTCAGTTCATTTATTTAAAGACTTTCGCTGTATTATTAATATTCTGATTGTGGTTATGTGTAATGGTTTGTATGAGTGGATACGGCATATTCGAGATCCTGGTGTGAACCGTTGGTTCAATGACGGTTCACTCACACCATTCTGGTTGGATCAGAATTGGGATGTGATAGGTAGGGATTTTTCTAAAGCTACCCTTGACCTAAAACCCTAATTTGGCATTTGGGCTTCATATCTCTTTATTAAAATTTATCATTTTCATTCATACCCTTTCCGTGAATGTGGGTGCCTACATACACGTCCCCACACCTAATATGTCTTCTAGGTGTACAGATATGGCAGTTCGACTAGGGTGTTGTAGAAATTAAGTTATTGCCAACAATAAATATCATTCAAATATGGCAAGTAACAACATATATCATCTCAAGTATAGTAATAAAGCATATGAATCAATATAGCAGCAAGTATGTGAGCATCAAAAGGAAAAACATAGCATCTCATGTATTATTCTCACCAAGGTATGTCTCAGATGCAATTCTCTAGATCTATGGTTGGGATCTAACATGAATCTCTCAATATCTCAAGAACAGATCCTTGATCAATGGTTTGGATTCAATTTATCTCTTTAACAATGTATCAAGATCAGATCCTCAATCTAACGGTCAGATCTCTTCAAAACATTATCATCATGATCATCACCTCAAATTTCATCAAAACAGTCAAGATCAATGGCTCAGATCTTACATCAAGTTTAGTTATGATCATACTAGGAAATCAATGGTTCATATCACTCCTAAATTACATGTGATGAAAATCTAACGGTTCAAATCTTTCTAAATCATAATCTAACCATTCTAATTCATTTACACCAATCATCAAGATAATTCGATGGTCCAGATTCATTTATATCACTCATGATGTCCATCCAATGGCTCAAATTCTTCTAAAACACAATATAAATGAAATCTAACTGTTTAAATCATTCCTGATGATAATCCAACCATTCAAAATTTATTCCAATGACTCCCATAGATAATCTAACGGTTCAGATCATTTATCATGATAATCTAACCAGTCAGATTGTTTAAAATCACTTTTGATGAATCCAACGGTTCAGATTACTCAAATTAATAATATAACCATTCAGATTACTCAAATCAAGGTAAATTAATGATATACGGATCAAAATTAACATTCTAAGATCAATAATCCAATTTTATCAAAATTCCAAGATCATTGGTTCGATTTCAATTTCATCAAAAATTCCATAATCGGATCAATTTCATCATATTCCACAATGCCATAATCAGATCAATTTCAATTTTCATCACAATGCCATAATCGGATCAATTTCAATTTTAATTTCATCAAAAATTCCATAATTGGATCAATTATATCAAAATTCATATGATCAATCAATTTCATCAAAATTCCACATGATCAGATCAACTATCAAATTCATCACAATTCCATATATTATCGGATCAATTATATCAAAACTCATATGATCAATCAATTCTATTCAAATTCCAAGCATATTGGATCAATTTCATTCAATTTCCACACAATTGGATCAATTCCATTCAATTAAAATTCAGATCATAGTTGGATCAATTCCATTCAATTAAAATTCAGATCATATTTCATCACATAACATTCATTCATGACCAAAGGCTAATAATTTTATCACATAAAAACTTAACATCAAATAGCCACATAATCACATTAAAACCTAATATCTAATTTCCACATTGCCATATTTTAATTCATGATTGAATGGGACCGAAGGTGAACTAGAGAGATGCTGATCAGGGGGTAGCAAATATGAGAGGATGCTAATCAAATGCAATAGGGCATGCAGATCAATGTTGGGGACTTAATCAAGGCTTGTGCAGGTCATGGAGGTATTCGGTGAGTTGGGCATAGGATTATGAGGTGTCACGGACTGGTCATGGGTGCTACAGGTTACAGGGATTATCTAATGGTGGAGGAATTAATGGAGGTTAGAGGTTATGCAGAGAATTAAAGGAGACCAGTGGGGGTGGTGATATGGTGCATGCTGGGTTTGATGGAGTATGCGGATGTGAAGGCAATGAGGGGGCAGTAATAGGTAGGAGGATTCTTACCTATTTTCTCTTTCTCCTTCTTCGTCCTCTGTCTGCTCTCTTTCTTTTCTTCTCGATCTCCTCTCCACTTTCTTTCTCGATCTCTCCCCCAGCTCCCTCTGCCTCTCTTTTCTTTCCTCTCTATATCTCACTCCTCTCTTTTCCAGCTCAATCTCCCACGATCCCTCTCAATCTCTCCAGCCCTTTTTTATTTCTGATTTTTTCCTTCCAATTCTTTTCTCCTTTTTTTAATAGTTTTTTATGTTCTTAGAGCCCACCGACTCTTCACCTCTTCCTTTTCCTTTTTTCCTTTTTTTGATTTTTTTTCCTATTTTTATTTTTAGAGTCCAACCAACTCTTATCTTCCATTTTTTCTTTTTTCTTTTCCTTTTATTTCCCACTCAATTGGATTTCTTACCTTCTCTTAATTTCTTCCCAAGCTGGCTGAATCATTTCCCCTACTTGGATTCTATCTTCTATATATAATAATATATATTATATACATATATATACATACATTTAATAACATACGTATATATATATATAGTATACAATATATAATACATATAAACACTATGCACATAGGTGAACCGGTTTGGTCCAGACTGGTTTGACTTGAGTTGACCGGATTAAGTTAAGACTGAATTGGATTGAGCTGGGTTGGGCCAAGATTGGTTTTTCTCTCTCCATCATTTCATAGGCCATTTCTGCTGCCATTCAGCATGAAATCTTTTGCAAACCTCTACCCTAAATTTTCTACGTTTACTTTGTAAATCACTAAGAATGAGAAATACTAGAGTTTGAATCACCTCATTTGGATGTAAAATAGCCAACTTATGAATTTTTGAAGTTTAAACAGGCCAAATTACAATAATTTCAGCTCGCAACTCTGCATGGGATGCCTCAGAGACCTCTGCCTAAAATCCTTCACATCCTCTTTGTAGAGCACCAAAAATGAAACATATTGAGACTTGAATCACTTGATTTGGATGTCGGATAATAAAATTATGAGGAATTAAAGTTTAAGCGAGCATATCGGCTTCCGGCTCCGTATGGGATCCTCGAAGACATCTGCTCCATATTTTTCACATCCACTTTGTAAAGCACCACAAATGAGGAATAATGGCACTGGAATCACTTTATTTGGACGTCGGATGAGCAAGATATGAGAAGATGAAGTTTAAATAATTAAACTTACAATAATTTGTATGCAAGCCCTTGGATATTATTATTATTTTCAGAAAATGCCCTTATTCCTATTTCTGGACGAAGATCACCATATCTTCTTCTTTCAACATCAGAATTGAGCGATTCTAGTCTCATTTTGAAGATATTTCTAGACCTACATATCCATGTAGGTTGCAGCCCATGACCTTACTATGGGGCCAGCCAAAACCATCTCCAAGTCGCAGTCAAAAATCCAAACCTTGCATTGGGATCCACCAACTTGCCATATGTGTTCACTTAGGCTTCTGCATACTGGGGATCATTTCAATTATTCTGAAAACACTATAGGGAGCATGCCGTGACTGATCGATTATCATTTTTTAGAGAGTTTCACTCGCCTCCCCTGTACTTTTCAAACTTTTTCTCATCTCTCCCACTTTGTTGTCTAGACTCCAGTAAGACTTTGTTCAACTGGGGATGGAAAAAATGGGGTACTTACAGTTGGATCTTTGTAAAACCCTAAAAGGTATTTGTGGGTTGGGGGCAGTTGTGGGAATGGTAGTTTTGGCATTACTGGTTCTACGGTCGAGGAGAAATTGGACACAAGAGAATGAGGCTGTCAGATTTGCTGGATTTCATTTTACAAAGTAATCGTTGTCTATTGCCCTAACTAAATTCTGTTTTGGAACCCTAAAGTGTCCATTGATCCTACATTTCTTTGAAGGGGGGGAGAACGATGAGGGAGGGAGAGAGGAAAGGTAACAGAAGGGTTATACTAGTAATTTTACTAGCTTTTAAAAATTTTCAATTAAAAACAAAAGGGTAAAAATGTCTAACGCTGATTTTTATCTCCTCCGTCAGTTAATTGGGTGTAGTTCATGTTTTTTGAAAGGCGTGGGTGATAGGTGATGTTTCAAAACTATTATGGGGGGTAGCTGATTTTTTTTCTTACTCTGATTATTACTATGGATTGCATTTTGGTTTAACATGGTTGGCACGGTCTATATGAGATCTTGGTTTAAACCGTTGGTTCTCATGACGGTTCATCACACCACTGGTTAGTCCGGAATTGGGGTGTGACAAGCAAAGAAAAAAAGAACCAAGTCGGTCCTATCAAACTGAGCCCCGAAGGTAGGGACACGGAGGTGGGTCAAAACCCAATAGTCGAATTGTCAGTGTGAAAAAGGGTAGAAGATATTTAGAGTCGGGTTTGTCGACGTGGACACTAGTACTTTATTCAAAAGGTCGCACGCGAGAACGTTTGATGCATTAAATGCAACAAGCAACCATCCAACCGGAGAGCAACACGTGGATGCAGATGCTAAAGGGTTGTGAATGGATCCCTGGGCTTATATATACATCCGGGGGACCCTCATTTGCTACACTATGAAATATGAGGCGTTATTCTACTGGTTTGTGCTCTACAAACCAGAGGCAATACAAAAATGCTTATTCAACCCTCCCTAGCTCTTATTTCCTTTTGCAAACAGTAAGTTTCAACTTCCTTTGTCTATTTTAGTTCATGATGCCTACTTCTTCCACCGGTAGTATAGATCCGTTGGCCTGGGCTGATGAGAAGGGGGCCAACAGAAAGAGGCCCTGCAAGGATCAAGAAAAAATTGAATCTCTTGGGGACTCAGTAGACATTATTGAGGAGGGCTATGCCTTCAAGGTTAGGAAGAAAACCAGGAAGAGTTATCGGCCTTGGGTAGTGATTATTCTAATTTGGGTAGTGAATCCTCTTCGTTTGAACTAGAGGAACGAAGTCAGACAGCCACCACAACCACTGGCAGGCCACCTCGGACGAAGAGAGGTAAGTCGACCTTACCTGCTTTATCCGCTCTACCTGCTCTGGGTTACGCAAGTAAGATACGCTCAAAGATGGACTTGCTCTAATTCCATGCTTCATACGAGTTGTCCATGTTGGTCGCCCTAAATGTGCCAACGGCTAAAGAGAGCATGTGAAGTATCTGTGTCGGAGAGGGTCGTATACGAGCTTGACCATCATAACCGGCCTGAAGTTTTTTATCAACCCATTGGGTATAGGCATCTTGAGCTATAGGTATCTTAAAAGCCTATCACATCGCTCTGGCCCAACTAACCCCCAATGAGGGGCAATGCATCTTCGCCTTTATCGTCTTTGTATGCTGACTAGGTGAAGTACCGACTACGAATCTATTTTTGTACACGTTTAATGTAAGACCCGTATTGAATTAACCGATCTTACCACATTGTACCAAGTCTACCTATCATGGTCAAGCCAAGTGGACCATGTGCGTGAAGAAACCACAAGACCAGGTATAAAGTTTAACTCAAAAATAGTCAAATATGAGGGTAGGTTCGCATGCCTAAATAGGTGTGATCGACCCCACCACAAAGGAGACCAACCCATGACTTTTTAGTCATGGGGTCGCATGACTAGGAAAACGTAGGGTCGACGGATTCTGTGACCCTACATGCGACCCTACGTTAGCAAACAGAATCCAAAAATTAGGAAACCTTCCTAATTCAAAGGGGGTCTTTCCTAAACTCATTGGGACTTATTATGGAGGGTTTTCCTCTATAAATAGGACGTCCCTTAGCCTCTTTCACTCCTTTAGAACCCTAATTGAAAGTGAGAGCAAGAGAAAGAGAAGGAAGAGAAGAAGAGAAGGAAACTTGAAGAAGAAGACTAAGGAAGAGGAGGAAGTTCAGAGAAACCTCTGAATTAAGGTATGAACCTAATTCCCTACCTGAATAAGAGAGCCTAGAATAGTTATGAAGAATTTAGGATTAGGAGAAACCCAAATAATCTATCCATGGATAATTTCCAAGAGATTCCATGGAGGAAATCATTATGGACAATGAATGGTGTATAAATTATAATTTTGAGTCATAGAACAATCATAGAATGGATCATGATAGTAAGTCAAAGGATCCAAATATGAAAGGATGGACTTTAGAATGAAAGGTCGACTCATAACACGTGTGGTCGCACATAGGGTCGAATGATATCCGACCCTACGAGACCATATGATCGACCACATGTCCTCGGGAAGTCCCAGGGAGGGTGTGGTCGCACGTATGGTCGAATGGTATCTGACCCCACCTGCGACCCTATACCCTAGGGTTACAGAAACTGCTACCCTGCGACCCTACCCCTGTGGTCACAGAAACTGCTACCCTAGGTGCTACCCTACCTGCGACCCTATAGGTTCTATTAGTTTAAACATGTTGGAACTAATTCCAATTAAAATCTATCGACTTGTTAGGTTTTTCCAGTGGTTTAAAAGTGAATTATAAAGCTTGAATGAGGATCTACTAGCAATCAAAGATGAGGGAATAAGACCTAAACTAATTGGCTAATAATAAACTGTTTTCATTTATTGAGTCCAATACCATGAATGATTCGATGCTTGTATGATTGTAATGTGCATATCACATGTCATCCACTATTCCTGTTATTACTATTCATGCATATTTAATTTTGTTTATTATAACATGATGATGATGATGATGCTAGGAATAGGCATGTGAATGTATGTATGTGGTTAGTGTACTTGATGCGAGTGGAGCATCAGGGGGAGGACGTGACACTGTGGTTCATCCTAGTCACAGACTCTAGCTCTATCTCTACTCAAGTCTAGACTGCTAACATCGTCATATCGCCATTACCTTAGCAAAACTATTACGTCGTAGGGCATCAGGGGAGGTGGTCTCGGACCGTGTAGTCTTTGACTCTGTCAGGGGGCCTTAGCTCTATCTCTATGGGCAGTATCTTCTCTGCATCTAAGGTAAAGTCAGAGTTGGGTTTGCCCTTTTCCAAGTCCTCTTGCACTATCCTTAGATATGGATCTTGTAGAATTATTGCTTTCACCTCATCCATTAGATCTGGTAGAATCTTTAGTGCAGTGAACATAAGTGAAAACCTATGGATTAACCCTTGTTCTATTGGGTCATCTGGAGATTCTAGTATGTTTTACACTTTGTTCTTTTCAGAAGTTGATACCGCGTAGCACAAAGCGGCATTTGTACTTGGTCCTTCCTCTAACTTCAGTATTCCATTTCTGCTCAATGTATCCTTTACTACATTGGCCTTGCCTACATGATACTGAATATCGCAGTCATAATCCTTCAATAGCTCTAACCACCTTCTCTGTCTTATGTTCAACGATCTTTGAGTAAAGAGATAAGTGAGGCTGTCACACCCCAATTCTGCACTGTTCAGAATGGTGTGATGAACCGCTAGCAAACCAACGTTTCATCCAGGGTCTCAAGTAGGTTATCCCCGCGTTATCTAAACTCCCACACATCCGTAATCATAATCAAAGTAAATACACAATAGCGGAAATCTTATAATAAAATGAACTGAGAATCTAATGTGATATGAATATTAAATAGTAAATTATTCTGTATCAACTGAGACATAAATAATTATAAAATACATGTCATTATTAAACTCAAATAAAGAGAACTAAGAAAAATCTAATCGAATACACAAGAGTTGCACTCGCAAGAGGAGTCATGTGTATCTACT
>CM053275.1:51214968-51287779 GCA_028583415.1 Protea cynaroides | reverse complement strand
CAATCCGGGAATAGTCTTCCACGAATCTCCGATAATAACCAGCGAGACCCAAAAAACTTTTAATTTCTGAAACGCTCTTTGGGCCTCCCCCTTTACAATAGCCTCGATCTTGCTGGGGTCCACTTTGATTCCTTCCGCGGATACTACATGGCCTAAGAAGGCGACTTCACTTAGCCAAAACTCACACTTTGAAAATTTGGCATATAGCTTCTCTTTCCTTAAACGTTGTAGGGCAGCATTTAAGTTCTTGATATGAGTTTCTTCGTCCTTGGAGTATACCAATATATCATCAATAAATACTCTCACCAACGTATCCAACATATCATGGAATTCCCGGTTCATTAGTTCCGTAAAAGTTGCTGGTGCATTCGTTAATCCAAAAGACATGACCAAGAACTCATAATGTCCGTATCTGGTCCTGAAAGCTGTTTTAGGAATATCACCCTCTTTAATCTTCAATTGATGGTAGCCCGATCGAAGATCAATCTTAGAAAATACCTTTACTCCTTGCAACTGATCGAATAAGTCATCGATCCTTGGTAGTGGGTATCGATTTTTGATTGTCAGTTTATTCAACTCCCGATAGTCGATGCATAATCGAACACTACCGTCCTTCTTCTTCACAAATAACACCGGCGCTCCCCATGGTGATATACTGAGTCGAATCTAACCCTTGTCCAGTAGTTCTTGTAGTTGCACTTTCAGTTCCTTCAGTTCCGTAGGAGCCATTCTATAAGGTGCTTTTGATATGGGTGTGGCTCCAGGTACAAAATCTATCACAAACTCCGTGGCTCGATCGGGTGGTAAACCTGGTAGTTCCTCTGGAAATATGTCGGGATAGTCCCGCACGACTTCAATATCTTCCATTCGTGGTGCTTCCTTGGTTAGGTCGACCACGGATACTAGAGACTGCCCCTTTCTCAAGGCATCTCTTAGCCTTTAGTGCTGAGAGTATGAGCTTGCGTCTACGGGGAAGTTTGGTTCCTGTAAAATTGAATTCTGCTCCTGCTTGGTCTTTAAATGTTAGCTTCTTTTCGGCGCATAGTAGGTTTGCAGAATGCCGAGCTAACCAGTCCATTCCCAAGATGACGTCAAAGTCTGCCATCTCAAGTTGTATCAAGGTTGCATCTAAGGTCTTTTCACCAATGCGGACTGGACATGGTCCATATCCTTTCTCTAATTCCACTTCTAACCCCATTGGTGACCGTACAAGTAATTTGTAATCTAATGTTTTGATGGGTAAGTTTATCTTCTTTCTGAATGACACAGATATAAATGAATGAGTAGCTCCTGAATCAAAGAGTACTCTGGCGGGTGCGCCATTTATAGGTACGATACCTGTGATTTATTTTAACTTAGTCTACATGCTCACACAATGCAATTACAACTTCAAAAGTTTTAGTCATACCTGTGACCACATCGGGTGATGCAGCCGCATCCTCAGATGTAACAGCATATACCCGTCCCTGATGGAATTGCTTCTTGGGCTTAGGGCACTCCCTTGCCATATGTCCCGGTTGGTTGCAGTTGTAACACTTCGGGCTTTCAGAATTCGGCTTTGGCTGAGGTTGAGTCCCTAGAGTAGTCTTAGTTGCAGCATTAAAATTCTGAGGGCGAAAAGGCTTAAATGTCTTGTTATTGCCTCCGTTATAAGAATTTTCAGCTGGCCTTTTGATACCCCGGTTCTGTGTGAAATAACTCTCCTTCTGGCTCGATTCAATGACTCGAGCTATTTGGACAGCTTCATTATAAATCTTCTTTTCTAAGCCCTGAACATGCTCTCCGATGCTTCCTCTCAGTCCCGTGACGAACCTACGGGTTTTGGTTTCTTCTTCTTGCATACTCAGTGGTGCGAAGAAAAATAGCTCTTCATAACGTTGTTGGTACGCATCCACTGACATCTGCCCCTGATATAGACTCAGAAACTCCTTCTCCATAGAATCTCTGAAGCTTCGTGGAAAATATTTCTCGAAGAAAGCTTCTCTATAAACATCCCAAGTCAGTTGGGCGTGCTTGTTCAATAGATAGTCCCGGGTAGACTTCCACCAGTGATGTGCATCGCCCTTGAGCATGAAGGTGGCACATAATACCTTTTCTTCCTCTGTGATAGTCATCATGAGGAAATTTCTCTCCATCTCGTCTATCCAGTGTGCTGGCCATAATGGATCAGACGACTTGCCATTAAATTCTCTAGGCTTCATCTTCAAAAATCTCTCCACCAATCGAGAGTGATCCAACTGATTTTGGGGATATGCCCCAAACATATGGGGTGGATACTGGTAATTAACCTGAGCTGCTTCTAGAGCTTGTACTAGAATCTATGCAGCAGGTTGTTGAGGTGTCTGAGGTGCTGGGTGGTTACCCACCGGTGCTGCACTGGCTTGTCCTGTCTACATAGGTGCAACTTGAGTGGCTTGGAGCATAACACCCATCGCGACTTGCATCTGGGCCTGTGCGTATTGCATCTGTTGCAACTGCTGAGCCAGATTCATCTCCACGGTTGTTAGCTCTGGTGGTGGAGGTGGAAAATTTGTAGGTTTTGCCTGTTCTGGATTACCCAGTACATAATTATTTTCCTGACTGGTCTCCTCCACGGGTGGTGGTGGTGGAACTGCATTTCGGTTTTGTCGGGTTACCCTACGTCCAGACATAATTCCTTCTGTGATTGGTGGTACCTGAAAATTATCAAAATAGGTGAGAAGTCATTTATATTTCATGTAGGCACGCTAATCGATATAAAATTCCAATTCCAGCTCATTTTTAAAGAAAAATATTGTCTTTTCTATGCAGGGTCGATGGTGAGGGTCAATGGTTTGTCCGACCCTTAGTATCCGACCCTGGGAATGACCTGTTCTTCCCGAGAGCTGAGGGTCAATGTGAGGGTCGATGGGTGTCCGACCCTCAGTTCCGACCCTTGGTTTTCTGTCAGATTCCCGAGAGCCGAGGGTCGATGGGAGGGTCGATTCGAGGGTCGATTGTTCTAGTCGAATTTTCCGACCCTCAGACTAAAAATCAGATTTTTAAGATCCGATTTTGGGTCATTTCTTATTATTTCCCTCCCGTTTGCGACTCGTCTCTCCCCTCTGAGTTGCTACAGTGCCACTCCACCATTTTTGATTGGTTTGAGTCCGGGTTTCAACATCCACGTCATCCATACAGGTATATTCTCCCATTTTTACCTGTTTTTAGGTTTTCTTTTCTAGGTTTTTGTCCATTTAACTTGTATTTTTCAAATTAAATTTTTTCCAACCGTAAAAATTTGATTTTTATTGGGGGCTTTTGTTATTGGTATCTCGAGGAACGAAAGCCCTCAAAAATTTTTGAATTTCATCGGTTGGTTATCGAGAAACTCAAAAATTTGTCATTTTTTGCCCTAATTTGTCAAAATTTTTGATTTCTTGAAATTTCTTCAAATTGGTCTTCGTGGGTTTCCATTTCCTACTGTGTGAGTGTCGTAGGGTGTGTTGGAACCTAAGTAGGTCCTTCCGCCCACGTGTATGGTGCAAAGTGAGTCTTTTGGGCAACTTACATCGTCAAAATACTAAATTTTCAGATTTTTATCCTACTAACCCCTTGTCTCCCTTTCTCTTTCTTATCTACAGATATCATGGCTCGTACCAAGATACCCCGAGTTCGTGATCCGCTTCGCTTTCACTCTAATGAAGCTGAGGCACAGTATGCCGACTATGCCCATAAGAAAGTGGAGGATGGTCGTATGGTGAACTTGGATGAGCTAGCCTTGTTCAACGTAGAGAGAGCATTTGGTGATATGGGGTGGCTCCCTGTCATCACCTATGACGCGTGCACATGTCCGGATTTGGTGCGCCAGTTCTACTGTAATCTCCAGGTGGTGGAGAATTACAATGACGTTGAGCATGGTCAAGAGTTACGCATCACCAGTTACGTTAAAGGGGTGCACATTTCTTTTGATTATCGGCAACTGGCTGATCTGTTGGGCATACCTTATGATGGCCCCATGGTGTACCGTGTGCCTGGAGAGCCACAGTTTGTTTCTATTTAGATGAGGGCAGAGATTGACAATCAGTTGCTACGACCTGATCGCTGGCAGATGAGAGCCTGTTACCTGCGTCCAGCTCCACGGGTCTTCTGCAAGATTATCCAGCATAATCTGATCCCGTAGAGTGGGCACTATGAGAGGGTTTCTCAGCTGACCCAGTTTTTGATATACAGTATCTGCACCAGACAGCCGGTCTGCCTTCCCTACATCATCATGCGGACCATGATTAGTGCTACATTGTCCGGGCATAGGGGTAATCTACCCTATGGACGCATGATTACGATCCCCACCGACCCGTCTTGGGGGTTGACCGGTAGATGAGAAGATCCAGGAGAAGACATTCTCGTCGCCTCTAGATTGGGAGGCTATCTGCAAGATGGGTATGCGGGATGCCCAAGTCAGTGACGAGGAGAGGAACGAGATGGTGCGCCCTCACACTCGCATCGAGATGGCTGACGCCGAGGCCGCTGCTACCGCTGCTAGAGCTCGTGTGGATCCTATCGACGATGACGACCGTATGTATATGGATGTCGACTCGATTCCACCGCCTTCCCCTACACATGCGGCTAGAGTTGGTACTTCTTCTGAGGTGGCTCCTGCACCTGAGGCTGGTCTTTTTCATGCGGCTGGTCCTTCACTCCCACCTTCTGACATGATGGAGATGTTGCAGGAGATCAGGGAGGCTCAGCGCAGATCTGATCTGAGGATGGAGGAGTTGCTAGACGCTCAGCGTGTGAGAGTGGATGAGCTATTAGCGATCCAGCGGGCGACTGATCGGAGGGTAGCCGATCTTACAGCTAGTCTCCAGACGATCCAGACTCAGGTGGCCTGGTTGACTAGAGTCTATGCTGAGGATTATGACAGAGATCGTGAGGCCCCGCCTCCTCCTTCACCTCCAGCTTCTTGATTGTTCTTTATTTTCTTGTACTACAGAGTAACTGTCTGGGTTATGGACTGTACTCTGCTTTAGCTGTGTATATACATTTTGTTTCTCTCTCTCATTGTATGTAACTTGTTTCCCCTTTAATAGATGCATTAATCTCTGTATAAATTTGGTCTCAATCATCACTTGTGCTCCCACCCCAATTCCGTACTGTTCAGAATGGTGTGATGAACCGCTAGCAAACCAACGGTTCATCCAGGATCTCAAGTAGGCTATCCCCGCGTTATCTAAACTCCCACACATCCGTAATCATAATCAGAGTAAATACATAATAGCGGAAATCTTATAATAAAATGAACTGAGAATCTAATGTGATATAAATATTAAATAGTAAATTATTCTGTATCAACTGAGACATAAATAATTATCAAATACATGTCTTTATTAAATTCAAATAAAGAGAACTAAGAAAATCTAATCGAATACACAAGAGTTGCACTCGCAAGAGGAGTCATGTGTATCTACTTCAGCTTCAGCTTCCATCGCCGCCACGTTCCCGTACGCTAGAGCATTCATGTATTCTTCAACTGTATAACCTGCATCATCAACTAAAAATATTCGACGTCGAGGGGGTGAGCACACATCACGGCTCAGTGAGTAGACAAAACAATGCAACAATACATATGCATGCAATCAATTCATATCTTTGGTCTGATTTATAGTTTGCAATGCGCAATAGAAAGGTTGGGTGGTCAAAGGTTAACGTTTATTGACCCCGCCTCTATACACAGGGTATGGAAGTCCGTCCAAAGGTTAACGTTTATCGTCGTCCCCATCCACCCTAATCATGACATTATACAACAAAGGTTAACGTTTATTGCTATGTAATACCATACCAACACGTAAGCCCCTGTTAGCGAGGGCTTGCAAACTGGGCTCGCAACTAACCAATCCTAATGCCAAACAGTGTATCCAAGGCCTCACCCCAGCATCCCTCAGAATATCCATAGAGATAGAGCTAAGGCCCCCCGGTAGAGTCAGAGACTACAAGGACCGAGACCACCTCCCCTGATACTCTACGACATAATAGTTCTGCTAAAGTAATGGCGATACGATGATGCTAATGCACAAGACTTGAGTTAGAGATAGAGCTAAAGTGCTGAGACCCGCCAAAGGTTAATGTTTATTGACGTTCTCATCACACCTCCCCTGATACTCGCTTGCATTAAGTACACCAACCACACACATACAATCACATACCTATTCCAATCATCATCATCATCATCATGTTATAAACAAGAAAGTAAATATGCATGAACAATAATAGAAATATTGGATGACATGTTGTATGCACATTACAAACATATTCGCATAGAATCAAACATGGCATTGGACTCAAGAAAATGGAAAACAGTTTGTTATTAACCAATTAGTTTAGAGTTCTGTTTCTTCACCTTAACTTGCTAATAGATACTTTTCCAAGCTTTAGAATCACCTTTATAATGTTATTATATTGCTAGAAGACCTAACAAAGTTGATAGAATTTAATTAGAATTAATTCCAAATTTAAAAACCATTCTGTCAACTGAGGGTCGGAGGTAGGATCGGAGTCATGGTCGACCCTGGGTGCGACCCTCCCCAAACTCTGAACTTCCCGAACACTGAGGGTCGATGGTCAGGATCACCTAGGGTCGGATGGTCATCGACCCTCGGTGCGACCCTCGGGGCACTTTGGTCCAATTCTCTCTTTTAGTCCATTCTTCGTGCTTGGGATCCTGTGGCTTGCTCCTACATTCCATTCTACATTCATTCCATGGTCTGAAACCATGTATAATCCATCTAAAATAGTTTTCATACTTTCTTCTATGGTTTCCATGAAAACCTAACCATGGTTTGATGGTTTGGGTTTCTCCGAGATCACACTCTCATCAATATCTAACCTAAGGTCTGTAGAAACTCATGAAATTAGTGAGAAGAATACTCCTTCTCTGCAACTCTTCTCTTTTGGCTAAATTTCTCCCTTGCTTCTGTTCTTCCTCTTTTCCTTCTCTTCTCTTTCTCTCAATTCGATTAGGGTTGTGAAAAGGAGTGAAAGAGGCTTAGGAACGTCCTTTAAATAGAGTAGGAACATCCTAAATAAGTCCCATTGAGATTAGAAAAGAATCCCAATCGAAAATTAAGAAATTTCCTAATTTCTATATCTTACGGTAATCGAGGGTCGATGGGAGGGTCGATGATCCCGTCGACCCTAGGGTTCAAGATGTCCGACCCTCCCTTCAAAATTGAGGGTCTGACTTTCTGCTTTGGGAGGTCCGACCCTGCTTAGCTGGGTATGCGACCCTCCCTTCAAATTAAGTGTTTTTGGGTCGATTTGATACCTTGGATCTCGATCTCCTTCACACCGTTGATCCATTTGACTCAACCATGATGGGTAAACCTGGTTCAAGGTGGTAAGACCAGGTTAGATTGACACGGGTCTTACAGAGGCTCTTATGGTCTGACTTGATCCAAAAATTTTCACCGTACAAGTAATGTCTCTAGGTCTTAATTGCGTGAATCACCGCTGCTAACTCTAGGTCATGAGTAGAGTAATTCTTCTTATGCTCCTTCAATTTCCTTGATGCGTAGGCAATTACTTGTTCTCCTTGCATTAGCACACATCCCAAACCTAATCCGAAAGCATCCGTATATAGATTGAACGGTTACCCTGGTGGCGGAATAGTCAAGATGGGAGCGGATATCAACTTCAACTTCAGAGTCTGGAAATACTCTTCACAGTTGTTGGTCCAAACGAACTTCTCCCCTTTCTTGGTTAGTTTGGTAAAAGGGACTGTGACCCTTGATTAGTCCTCTACGAATTGTCTATAGTAGCCAGCTAATCCCAAAACTCCTTATCTCTACAACATTCTTAGGTGCTTACCACCCTACAATTGCTTTGATCTTACTGGGTCCACTTTTATTCCTTCTGACGACACCACATGGCCCAAGAAGGTCACTTCATTAAACTAGAACTCACACTTCTTGAACTTGACGTAGAGCTTTTCCCTTCTCAGCTGTTATAAGGCTGCTCTAAGATGCGTTGCATGAGTCTCATTGTCCTTGGAATAGACCAAAATATCGTCTATGAAGACTATGACCGAGGTGTCTAACATGTCATGAAACACCCGATTCATAAGCTCCATAAATGATGCGGAGGCATTGGTCAATCTAAATGACATAACCAAGAACTCATAGTGTCTGTACTTTGTTCTGAATGTTGTCTTAGGGATGTCACCATCCTTGATCTTCAACTGATTATAACCTGACTGAAGGTCGATCTTAGAGAACACCTTTACATCTTGCAACTGATCGAAAAAGTCATTGATCCGAGGTGATAGATATCGGTTCTTGATAGTGAGCTTATTCAATTCCCAATAATTAATGCACAAGCAAATACTGTCGTCCTTCTTCTTTATGAACATCACTAGTGCTCCCCATTGCAACATACTCGGTTGTATAAAATCCTTATCTAACAACTCCTGTAGTTGAGTCTTTAGTTCCTTCAATTATGTAGGATTCATTCAATAGGGTGCCTTGGACACTGGTGCTGACCCTGGTAGGAGATTTATCACGAACTCGAATGCTCAATCTAGTGGCAACCCGGTTAAGTCTTCTAAAAACACATTAAGAAACTCTCGCATTACTTTGATGTCTTCCATCCATGGTGCTTATGCAATAACATCAACCACAGATATGAGATAGCCAATTCTGCCCCTCTCAAGACACCTCTTTGCCTTAAGCGTAGACAAAATGAGCTTATGCTTCCTAGGTAGTCCATTTATTAGTAGAATTTGTGGAATACAATTGAGGTGCGTAAGAGGGGTTGTATTTCTTAAGCACATGTAGATATAGCTATCTAGTTATCTGCATATTTCCTCTTTTATAGCGGTTCTACTCGTTTGCTTCTTGTAAAACCAAATTCTGTGCCCTCTTTGCTTTTGAATGATAGCTTTTTTCTGCACATAACAGCTTCGTTGAGTGTTGAGCTGACTAGTCCATCACTAAGATAACGTCAAAGTCTGTCATCTCTAATCGAACTAAGTTCGCTTCCAAATCCTGTCAATCAATATGAATCGGATACGGTCCGTAGCATTCATCTATCATTACCTCTAGTTCCAAAGGAGATCGTACTAATAATTTTTTATCTAAAAGTCTAATGGGTATACCCAATCTCTCTCCAAACGAGACAAACATAAAAAAAAATGGATTGCCTTAGAGTCAAAGAGAACTCTGGTGGGTATACCAGCTATATTTACAGTACCTGAAGTTATAACTATCTCTTAGTCTATATACTCACACAAGTATATTGTAAGTAAAAGTTAGGTCACACCTGTAACCACATCATGTGATGTGACTGCATCTTCAAAGGTCACAGTGTACACCTTTCCTTGTTGCAACTGCTTCTTAGGCTGAGGGCATATCATTGCATAGTGCCCCATTTGATTACATTTGAAATACTTGATGTTTCCAGCCTAACTACCTTCTTGTTGTGCATTGCTTGAGGTAGTCTTGGTAGGTCTGGTAGTTGTCTATGGCCTGAATGGTCAAAAGGCTTTGAGTTTCCTCCAGTTGACGTATAGTTGTTAGGCCTTTTCAATCCATGGTTCTGAGTGAAAAGCTCTTCTTCTAGCTGGATTCTAGAACTCAGGCAATCTGCATCGCTTTATTGTAGATGCTCTTCTTTAGGCCCAACAAGTGCTCATGGATACAACCTCTGAGCCCCATAGTGAAATGTCAGGTCTTCGTAGCCTCTTCTTGCATGCTGGCAGGGGTGAAGAAGAATAATTTCTCATACTACTACTGATAGGCATCTAAAGTCATTTATCCCTGGTGCAGATTTAAAAATTCCCTTTCCATCTGATCTCAAAAGCATCTAGGGAAGTACTGGTCAAAGAATGCTTCCTTGAATATTTCTCAAGTCACCTGAGCATGCTTGGTCATTAGATAGGTGTGGGTGGAGTTCCAGTAGTGATTCGTGCTTTCCCTCAACATATAAGTAGCACACAGTACCTTCTCATCTTCCATACAAGCCATCATATGGAATATATTTTCCAGTTCATCTATCAACTATGCTAGCCACAACGGGTTTGATCCCTTATCAGAGAAAGTTTGGGGCTTCATTTTCATAAAACGCTCCACTACCCTTGTTAGATCATTCCACCATGGAGCAGTCATCCCATACATCTGTGGTTGGTATGGATATCCACCTTGATAGCCACCTTTATTTTTGCCCTGGTACTGTCCTGTATGTTCAGTACCAGAATCTATTGCTGAGGTTGATGGGCTGTCAAAACAGTATTACTGTCAACTGGTGCGGTGTTATCTTTGCCCGGAGGCGCTAGTGTGTTATTGATAATAGGTGGCACAGTTGTGCTTAGTGCAGGTCGTAACTCCATCAATACTTGATGTTGTTCTTGCACTTATCAGGCCAGATTGGTCATGACCTTAGCCAAATCTCCTAATTGTCTAAGAAGAGGGTTTTGTATGGCTTGGACGTTCACCCTTTGATTTGTTTCTATCTGGTTCACACTGGTTGATACCTGTCTAGTTTGGTTATCATTTCCAGTTCTGGTCTTAGTTGGTGGTGGGGTTGGGCTACAAGCCCTTCTACTTCCTCTATGGTGTTAGTCCCATACAATGCATGCGAAATGAAAATTCAACTAGAATTGAGCAGTAAAATTTTCCAGGAAAATACTAACATGCACCTGATTGGTAGAAGGTCTGAGATGCCTTGTCCTACTAATCATCCCACCAGACATATTCAGTAAGTTTAAAAATTTTGTCAGGTCGGCTGTCCGGTCTAGCAATTAGTCGGGCCGAACATTAATCCAGGTAATCTCTGAAACACTTCCTGAGACTGTCCGGTCGCATGTCCCGTCGCTTGTCCGATCGCACTTGGAAATCCAAAATTTCGACTGGATAATCGAAATTGGATTTAAGACCTGGGATTTTGAGTTATTTTCTTACTTTTTTTCTCTTTGGTTTCTCTGGGTCTGTGACTCCACTCGGCTCTGATGAATTTCTACAATCCCTCTGGTCAATTTTAAAGGTATTTCACTCTGGTCCAAGTGTGCAGCATCATCCCAGAGGTAAGTTTCTCCCTTCCTATCCTCTCTTTCGGAAATTTTTCTAGGGTTTATATGCTCTTTTCTTGTTTTTCTTTGATTAAAATTTTTCCAACCATAGGAAACTTTATTTTGTACTTTAATATCAATATTAGGGCCCCAACAAATGAAAGCCCTCAATCAATTTGGGGTTTCATCGGTGGGTTCATTGAAAACCCCAAAAATTTTGAATTTTACCCTAGGTTTTGGGAAAATTTTCAAAATTTTCAATTTATTAAGCTCTATTTGAAATTGGTTGCAATTGCATGTTACTCGGTCCCAGGCTGTCGAAGAGAAAGGCAAAGGCAAATGCCTGACAGAAGGGCGAAGAAGGAGGCAAAAAAAAGATTCGCTCTACTACTGAGCTTACCCTAGAGTTGACTCTTGCTCAAGGTACTCTGGTGACGAGCACTCTGGGTGAATCCCAACCTACAAACCAATGCATGCCTCCTCCATCACCGGTCAAGCAATCAGACACCGTCAGTAGGGAGGCCCGTGAGCTAGGCCAAGAGAAAGAAAACGGAAGACCAAGGAACCTTCTAATAAAAATACATCTAACCTAGCTAACATCCCCTTTGTCCCTATTTTCGATCTGACCCATTGCGACTCCATCTTCAGGAAGGCTAAGACAACTCGAAAAGTGGTAAAGATAGCTCGTCTTCCCAGGGATGTCTACTTCTTAGCCAACCTGCCTCCTTCTGAGGTTATTTCTCAGATGAATGCCTTGGTAGGTTTTGATACCTCTAATTGTTTGTTATACAAGTCTCATCGTGTATTGAATCTTAAACTTGTGTTCTCCTGCTGTTCAGTCTGGGGACATAGCTACTGACATTGCTCACCAATGGAAAGACGTGGGGGTAATCTCGATCAGGCCTTTGCCACCTAGAAGAAGGCCAAGAATGCATACAACACCCAAGTTGAGGAAGTGTGAAAATGATAGCCAAGGTGACTAGCCTCCAAGACTCCATCGCGATTGAAGAGGGGAATGCACGGACTATCGATCGGCTTAGTAGGCAGGTGGAGGAAAACCTGAAGACGGCTGAGGTGAAGCAGAAGGCAATAAAGTACCATTTGAGGGCTGCTGAAGAGAAGGCAAAGCAGGCCAAAACAAAAAGTCGCTTCCGGGATGGAGGGACTTGCTGAATCTAGGGCATATGCGACTTGGAATAGTGAGCAGATTGCCACACCCACAAACTTTGGCGTTTTGGTATGACCATGGTTTCCTCACAGTGCAAGTACTACCACATTAGAATTTGTTTACGGTACTTGCAAATCACAACTCTTCTGTTAATCACAACACAGATTATGGGAACATCAGAGGAAAAATCAGAATAATAGCATAAATCAATAACTAGAACCAAAAACCAAATCTAACTATATTAGATAAATGTAATAAAATTTTATCAGTTTACAAACTATTACATAAATAAAATAATATCAAGTACTTAATACTTAAATAAACCCTCACATGTCAAACAATGCCCAGAAACAAAGTAAATAGCAAAACTAAATCTAGATAAAGTCTTAATAATCTAGTCTCTTAGATAGAGACGTCTTTTCATCTTCATTAAACTTGTCCCTTAGCCATAGAGACAATCATCGCATTCACACAAAGAATCATGCGAATCATCTTCATATACTTCTTCCTCAATCACATCATTATCAACAATTTCATTACTTGCAAAACAATCTAAAGATTTTGTATGTACAAGGGTGAACAAAACCACACGCTCAGTGAGAAATTACCACAGATACAAGCACACAATACATGAATAGTTTATTAAGGTTTATATGGTCTCTCAGTGAGAAATCCATGGCAAGATGGAGACACAATTGCTATCTCCAAATACAACATACGTAACTTACTTGGTGTTCAAGCTGACAGACAATGCCTATGGATTCAAAATTGCACACCCTGTAGAAGTATCAATCATATTGGTCAATGGAGATGGTGCTGAACAAGGAGAAGTGAAGCTTGTGTATTTGAACAAACCCAAGGAAACAGAGGCGTATTTAAGATTGGAGAAAGCTCCCAAGGAGAGAAAGGATGGGTGGATGGAGATAATGATGGGTAAGTTCTTCAATGAAAAAGGTGAGGATAGAATGGTAGAAATGAGTCTCATTGAGGTCTATGAATATAACTGGAAGTCTGGTTTCATCATTCAAGGCATTGAGTTAAGGCCCAAATGAAACCACTGAGAAGCAAAACTCCTTCACTTTCTTACAAACAAAGAGAAGCAAAACTCCACAGACTTTCCTCCATTCTCATTGAATCTAGATGTAAGAGAGATGATAGTTACACATAAAGAGTTGTCAATATTATATATAGTTATGAATTCTGAAAATCCGAAGGATTATGGTTCTCAGAATGAACCAAATAGGCCCCAAGTAAGTTATGATCAGAATCTTATAACAAATATTCGTCAAGATTGACATGGTCCACTTCCCCTGTAGCAAAATAAAGCAGGCTTAATTGCTACAGAATTCGGTGTCATTGGCCACACTGACTTCAACTTTGTTTCTATGTGGCTTGGTCTTTGTTTGTAAATAATCTACATAAATGAATGTTTATTATTTACAGGCTAAAATGTCGATGGGCTTCCTTTGGTTAGAATGTAGTTGGATTTTCAATTTTCATGTGTTCTAGGAAATATTTTTATGAAATATCCATAAAAAAATGTATGACATTGCATCTAAAAGTATATGACAATTTATTTATGGGAAACTGAATTGCCACTCACCCATAGCTATCTTTTATCTTTGAAAAAGGGTGGGGGATTGGGAGTGGAGCAGAAAATTGACTAATAATGATTTTTGGATGGATAAGAGGGTATTATGATACATTATATAAAAGGGGATTTTGGGGGTTTGTGCCTTTTTGTGGGTGGATGACTTCATCTAGGGGTGCAAGTTTGGTTATATTGGTCTGAGCACACCCTAGCCTGCCCTAAGCCTAAACAGGGCATGGGTTGAAATACCCTAGCCTTGAGGAGGGGTTAGGGCAAGGAATTTGTAGCCATGAGTCAAGGCTAGGGCCAAGCCAGGGTTGAGGCCTTGGTTGAGCCTAGCTTGGTTTATCTCAACCTTGTTTTCTTCTTCTTTATTTTTCTTCTGTTCTTCAACCTAGCCCAACCCTTGTATCTCTCTTCCCCTGCCCATGGTCAAGATCAGCTTGGCCCAGCCTTAAGGGTAAATTAGGATTGGATTTTTAGACCTTAAGTCAGGGCCGGGCTGAGCCAGACCTAAGGCAGCTAAGAGGACTCAGGATTGGACTTGGCTTTTTTAAAAAGCTCCGAGCCAACCCGACCCTGTTGTAGTCCTAATTCCAATCCATGGAATCCCTTAGCTGGGTCCACATGAGAAATTTCCAAATTTTCCAAGAGAAAAATGTTCAGGCTCAGTTTGGTTGCAAAGGAAATCAAAAGGGAAGGGAAGTGAAATATTTAAACTTAAAAAGGAAACTTGTATAGGTATAAAACAACATGATTGTATAAACTATTTAAATTTCTAACCATAATTAATAATGATACTTATTAAATGTAAAATTTATTTTACTTTTTAAATATAAGAGATTTGGATGCAAAGTGAAATGAAAGTTTATAACTAACTATCGAATGATTTGAAATTAGTTACATAGTCATTTGATAGCATGTGCTATAATAATTTTGAAAGTTTTCTTTCTAAGTAAAAAAAATTCCACTTCCCTTCTTTTTAATTCCCCTTACAATCTCGGATCACCTTCATGTACATGTACTCTCCATGGGATCCTAGCACTGTCGATGTGGTGTAGGACCCATCTTCAGAGTGTGGTACCCACTGAATATGAACGGTGATGGAACCCTAAGGAGGATACAAGTACATACAGATAAACTATTCTCATCAGAACCTGAGGCTGAAGTTACTATGGAAAAAATAAAGAAGAGAATGTACAAAAACCACGGTATCATTAATTATAAGGCAAGGGATTGATAGAAGGGAGGAGCATCTACATGCTAGCGGAGCATATTGAAATCTTATATGCATATTAGCGGGGCATATTGAATATGCTATCATATATTGAACATTGGATAAAATAAGAAGTCTCTCGTTGTTTCTCCATTCGAAGGCATCTCCCTCTCTGCCTATGCACTCTTGCGACCACCTCACCACCACCAATACTGAATCTCTCCATGGCATCTTTCCATTGCACCACCTCAGCATCTCTTTCCTCTCTCACGACCTCATTTCTTGCTACACAACAAAATCACCATCATCTTAGAGAGGGTTGGCGCAAGATGGGCAAATACAGCATGGGTTCTGACACCACAAGCTCCATAGCCGCCACCACTGCTCACCTACACCAGGTTTTCCTATGTCTCCCCATCGTTTGGTGAGACTTTTTTTTTGGCAAAATTACTCAGACCACCCCTTGACATTTTGTTTACTACACATAACTCCCCTGGCACGTATTGACTTACACAGACCTCCCTCGTAAATTGAAACCTATAACACTTTAGTCTACTCCATTTAGAAATGGACAGTAATTGCTGATGTAAACATAACATATTTTTTAAATACTAAATACCCTTATCATATTAAATTACCCTTCTACCCCTTATCATATTGAATATCATATCTTTGATAAGAAGAATCCCTAGAATTATCTCCCACAACATTCCCTCCTTCACCATCCGTGCTTCCATTATCCTGATTGACGGTAGAGATGGAAGCGAAAGAAAGCCCTTCTTCAATCCCACCATCATTAGCAGCATCTCCATGATGATCTATTGTAGTTGTTGCTGGTGTATCCATCTAGTCAGCGGGTACACCCGTGTCACTAGAATTTGCCTCCCTCCCAACTGCTGATGAACTTGGGAGGCAGTGAACTTCTAGTTCAAAACCCTATAGACATCTCATTTTTACTGTCAATTTACGAATTAACATTTTAACGTATCTCAGTTGTGCAGGTTTTAGTCCCACTGCTTCTAGTCTAGTTATAACCGATTTTCACAATCATTTTAAAAAAAAAATGATTTTCTCTATCATTGTTATAATGTATGGGAGAAACAATTATAAAAGAAGAGAAGAAATATAAAAATAGACTGCATTTGGTTAAATTAAAAGAGGGATATAGTTAAAAAAATAATATAATAAATATATAAAAATAAGAGGATTACAAAGGTATCCAAGGGATTTATTGGAGTAGAGGGGTATTACGGGTTTTTAACATAGGCATAAAGAAAGAAAAGGAGATGGCATGAGATTTGGATATCAAAGGAACAAATGGATACGTGGAAGAAGGATGGGAATTAGAAATATCTAAAAACGAATGGGAACCAAATCCTATCCTCCCAGGGTTTTAGCTTGGGAGGAGAGTGACTCCCACCAGTTGATGCCCGACACGTGGGTGTAGGCTGGATCCGAGCCCTCCATCCGAGCCAATAAGGTGAGCCGATAAGGGGTGTCGGCTTACATAGGCTCGTATGGAGGGCTCGGATCCAGCTGACACCCACGTTTTGGGCATCGACTGGTGGGAGTCAACCCTCCTCCCGAAACCCTGGGAAGAGAGGATTTGAATACAAAACAATGGGCTTAAAAAGAGGAAGACAAATGGCAAATGGAGAAGTATAGCCTATAGACAAATCTAGAAGAAAAAAAGTGGGTTAGTTAATGGTATTTTAGGAACTGAATCTAAAGGGTATAAAAGAAAGGGTTTCACATTTTTGGAGGAAGGGGGAGCTTCATTTCTAAATTTTAAGAAATTAAAGAATGAAGAGCTCTGAGCTCATGAGAGAAAAGAAAAAATGCAGAGAAGAGGGTTTCGAGCAGAGAGGGTTTGCGATTTTGGTGAAGAAGGAAGTGAAATTAGAGAGAGAAGTGAGAAGCTGCAACCATGAGAAGGAGAGTCAAGGTGAGTGCTAGAAACAAGAAAGAATTTCACTGTAAGACCCGCACTCCACTAACTTGGTTTAAACGTGTTGTGCCAGGTCTTCCCATCATTCTTGGACCAAGTGGACTGAGCGTGTAAAGATAGATCACAGACCAGGTATAAAAATTGACTCAACACCCAAAACTGTATAATATGGTCACATACCTAGGTAGGTATGGTCAACCATATGGTAAGAATGAAGATCACAAATCTAGGACCCCACGGTTGATGATTTTGATCCCACGGTCGACGGATTCTGCGACCGTAGCCATCGACCGTTAGAACCTAGATCAAACTCCAAGTTTTGGAAATTTTCCTAAACTAAGGGATTTCTTTCTTAATTGAAAGAGGACTCTATATGGAGAGTTTTTATTTATATAAAGGACGTCCCTCAGCCCTTTGTCACTCTTTTAAAACATTAGTAAACCCTAGAGAAAGAGAGGGAAGAGAAGGAAGAGAAGGAAAAGAAGAAAAAGCTAAGGAGAAGAATTTGCTGAGAAGAGATTGGCTCTCTATCACAGGCAAAGGTATGAAACGAATCTCTGGAGATGTAAACTCTAAGTATAATAAGACTTCTATGGAAGATAGGAAATATCAACTTATTATGATCTATGTGATTTCCTTGAGAAAATCACAAGGAGAACCATGAGGAGTGAATTTGATGATTAGGGTTGATAAGAAATTACTAATGATGGCCATAGGATAACTTTAGAATAAATCCCATTGAAGAACAGAAGAATTGACCCAGGAAGAACTCAAATTGCATGTAGACTGTGACCAGAAATCTCAAGGTTGTAGCTACGATCGATCATAGCATGATCAGTATGACTAGAGGATGGACCATAGGCATTCGGGAAGATTTCAGAAATCATATGGTCGCAGCTACGGTCGCACCATATGCAACCATAGGGTATCGACCGTAGACAGTAAGGTCGATACAGCATGAGACCATAGGACCAATCAGACACCTATCAGTGCTCTATTTCGATTTTTGACTACTGTAACATGTCACAACCTAACTTAAATTTATATAACTTTTAGGTTGTTAAATCAATTCAAAGATAATTTCAAGGCTTAGAAGGAGATCGAGTATTGCTAACAGGTGAGGGAACAAGATCTAAACTAATTGGATAATAACAAATTTTTTATTTTTATTGAGTCCAATGTCATGATTGATTCTATGTTTGTATGCTTGTAATGTACATCTCACATGTCATCCAATATTCCTGCTATTACTGTTCATGCATATTTAATTCTATTTATTTATAACATAATGATGATGATGATGATGCTAGGAATAGGCATGTGAATGTATGTGTGTGGTTGGTTTATTGGATGTGAGTGGAGCATCAGGGGGAGGACGTGGCATGGTGGTCTTCAACCTCGTCACCAGACTCTAGCTCTATCTCTACTCAAGTCTTGCCTACTAACATCGTCGTATTGCTATTACCTTAGCAGAACTATTACATCGTAGGGCATCAGTGGAGGTGGTCTCGGACCGTGTGGTCTCTGACTCTATCGGGGGGCCTTAGCTCTATCTCTATGGACGTATTGAGGGATGCTGGGGTGAGGTCTTGGATACACTGTTTGGCATTAGGATTGGTTAGTTGCGAGCCCAATTTGTAAGCCCTTGCCAATAGGGGCGTACATGTTGGTATGGGTAGGGCATCAGGGGAAGTGTTGGTAGTGTTTGATCCGAACACTTTAGCTCTATCTCTATTCCATGGTGGGTGCATGTGGGACGGCAATGATGTTTGTTGGGCGGATTCACACACTCATGTATAGAGGTGCGGCGGCCACCAAACCTTTCTATAGTATATTGCAAACTTATAAACTAGACCAAAGATATGAATTGAATGCATGCATATGTTTGTTGCATTGTTTTGTTTGCTCACTGAGCCGTGATGTGTGCTCACCCTTTCGGCATTGAATATTTTTAGTTGATGATGCAGGTCCTACTGTTAAAGAATATATGAATGCGTCGACGTATGGACACATTACTGTGATGGACGTAGAAGCTGAAGAAGATGCTCAAAATTTATCATGCGAGTGCAACCAATGTGTTTTTGCTTAAGTTTAGTTATAATTTGAACATCAGATATGTAATTGATTATTTATTATTATGTCTTGTGGTTTAAAGATAATTGGATTAAATACTTATTTATCACTGTTAGACTCTCAGTTCATTATCTGTAAGACTTCTGCTTATTTGTTTTACCTCTGATTATTAATGTGAAATGTGTGTGTGGTTTAAAATGGTGGGTACAACCTATACGAGATCCTGGGTGAACCATTGATTTATTGTGGGTTCATCACACCATTTTAGTTAGACCAGAATTAGGGTGTGACATTCACAGTCCTATTCCATGAATACCTGAATCGGGTTGATTTCTCCTTCTCGAAATCACTCAGAAGAACTTTGAGATCTGAAGAATAGAGTAGAAGAAGAATAGGAAGCAAGAAGGTTGAAGAAGGAGCAATGGCTACTGCCGCAAGAAGAAACAGAGAGAATCAAGAAGAAAGGGGTTTCAATGGGTTTGAGAAAAAGAGAAAGAGGTTAGAAAGAAGAAGTTTGGTTCGACGATCGTGATTTCTGTGTGGGAGTTCTGTTAGTTCGTCTGACGATCTTGATATTCTACGTTTCATTTTGATTTCATTAAGTTTAGTTCGGTAACTCATGATTTCTTCGGTTCAGTTTCAGTCTTGTGATCATGATTTTGCAATTCAGTTTCATCTCACATTTGTAATTTCTACAATTGATTTCGCTCGAAGATCATGATTTCTACATTTCGGCTCCATTCTTTCCATTGTCCTTGTAGAGATTATTTCCCTTTCAAATCTGATCGGAGTTTTCTTTGGTGATTCCAATCATTCTGACATCTCTATTATGATTCATTTGTTAGATTTATGTGGGCTTAATTAATTACCTAAACCAGTTAATTCAGTGGGAGTTTAATTGACATGGTAGAACTAGTTTGGTTTGGTTCGTCACATGGTATGAGATAGGTTGGTAACCCTAATTCTATTGTGGAAAGGGTTTTAGAGTTACGACAGTATTCTATAAATATCGGGTTAGAGTCCCCACAGCCACAGTTAGTCAAGTTCTCTCTACACCCATTAGCAAGAGACATCAGAATATCCTCTGGAGGCTGTAAAAGGCTATAGCTGTAAGACCCGTGTCAATCTAACCCAGTCTTATCACCTTGAACCAGGTTTACCCATCATGGTCGAGTCAAATGGACCAAGGGCGTGAAGGAGATCGAGATCCCAAGTATCAAATTGACCCTAAAACACTTAATTTAAGGGGAGGGTCGCATACCCAGCCAAGGAGGGTCGGACTCCCCAAGACAGAAAGTCAGACCCTCAATTTTGAAAGGAGGGTCGGACAACTTAGAAAACCTAGGGTCGACGGGATCATCGACCCTCCCATCGACCCTCAGTTGTCGCCGAAACTAAAATTAGGAAATTTCCTAATTTTTTATTTGGATTCTTTCCTAATCTCAAAGAGACTTATTTTAGGATGTTCCTACTCTATTTAAAGGACGTCCCTAAGCCTCTTTCACTCCTTTTACAACCCTAATTGAATTGAGAGAAAGAGAAGAGAAGGAAAAGGAGAAGAAGAAAAGCAAGGAAAAGAAGAAAGCTAAAACAAGAAGAGTTGCAGAGAAGGAGTAATCTTCTCAGGTATGAATAATAATTCCATGAGTTTCTACAGACCTTAGATTAGATAATGAAGAGAGCGTGATCTCGGCGAAACCCAAACCATCAATCCATGGTTAGGTTTTCATGAAAAACCATGGGAGAATATATGAAATCTATATAGGTGGATGCTTCATGATTCTAGACCATGGGGTGAATGTTGAATGGACTGTAGGAGCAAGCCATAGGACCCCAAACACGAAGAATGGATTAAAAAGAGAAAAATTGATCAAAATAAACCGAGGGTCGCACAGAGGGTCGATGACCATCCGACCCTAGGTGATCCTGAGTATCGACCCTCAGTGTTCGGGAAGTCCAGATTGGGAAGGGTCGCACCCAGGGTCGATCAGGACTCCGACCCTACCTCCGACCCTCAGTTAACAGAATGGTTTTTAAATTTATAATTAATTCTAATTAAATTCTATCGACTTTGTTAGGTCTTCTAGCAATATAATAACAATATAAAGGTGATCTTAAAGCTTGTAAGAGGATCTATTAGCAAGCTAAGGTGAGGAAATAGAACTTTAAACTAATTGGTTAATAACAAACTGTTTTACCAAGTTGTCACACCCCAATTCCGTACTATTCAGAATGGTGTGATGAACCGCTAATAAACCAACGGTTCAACCAGGATCTCGAGTTGGCTATATCCGTATTATCTAAACTCCATACATTCATAATCATAATCAAAGTAAATACACAATAGCGGAAGCCTTATAATAAAATGAACTGAGAATCTACTGTGATATTAATATTTAAATAGCAAATTATTTTGCATCAACTGAGACATAAATAGATATCAAATACATGTCTTTAATAAATCTAAATAAGGAAAACTAGAAAAATATCTAATCGAATACACATGAGTTGCACTCGCAAGAGGAGTCATGTGTATCCACTTCAGCTTCAACCTCCATCGCTGCTACGTTCCCGTACGCTGGAGCATTTATATATTCTTCAACTATGAAACCTGCATCATCAACTAAAAATATTCGACGTCGAGGGGTGAGCACACATCACGGCTCAGTGAGCAAACAAAACAATGCAACAATAGATATGCATGCAATCAATTCATATTTTTGGTCTGGTTTATAATTTGCAATATGCAATAGAAAGGTTTAGGTAGTCAAAGGTAACGTTTATTGACCCCGCCTCTGTACACAAGTGTGTGACGCCGTCCGAAGGTAATGTTTATCGTCGACTCACAAGCACCCAATCATGAACATTATATAACAAAGGTTAACATTTATTGTTATATAGTGTCATACCAACACGTAAGCCCCTGTTGGCGAGGGCTGCAAACTGGGCTCGCAACTAACCAATCCTAATGCCAAAAAGTGTATCCAAGGCCTCACCCCAGCATCCCTCAGAATGTCCATAGAGATAGAGCTAAGGCCCCCCCGGTAGAGTCAGAGACTACAAGGACCGAGACCACCTCCCCTGATACTCTACGACATAATAGTTCTGCTAAGGTAATGGCGATACGACGATGTCAATGCACAAGACTTGAGTTAGAGATAGAGCTAAAGTGCTGAGACCCGCCAAAGGTTAACGTTTTTTGACGTTCTCATCACACCTCCCCTGATACTCGCTCGCATCAAATACACCAACCACACACATACAATCACATGCCTATTCCTATCATCATCATCATCATCATGTTATAAACCATAAAGTAAATATGCATGAATAAGTAATAGAAATATTGGATTACATGTTGTATGCACATTACAAACATAGTCGCATAAAATCAAGCATGGCATTGGACCCAAGAAAATAAAAAACAGTTTGTTATTAACCAATTAGTTTAGAGTTTTGTTTTCTCACCTTAGCTTGCTAATAGATCCTCTTACAAGCTTTAAGATCACCTTTATATTGTTATTATATTGCTAGAAGACCTAACAAAGTCGATAGAATTTAATTAGAATTAATTCTGAATTTAAAAACCATTATGTTAACTGAGGGTCGGAGGTAGGGTCGGAGTCCTGATCGACCCTGGGTGCGACCCTCCCCAATCTGGACTTCCCAAACACTGAGGGTCGATACTCAGGATCACCTAGGGTCGGATGGTCATCGACCTTCTGTGCGACCCTCGATGTATTTTGGTCAATTTCCCTCTTTTTAATCCGTTCTTCGTGTTTGGGGTCCTATGGCTTGCTTCTACAGTCCATTCAACATTCACCCCATGGTCTAGAATCATGAAGCATCCACCTATATAGCTTTTGTATATTCTCCCATGGTTTTCCATGAAAACCTAACCATGGATTAATGGTTTGGGTTTCGCCGAGATCACGCTCTCTTCATTATCTAATCTAAGGTCTGTAGAAACTCATGGAATTATTATTCATACCTGAGAAGATTACTCCTTCTCTGCAACTCTTCTTGTTTTAGCTTTCTTCTCTTCCTTGCTTCTCTTCTTCTCCTTTTCCTTCTCTTCTCTTTCTCTCAATTCAATTTGGGTTGTAAAAGGAATGAAAGAGGCTTAGGGACGTCCTTTAAATAGAGTAGGAACATCCTAAAATAAGTCTCTTTGAGATTAGGAAAGAATCCAAATCGAAAATTAGGAAATTTCTTAATTTCAGTTTCGGCAGCAACTGAGGGTCGATGGGAGGGTCGATTATCCCGTCGACCCTAGGTTTTCTAAGTTGTCCGACCCTCCCTTCAAAACTGAGGGTCTGACTTTCTGTCTTGGGGAGTCCGACCCTCCTTGGCTGGGTATGCGACCCTCCCCTTCAATTAAATGTTTTAGGGTCGATTTGATACCTGGGATCTCGATCTCCTTCACGCCCTTGGTCCATTTGACTCAACCATGATGGGTAAACCTGGTTCAAGGTGATAAGACCGGGTTAGATTGACACGGATCTTACAATAGCTGAGGTATTTTGATCAAAGCTTGGAGCATCCTTGGAGCGTAAAGGAAATAAGCATTTTTAGATAGGTATGTCTTTATGTTCATTGTTTGTATCATCTCTATTGTATTCTAGAGTAACTGTATGAATTGAAATGGGTTTAGTTGAAACCCTAAACACATTAAGTTCTAACATTTGGCATCAGATCATCTCATATAATCCTAGGATCGATGGTTAATGATTTATAAAGACTGTTGGTATGATTGGATTAGAAGTGGGAGAAATTCTCCTCTTTTATAAACCTATCTAGGTTTTGTACCATAGAAAATTTTTCAAACCTGCAAAAATAAAACAAATTACACAAGGTTTTTGGGCTCAGAAAGATGAAACCGCAGGTATAAAGAACTTCACCGGCAGCTGTCGAACGCCCCTTCACGGACCGGTGGAAAAAGTGCATAAGATCATGCGCTGGCTAGGGTTTTATAAAAGAAAAAAACCTATGGCGACTGACCCAGTCATCGTCGGGTCAACTCAATAACCCTAACGGGTTATCCAGGCCTCGGACCGAGTTGTCTTGGCTTAACCCAATCCAGTCACACTTGTGGGTAACCCGTGTGACCCAACCATGAGGTCAATTGACCCGCCAACCAGGTCAACGACCCGAGTTTGGTTGAATAGGTAACCCAGCACCCTAACCTGAACCTGAGGCCCTAATTTTGACCCTATTATCTGACCAGAAGACCCGATACTTTGACCCAGAATTTTAAACAATGTTGAACGGGTATTAAACCAGGATCGGCTCATTGAACCAACCCTCTGGTTCAACCTTGCCAGCTAGCGGTTCAGTTTAAAGGAATTAAAAAAATAAATATTTGTTTTTTAAGATTCTTGATTCGGTTTGAGCCGAACCAAAGTGAACAGATCCTGGGCAGACGGACCAGAACCTGGATAGATCAATCCAACCCGAACCAAACCAGTCTAATCCTAACAACCCATAAGGGTCCGTTTGGTATTTATTTTTAAGGAAAATGACATTAAATTATGATTTTAGGAGCTAAGAAGGTCGGATTGACCTCCAGTTTATTCCATTAGACTCCATTTTTTATGCTCTTCAATTTGGTATATATTTTGGTACATTTAAATGTACTGGAAAGCATATTATTATAGAAAAATACCCTATGGGAACTCAATTTACAGTATTTTTGCTGATTTTTCTTACAGTTATTATACTAAATTGATTATTGAGCTATTGTGCATGTTTATATGAATGTTAAAACTTGTAAAATTGTATTTTAAAACATTCATGGTTAAATAAAAATCTCACATGAGCTGTAAGTTGGGATTTGTTCATATCATCATGGAACTTGGTGTGACAACCAAAGTGGCAACCTTGTTTTATTATGATGTATTCAAATTCAAAGGTCTATATTTATAAATGTTTTAGTTTGATAATGTTCATCTAAAGGTGACATTGTCCAAGTTTATTCAAATTAAGGTTTTTAGCTGTTGTGTAAGGATTATGGTATAACCACCAAAGTGACAACCTTGGTTCTATCATAATATACTCAAATCTAATATTTATAAATTTACAATCTATAATAAGGAAGTACAGTGTTCACCCAAAGTAACACTGACATAAACTTCCACTTTTATGGATACAGTAAAAAGCGGCACTATCCACCCAAAGGTGGCGTTGTCAAAGAATATAAAGAACTCATGCACATGGTTGAAGGATCTTGATTTTAGGAGTTTTATCTACCCAAAGTGGTGAGATTTCCAAGAGTCATTATCCCTACGTAGTGATTGCACAGCTATCGAGAGGACCAATGTACATATTGTCCCAAAGGATGTTTGTGTAGTTGGGTTGACTTTTCAAAGAAGTAAATTGGCTTGCATATGTTATGTATATATTCTTGCTAGCTAATTTTATTTGGTATTAATCGTAGACTTACAATTATTTACATTGTAATGTAGTTGTGGACATATAATGATTAAATACCTCAAGATGTCTGTCATTGGCAGCCAGTTCTATCAATTGGCATAGAAATTAAAACTTGTCTAGGAATGTTTAACCTAGATGTACTCAATAGAAAATTATATTCTAGTCTTTAGGGTATTCAGTCCCTAAGTTCAAGTTATGCAATGTTCTGATGAGGAACATTGAAAAAGGATATTCCCTATGAAATCCAAAGAAATGTTGATATTTTAAGAAGGGACGGAGAGATATTTTATTACTCAAGCCCATCAATACCAATTTTGATGGTAATAGAGTATGAGGAAGCACAAGGTAGAGCTGTTAACTATTAATGACAAGCTCAAAGATAAGTGAATATTTGTAGATAATTCACTAGAACTTATGTAAGTGACATTTTAAACTTTCACTTCCTTACAAGAATTGTATAGTCAGATCCTAGTGACATATAGTACTCAAAAGATATAGTGAACCTAAAATGAAAGAATTAAGGATAAAAGTTAAAAAAAAAGAAAAAATATGAATGCCAATGTTATATCCAGACAAAGGTAAAGTGCAAAAGGGGTAGAAAAACCCATAGAAAGAAATATATTTTTTCATGGAATAATCAAAAACTTTATGACAAAGAATTAGACATTAAAAAACTACAAGATAAAATGGATCTAAGTAGAATGAAATTCTTATAGTGTGACTCAGAATGAACATGTGAAGGAAAGGTTGTGAAGTTGGACAGGTTTAAATGAAAGAAGAATAAAGTTATGAAACTTCTGAAAAAGAAGGCGTAATAGATTAAACATTATTGAATACTTACGCATTAATAGTATTCTGAAACCCCTCCTTCCAAAGTTTATAACATGTATATATATGAGAATTAATTAAAAGGAAAGATGACAAGATGTAAATAAAGGTTGTTCATAACTAGGATTTATTGAACTTGGTGGACATCAAGATTTTATCTAGGACTTTTTGTCATAGTTTAGTCCATGGGTGTTTTTCCAAATAATGAAAATTAAGACGAAAAAACTTTTATTAAAGGAATTAAAACTATTGGATCTGAATAAGAGGGTATGTATTATAAGAGATCATGTGACACTGGTCTATTCTCTGATAAATTTGAGTAAGTGTTTACAAGAGCCTGAGAATGTATTTAATACTATAAGAAAAGAATTGATATTGTGACCTATATTATTAATAAAGTGTCTAGTTAGTTAGTTCTAATTTAATTTATCTTTTTGGGACTATAGAGCTGACATGGTTTCATAATACTCGTAGGAGAGTAATTATTTTAAGACATTGAGTTGTCATTTTATGAGATATCAAAATAGATCCGAAGGATACAACAAGATTTTTAAGTTTGATGAAACCACACAAAAATGTCTATGAAACAACCAGTTGAGATAATGAAAATATTACCAGAGTGTAATGAAATGATTATTGAAATGTTCATTAAGATCGATGCTTCAGCCATGAGATAATGAAGAGATATAATAGACCATGTAGATCTGTGATTTCATCTAATCACATGTTGTACTTTAAAATATAGATGTTTTGATATTGGACAAAATAAAGTTCCCAAAGGTTTTGAGTAAATTATTAGTAATGAAATTGCTCTTGAATGGTTAATGATCATAAAAGATGTGTTGTCATCTATGAATAATAACAAGACTTAAGATTTTATGCTTTTGTCAGTGAACAGTGTACTCATAAGTTTAAAATAGATATACAAGAAAATGTGTGATTCTAGTGGAAGAATTAATTGCTATAAAGTAAGACTTATAGCGAAGTAGAATCATACAAAGAGAAGAGAAAGTATTGACTTCAAATCTTTGAGGTCTTAGCTGGGTATTTTATTTTGCAGTTACATCAGATAGATGTAAAGATCGTTTTCATCAAAGAAAATTTAAAAGAAAATATTTAATCGTAAGGTTTTGTAGTAAGGGTAAAGAAGATATGTTTTGTAAACTTATATAGTCAATCTATGGATTAAATAGGTATCCAGTTAATGGTACCTGAAGTTTGATAGGGTTGTGTCTTCTTTTAACTTGGTTGAGATTTTCATTGATAATTATGTGTTGATGGTTAAATACTAACCTGCAATGACGTGGTTTACTGATTGAAACCAAAGTTTCAATGTCTGATAACTTCAAGATAAAGAATGTATGAGTAAATACCCTTGTATTTGACATTGAGTTTCCTCATGATAGGAAAAATAGAATTCTGGATTTGTCTCAAAGTGTAAACATTGTTATTGCTTTTAAACTATTTAGTATTCATGAATAACAGTTAAGTTGTGGATGCTTAAATCAGTAAAGGAGACAAATTGACAGAATTGTATACGAGAAATGATATTGAGTGTGAGCATCTACACTTCAGTAAGAAGCTTGATATATGCTCAAGATTGTAATCGTTTTATGTAGCCTTTTCATTGAGTGTTATAGGACGTTTTCAGTTAAATGTTGGTATAGTTTATTGGACAACAGGGAAAAGGATGGTCATGCGGTATATGCAAAGGACCAAGGATTGCATATTCATTTATGGAAGTAGTGGTACTCTAAGCTATTTTGATGTAGTTTTAAAAATTTACATTGATGACAGGAAACCAACATCAAGGTTCATTGTCATGGTAATAGGGTCTTATAACTCTATGTGAAGATAATAAGCAAGGTATCTAGTATAAGAATTCTTTTCTGACTTGGAGGTTATAGACTCTACTTCAAAACCTATTGAGATGTGTTGTGATAGCGGTTCAATTGTGTTCTTCTCAAAGAATAATATGAAATCTAGTATTTCAAAGCATAATAGAGATCAAATCTCTTCATGTAATGAAAAGGTCAAAAGAATTTATATCGTCGTAGATTCTCTGACGAAGGTTTTGTCAGTGGGAGTCTTCAAGGGATGGTATGTCCAATGTAGGAATGGTTAAAAACAATTAATCAGAGACTTAAGTGACCAAAGATCTGAGAATTAGTGGGAGTCTCTAGATATGTTTAATCAGTGGGAGACTCTTTATGTTTATGCTTGTGTTTTCACATTGTTTACTATGTTTGATTGTATTGCTCATGGTTTGATGGGCATAGTTTTTGTAACCATGGTTTTGTTTACATTAATATTTGCATTATTGCTATTTTGCTTACATAATTATATGTGTTTGACCTGTCAAAGGTTTTACACGATATTCAGCCACTGTAACAAGATAGTATTCAGTCGGAGTTACGAAGGTAAAATTTAACCAAAGAGTACTAGGCGGTATTTAGAAAGTACAAGGTAGTATTTAGCCAAATAAGGCAATATTTAGCCAAAGGATAAAGGTGGTATCTAGCTAAAATATGGTATTATATTTTTAAATTATTTAAATACCATCTATTAGTTGACCATAAAGGTTTTAAGGCATTTTGATTCAGGTTATTTAATCAAGTTTAGACTCGCATGGAAGTTTACTTTCATGCATTATCTCAGGCGATTCATGTATTGAGTAAACATCTGTTGTGGCTGACAGAAGTTTGTACACCATATGTTGAGGTGTATTATTCGTTGTTGCTCACATTGAGAAGCTTGATGGATGTTTCAAAGTTAGTAACGATTTAATGTGTTGGATTCCGTTGCCACACTGGTTGACGATGGTTTTGTAATTAATTTAACCCAATGGGAGATTGTTAGATTTATGTGGGCTTAATTAATGACCTAAACCAGTTAATTCAGTGCGAGTCTAATTGATAAAGTAGAACCGGTTTGGTATAGTTCGTCACATGGTATGAGATAGGTTGGTAACCCTAATTCTATTATGGGAAGAGTTTTAGGGTTACAGTAGTATTCTATGAATACTGAGTTAGAATCCCCACAGCCACAGTTAGTCAAGTTCTCTCTACACCCATTAGCAAGAAACATCAGGATATCCTTTGGAGGCTGTAGAACACTATAGCCGAGGGATTTCGATCAAAGCTTGGAGTGCTCTTGGAGCATAGAGGAAATAAGCATTCTTAGACAGATATATCTTTATGTTCATTGTTTGTATCATCTCCATTGTATTCTAGAGTAACTGTATGGATTGAAATGGGTTTAGTTGAAACCCTAAACACATAAAGTTCTAATAACATTTTCCCAAATCAAGTCCAAAATCATCACCGATGGACAGCCCCAAGTTTTTGTTCATTATTTTATTTGTTTCCAGAGTTGATTACCATTACCTGTTGGAGTTCGATCAGCAACAACAAACTTTGTTCGTCCTTTATTTCATTTGTGATGATGATGTTTTTTGTTCTAATCTCTTTAATCGACTGTATAGTGGCGGCAAGTGCTTGTGTCAGATCATGTGCAGCAATTTTTCAATGTGTTATCTAAAAAGGAAGGATTAAGTTTGAAGAGAAGAAACAGAAATTGAACAAAAGGAGCAAATCCTTGAATCTAAGAGTAAAGAGAGAAGAGCATTATGAGTGAGGAAAGGGAGCTCGTGAGGATTTCATGGAGTAGAGTATGTTTCAGATTTAAGAAAGGACGAGTTAAGGGAGAATCAAAGAGTGAGAAGAAAGGATATGAAGAGGAAAAAGAAGAGAAACAAATTGAGAGGATAGAAGAGAGAGTCCATGAGGAAAGGAGCCAGTGAAAGAGGGAGAAACAGGGGAAATCAGAGAGAGAGAAGAGTGAGGGCCAGTTATCAAAGAAGAAGAAGGAAGAAGATAAGTTGCAGCAAAGGTGAGTAAGAGAAAAGGAAGGGCTATGACTGCTGAAAGGAAGAAGAAGGTAGAGTGAGAGGCAGATGGGAGGGACTCGACTGTAGCTTGTGTAGCAAAGAGGAGAAAATTCGAGAGCAGAGGAAAGAGGGCAGAAACGAAAGAGAAGCATCAGACGCATTTGCTTTAATGAGAAACAATGGGCTCAATCTAGATTTACACGCATGGAATCGACTCCTATTCAAATTCAATGGTTCTGGCTTGATTTCTCAGGGGCTTTGCAATGGAGGATTATCTGGATATTGACTTACACATCCAATGTTGCTCATCAGGGATGGTGATAGAGATTCAAACTTCAGCATGAGGGAATGGTGATAAGCTTGTTTGCTGTGACGAATTTTAGAAATTTTCACAAGCATCAAACATTGAAGCAAGAATTGATCGAGCATCAAGGTGATTTTACTTTCTAATATTTCATCCATAATGTCAGCACATCATCAGGTATTCCTCTTACCTCTCTAAATTTTTGTGCTATTTAATTTGCTTGCTTATTTGTATATAAATGGCTTAGAGTGGAGTCATTGTTACAAGCACCTACATACCATGTACGGGGTTGGGATAAGACTAAGATTGCAGGTTGGGTTAGATTAGGATGATGCCCTATCCCCTCCAATGTATCCCCATTCGCAAATTGATGTATAATTCATTGCACACACAGGTTGGCCGGCCCAGGTTATAAGTAGTGGCTCAAATTAATGCTTGAATTGAAGCGAGACTCCAATGAGTCATACTCTAGAAGAGATTGCAATCTCTTAGAATTTGTGCGCGAATCCGGTCTCCTATGAGATTCGGTTCGAAGTAAAATTTATAAAATTGTGTGCCAAATTTTTCAAAATTTCATTGCTTTCAAAATTAACTCTTGAGGGAGCCATTGCTTTGATTAACGACTTTGGACACTATCATTGCAAACTTCATATTGGACTTGATTCTCAGATATGTCCGGGATACGTAGGTAGTTTGGAACAATGGTCCCAAATTCAGTCCATCACCTCAGCTTTCAAAAATTTTCTTTATTGAATTGCGGTATAGCCATGTTTGACTCATTTGCTATGGCATTTGACCTTCCCTCTTGATTACCAGATTTGCCAAAACTACATGGGACCTGATTCTCAGATATGTCTGGGATACATAGGAAATCTAGAATATGTTCCAGATTCGGTCCAAAGGATTAAATTGCCTAGTTTAGCCGACGTTGACTTAGATACCTGGTTTAGAGGATTTACATGAACTGGTCTAGTTTACACACCCTTTGAATACCAAATTATTATTTGGTCGAACTACATTTTGGACTTGATTTTTGGATATGTCCGAGATATGCAGGCAATTTGGGACAATGGTCCCAGATTCAGACCATCGGCAATTTTAGCTTTCATCTCATTTCTTTTGGGACAATGGTCCCAGATTCAGTCCAATGTCAAACATCAGCTTGTAAAATGTTTTGATTTGTTAAATTGCGATTTATCCGTATTTGTTTTCAAAAACCATTTTCTCTCTCCTTAAACTACGTGGGGAACCTGATTCTCAGCTTCTTACTGAGATATGTAGGCAGTCTGGAATATGTTCTAGATTCGGTTCTATGTTTTTAAAATTTTATTTTTGTTTTGCCACATGCAAATGTGTAGGGTTTGGACCCAATGAGCATTATGGACCATAAATGTCACAACAATAGAGTTAGGTAAGGAATATTATGGGAGACCGATTTTCGGATTGGGCAACTTGGGTGCCTAACACCTTCCCAAGTCGTAACCTTGACGCTTACCTGAACTCTAAAGAGACCAAAGTCAAATGCTTGGGATGCAAGTCATTAGACATCTCTCCTACTAAGATGACGATTTTAGAGGTCCTAGACCTTATTCTAGGTGGCGACTCCAGTTTATTTTTGTCCATCGGTATGGGTGGATGAGATCAAAAGCAAAAACCGAAGATCATTCTATTTAGGAAAACCCCACTGTCCTCACAAACCCCTGTCAAGCATTCAATCTGCTTCATCTAGAACTTTCAAATGAGACGGACAAAGGTCAAATGACTCAAACCCAGCAGGACAATAAAATGCACTTTTGATTGCTCAGAAACAAGAACTTCCACATTTGAACAACATTAAACAAATCAGAAAATATAAGCATTGCATTTAAGATCATTGCAAATTTTACAATACGAAATCGAAGCCCTTGTTCAACTGCAATGCAACATGAACTTGGGAGGCTTGTTCCCAACTTGACATGCTCTTGTTCTCCAACATCGATTAGCCTAACAGAAACCTTCCCATCACTACTATCTACAGCAAGATTATCCAACCGGCTCTAAATGTGGTCTGGGAAATTGGAATTAGCACCCCCATTGATTAAACCCTCTGTTTCATGATGATTTGACCAAGTACAAAGAATATCATAATATTGCAACAGAACTGACAAAGGTGCCTGGATAAAACTTGCAGCAAAGAAATGCATTATGTATCATCTCAAATTACTTTTGTTACCCGAAGAATTCCTATCCAAGTCAGAATTACTGCCTGAACTCTCCAACCTTTCAATATCCTAACCTAACCTTAATCGTCGGTTCGAGATCACAATTAGAAAAATGCCAATATTATAAACGGTGAAAGAATCAACAAATTTGTCCTTGCCAAAACCTGTAGGGCGATCCCTTGTTAATGTTGATTGAGCTGATAGCAGGAAGGTAATCAATGATTAGAGATACATATCCATCAAAACAACCTTGACTTGAGGAGACACAGCTTTGTCAAGACAAAATTATCTCGCAAACCCTAAAACTAACCTAATCTCAAAGAGCTTCGCCTGGGAGATCTCTAAAAGGAAAAGATTAATTGTTTTCACCGGAGATAGCATTTGTATCGATGATGTGGATTAATTTGTCCTGCGTATTTTTGATCTTGAATGGTATTTTTGTCCATCAAATATTTAAGTTATCATCATTAGCAAGAAGGTAGTGGATTGTAAGTCCAAAAGACACAGGGTAGTTCTGTGTTGTAAACCAATTGTCAAGGGGAGGTTCGAGTAATTTTCCCTTTTTTTTCAACATTCCTTCTTTCTTCTTCATTCGTGCAGTGGAAGAAAGAAGATATGATGGTGTAAGATCTTTATTAAAGATCTTGTATGGTCATCATATATTTACTTGCCTAATTAGCCAGTAGAATCTCACGTTATTTGGTAGGCTGGTATATGCCTAGTATTGTCACCTTCCAGAGATAGACCTTCCCTATTCATTCCCTATTCATTGTGGGAATGAATTAGGGTTATAGGATAGTATTATAAATACTAGGGTAAGGAGTCCCTGCAGCTACTATTGTGATCTCTCCATTAGCACCCACAGTAGAGGAAAATAAAGGTCAATTGGAAAGGCTATGGAAGGCTCCAACCAAAGGATTGTCACATGTAAAGGGTCGAAAATCAATCATCTACTCAAAGGTATGAATCAATTTAATATCTTTTTATTACATCTCTCATTGTATTCTAGATGTTTGTGTGTGGAGATAAGGTTATCTGTACTCTTTCTCTCATGTATTGACACAACCCACACCCCCCTTACTCCATAGGGGACCGAACTTGACTTCTGTGAAACAAGCGGCCAGGAAGTTCAGACCCACACAACCTATCACTTGAGGCATAAGTTGAACAATTATTGGCTGCCAACTTTATCAATATTTTCTAACAAATGGTGGGCATGGCTCCGGTTGAAACAATCCCATGCTCTGCAGCAACGATCTACACCGCCAAGGTGTCACCAGCTCCATGTTACACATCCTTTCCCAAAGTACTAATCACCGGTGGAATCAACCATTTCACTACAACTATTCTGCTAGACTCTCAACATCCTTATATCTCGTTTAAATCCATTTTTAAGTCAATTCTGGAGTTCTGATTCTAATTGAAATATTCATTTTGGGGACAAATTACTTCTTAGATTTATTAATTAAAGAAGAAAACGACGAAGGTTGAAAAGGTTTTGTTTAGTTTTCAGATAGTTTTAGGTTTTCCAACTTAAATTATTTTAGGAAGGAAAAAGAGATGAAGTAATGGGTTCATGCCTCTTTGTGAAACATCTCTAGTTACTGGAGGATTGCTCCGAGTTCTAGTCTCTGCTCATTGGGTTTTGAGCTTTTATATCAGAGCTACATATACTATAATTAACAAAATGAAAAATTTCTCAGACCTCCCCTTGACATTTCGTTTACTACACCGACCTCCCCTGGTACTTATTGACTTACAGGGACCTCCCACATAAAGTGAAACTTATAACACTTTAGTACACTCTATTAGGAAATGAATGGTATGTCACACCCCAATTCTGGTCAAACCATAAGTGTGAATGAAACATCATAGAATCAACGGCTCAAGCTAAGATCACATAGGATAGTGCCAACAATCAAACCATACATTCTACATAATCAGAGATAATAATAAATAGTGAAAATTTGTATTAATACTAAACTGAAAATCTACAGTGATAAATAATAGTAAATCAGTTATCGATTGTTAACCAAAAGATAGATTAATTATCTTATTACAGAATCCATATCCCAAATTAGAAAATAAAATCTAAGCGTAGACAAAGTAGAGACACTCGCATGATGAGTCATACCCGTCCTCCACCGCTTGCACGTCCATAGTCGTCACATGTTTATAAGATGGTGCATTTATATAATCTTCAATAGTGGTACCTACATCATCAACTAAAAGAGTACGATATCATGGGGTGAACTAACAACTTAGCTTAGTGAGAAAATAAAACAATGCAGCAATCATATACATGATGTCACATTCAACTCTTTGGTCTAGTTTAAGTTTGCAATGTGTTATGATAAGGATAGGCAGTCACCATACCTCCATAGACGAGAGTCTGAGCATATCCACCGGTCAGGAACCCACCAAAATCAATGTCTCCCCACAACACTCACTACAAGATAGAGATAGAAATAGAGCTAGAGCCTAACGGATCACACACCCCCAGCACTCCCCCTGATGCTCTACCCATACCAGTACGTATGCCCTTACTGGCGAGGGCTTACAAATCGGGTTCGTTAATAACCAATCCTAGATGTCATCAAATTGTATCCAAGGCCTTTCCCCAGCATCCTTCAATACGATACAGAGATAGAGCTAGAGTTCACTAGCAGAGCTACAGCCCATACCACGTATACTCCCCCTGATGCCCTACGACATACTAAGCCCACAAAGGTAACAGCGATACGACGATGTTAGTGTGATGAATGGTTTAATGTTACAACCTCTCCACATTCAATACACCAACCACACACATACACATTCCTATCCCTATCAACATCATCACATAAGGAATAATAAATATGCATGAACAGTAAATAACAATTACTGGATGGAAAGTTATATGCACAAACAATAGAACATGGCAATAGGCAATAAGACAAAAATATAAAGGGTAGTTTTTTATTAACCAATTAGTTTAGGTCTTGTCCCTCACCAATGAGCACTGTTTGTTTCTTTCCCAAGCTTTAGAGATTATCTTGAATTGGTTGAAAACCTAAACAATTAAAAGAACATAATTAGGGCTCCATTCTAACAAGATTCCTGTAAGACCCATACCTTCCTAACCTGGTCTTACCACTTTGTATTAGGTCTTCCTATCATGGTCAGACCAAGCAGACCAAGTGTGTGAAGAAATCACAAGGCTAGGTATGTAATTTGAACGAAAATCATCTAATTAGGAGTGTGTGGTCGCATACCTAAATAGGTATGGTCGACTACACCTCAGAATATTGAGACCACTCGAATCTAGGACGTATGGTCGCAGTTTTGAGACGTGTGGTTGACTGATTCTGCGACCCCATGTGCGACCACACGATGGTATAACCAACTCCATAATTAGAAAATCTTCCTAATCTGAGGTGGGTTCTTTTCTAATCAAAGTGAAACTTTATATGGAATCTTTTCTCTATATAAAGGATGTCCCTTAGCCTCTTTAACTCTTTTGGAATCCAAACTGAAAGAGAGAGAAAGAGAGGAGTACGAAGAGAAGGAGAATTGAAGAGGAAGACTAGGAGAAGGAATTGCAGAGAAAGCTCTAATTATCCAGTAAGTTTAAGATATGGAATCATTCCCTACATTGGTTAAATGCCTAGAATAGATTATAGAGGAGATATTGATTCAAAGTAAGATTTCAATCCTAAGACCATGAACAAAACTCTAAGGAGATCCATCAAGAACGGATTAAGGTAAAGGATTATGTAAAAGTGTAAATTTTAAGCCATAGAACAATCATAGGAAGGATCATAATGTTAGCCATGGAATCAAGTTATGAAGGGATGTGGCTGAGAGTAAAAGTCAACCAAAAACTCATGTGGTCATAGTTTGCTCGACCACACGAGGCACATATGTCCGATCACACGCCCTCGAGAAGTTTTCAGGGAGGGTGTGGTCGCATGTGTGTGGTCGCATGATATGCGACCACACGTATCAACCCCACACCCTGTGGCCGCAGAAACTGAGACCACAGGTGCAGTCACACCTGCAACCACTCAGCTTTTGGAGGTCTGTTTGATTCTAGTATGGACCATTGACTATTGTAAATTGATGAGCTTGAACCCTAACTTAGAACTTACAAATTTCTTAGGTTTTCAAGATATTCAAGAGTGAGTTAAGAAGCTTGGAGAAGATTGAACATTTCTAGCAAGTGAGGGAACATAACCTAAACTAATTGGCTAATAACAAGCTATTTATTTTATTGAGTCCAATGCCATGATTGATCTTATGCTTGTATGCTTGTAATGTGCATCTCACATGTCATCCAATATTCCTGTTATTACTGTTCATGCATATTTATTTTTACCTATTTATAATATGATGATGATGATGATGCTAAGAATAGGCATGTGATTGTGTGTGTAGCCAGTGTGTTGGATGGGAGTGGAGCATCAGGGGGAGGACGTGACATTATGATTCATCCTGGTAACCAGACTCTAGCTCTATCTCTACTCAAGTCTTGTTTACTGACATCATTGTATCGCCATCACCTTAGCAAAACTATTACGTCGTAGGGCATCAGGGGAGGTGCTATCGGACCGTGTAGTCTTTGACTCTGTCGGGGGGCCTTAGCACTATCTCTATGGACGTATTGAGGGATACTAAGGTGAGGCCTTGGATACACTGGATGACATTTAGGATTGGTTAGTTACGAGTCCAGTTTGCAAGCCCTTCCCAATAGGGGCTTACGTTTTGGTATGGGTAGGGCATCAGGGGAAGTATCGACGGTGTTTGATCCGGACACTTTAGGTCTATCTCTATTCCATGGTGGGTGCATGTGGGAAAGCAATGGTGTTTGATCCATTGGGGAGATTCACACACTCGTGTATAGAGGTGTGGTGGCCGCCAATCCTTTCTATAGCATATTGTAAACATAAAAACCAAACTAAAGATATGAATTGAATGCATGCATATGTTTCTTGCATTGTTTTGTTTGACCACTGAGCCGTGATGTGTGCTCACCCTTTCAATATCGAATATTTTTAGTTGTTGATGCAGGTCCTACCATTGAAGATTACAGGAACATGTCGACATATGGACATGTAGCTATGGAAGATGCGCATGATCCGCCGTGCGAGTGTAATTCATGTGTTTTCGATTAGTTTAGTTGTTTGGTTATCAAAACATGTAATTGATTACTTTAATTTATTTTATGTTTTGAGTTACCTTGGAGATAATTGGATAATTAATTATGCTATTACTGTTAGATACTCAGTTCATTAGTATTAAAGACTTCCGCTATTGTTTATTTAGTCTGATTATGCTTGTGGAATGTATCTGGTTTAATCGGATGGGCACAACCTATACAAGATCCTCGTTGAACCGTTGATTTTCTTGACTGTTCATCACCCTACTAGTTAGACCAGATTTGGGGTGTGACAATTCCATGACTCAAACTAACTATTCAATCTGGCAAATAACCCTTTCGAACATTGTCCGGTCGTGCATTGCTCGACATGTCATAAATCCGGACAAAGCCTGAGACACTTCCCGAGAGTGTTCGATCACTTGTCTGGTCTGACCTTTTGTCCAATCGGTCAATAGAATCGGACAACCTCCATGCTGTCATTCAGTCTATCCTTTGCCAAAGTAGATTCTTCTACTCTTAATGGGATCCATCCTAAAGCCATTCTATGGTCATTAATCACTAGGGTTTGGGTCCTTCACAGTAACCCTAATTACTACGGTTTATTATAAGATTATACGGATAGCAAAATCATGGTGTTGGGTTAGATCTACCAACACTGTGATTGGAATCTCAACCCTAACACATTCTAACCTTCTACAAAGACCAAGGGATACCGTTGGTTCCTCGATGATGTAGGTTGGAAACCGACAACACCTCATCTCTGTAGTACTTTTTCTACTTTCTCCCAAGCCTCTTCTTTTTCTCTAAGCCTTCTTCTCACACCCCAATTCTAAACCAACCAGAATGGTATGAGTGAACCGTCACAGAACCAACGGCTCACACCAAGATCTCAATAAGATCGTGTCCACTCATACAAACCATTGCACAAAATCACAATCAGAATAATAATAAATACAGTGAAAGTTTTTAAATAAAATGAACTGAGCATCTATTGATAGATTTTAATAAAATATTCAATTATCCAAGTTCTCAAACATAAATAAATATCTTTACATCCATTTAATGTCAACTGAAAATAATCGAAACAAATATAATAAAATCCTAGAGATACACACGTCATGCTTGTCCTCTCCTGCTTGCGCATCTATAGCAACAACACCTCTATACGCCGGAGCGTTCATGTAGTCATCCACCGTATAACTTGCATCAACATCTAAAAATGGTGTGTACACAAGGGTGAGCTCACAACTTAGCCCAGTAAGACAATCAGACAGTGAATCAATATTATATGCATGAGTAACAATCATTTCATGCTGTAGTCTGGTTTAAGTTTGCAATGTACTATAGAAAGGATTGGCAGCCACCGTACCTCTATACACGAGTGTGTAGCATCCACAGTAGATCACACCGCTGCCAACCCACATGCACCCATCATGGAATAGAGATAGAGCTAAGGCATCCACTACCTCCCCTGATGCTCTACCCATACCAATACATAAGCCCCTACTGGCTAGGGCTTGCAAACTGGGCTCGCAACTAACCAGTCCTATATGTCATCACTGTAGGCTCTATCCCAGTACAGCTCCCTACGGCATAGAGATAGAGCTAAAGCGTGGTGGCCAAGCCGGAGACCACAGTGCCACGACTTTCCCCTGATACCCTACCCTCACCAAGCATACTAAGACAGAATAATACGCAAGTAGACTCTATCCCAACATAACTCCCTACGGCATAGAGATAGAGCTAGAGCGGGGTGGCCAGGCCGGAGACCACAGTGCCACAACCTCCCCCTGATGCCCTATCCGCACCAAGCATGCTAAAATAGAATACTACAAAAAGGTGCTAGTGTGAGGAATGATCCCAGACCCCAGGCCCTTCCCATTCCACATACTAACAAAAACAATCACATGCCTAACAATCACATCCTAGCATATGGAATATGCATGAACAAATATAATAACTGAAAATAATAGATGACATGTGAGAATGCACAAACATCATACCAAAGATTCAAGGTTATTAGCAACGGCTTACTGTCCATTAATTATTAGGGTTTAGGTCCAATTCTCTTACCTGACACTCGTTTGATAGCTTGCTCCACGTCGCAAGATCCAAACGTGCTATCACAAAGTCCTATACAATATTACGGTTTAATTAGAATAGGTTTACGTTGATCGAAAAACCAACGAGGTTACAAAAATACTCACAGAGCTGACCAGTCACAGTACCGGTCGCAGCACTGTGGGAAACCTGCGATCGATATGGTCAGCCGGTCCCCATAGACCAGCCCTCGGAAGGTACCGGTCGCACAGGGGGCAACCGGTATAGTCGACCGGTATGTCTCTGAAAGACTATACGTCCGATCTTCGACTTTCGTCGGTCACCCCCTATTGATTCCAGGGTTTCTCCTACCCATTCTAGGTCTGAGCATTGAGTTAGAGTTGTTTCCAACTCCATTCAAGTCCTAGTTTTGATGGTATTCATCCTAGAACTCGAATCTAGGTTTTATCGATTAAATTAGGGTTTAACGGCAAAGTAGGGTTTATTGGCAAGATAGGGTTTTAGATCAATACATGCTTTGCATGGTATTGATTCAAACAACCCAACCATCCTAGAGTCATAATGTGAGAGGAAGGGTTTAAACACTTACCGTCGACCGACGTAAGGTGTGCGTCGTCGAACGGCAACGGCGGCTCTTCCTTCTTGCTCTTCTTCTTCTTCCTAGCTCCTTCTCCTTCTCCAATCTCCTTCTCCTCTTTAGGGTTTGTGAGGATCAATGGAAGGGATTCAAGGAGGCTTTAAGGGGTTTAAATAGGCTAGGAATTAGTTTAGGAAGCCTCTTAGGATTAGGAAAGTCTTAGGATTCGGGATTAGGAAAGTGAGACCCACAGAGATCCAATTCTGGAACTTGGTAGTCTGCTTCGTAGACCATACCGGTCGACCGATACCATCGACTGGTATGAATAAAATTCATACTTCAGTTGGTCTGTTTGGACCGATTTCATACCTAGTTGACATCCGCTCGTCCCGTCTGGCCTGGTGATGATCGAAAGACCTGTTACGACATGAAATCAAGGTTTAGATTGGGTTCACAGATTGCGGGTCTTGCTACTCCCCCACCCTTAAAAGAAATTTCGTCCCCAAAATTTGCATGTAGGTCTCACAACTCCCCCACCCTTAAAAGAAATTTTGGCCTTAAAATTTGAACGTACCTTGATCGTCGAAAAGGTTAGGGTACTCCTTTCTCATCGTTCTCTCCTCCTCCCAAGTAATTTCTTCGACATCTTGGCTTTTCCAATGCACTTTCACATAATGGATATCCTTGCTTCGAAGTTGTTGTACCTTTCGAATTGAGAGCATCACAGGTACCACTTCAAATGTTAAGTCCTCTGTTAAGTCTGGGGGGTCTGTTGTCAAGATGTGCGATGGATCCCTTACATACTTCTTCAATAATGATACATGGAACACATCATGAACGCTCGACATAGATGGTGGTAGAGCCAGTTGATATGCCACATTAACACGTCTGGTCAATATCTCGTATGGTCCCACATACCTGGGGCATATCTTTCCCTTCTTACCAAACCGTTTCAGTCCTCGCACCGATGATATCTTCAAGATTACCTTGTCACCTATTGTAAACTCCTGATCTCGACATCGATTATCCGCATAGTGCTTCTGTCAAACTAGAGTTGTCTTCACTCTTTCCTTGATCTGATCAATCACTCGACAAGTTTCTTCAACAAACTCCGGTCCTACAATTCTTCTTTCTCCCACCTTATTCCATAACAGAGGTGTACGACACTTCTTCCCATAGAGTGCTTCATATGGAGCCATTTGGATTGTAGCCTGGTAGCTATTATTATAAGCAAACTCGATGAGAGATAGCTTCTCGTACCAAGCTCCTTTGAAATCTAGGGCACAAGCTCGGAGCATATCTTCTAAAATTTGAATTGTTCGTTCTGACTGCCCGTCCGTCTGAGGGTGAAAAGCCGTACTAAACTTTAATTTTGTTCCCATAGCTTTCTGTAATCCTTTCCAGAACTTTGATGTAAAACAGGGATCTCTGTCAGATACTATACTCTCTGGGATGCCATGAAGTCTGAATATATTATCAACATATAGCTTGGCCAGCTTCTCCATGGTATACTGAGGTCTGACCGCAATGAATCGAGCTGTCTTGGTAAGTCGATCGACTATAACCCAAACTGCATCCATCGACCTTGGTGTCAAGGGTAGGCCAGTGACGAAATCCATTGTGATACAATCCCACTTCCATGCGGGTTCTGATAATGGCTGTAGTAAACCTGTGGGTCTCTGCCTTTTCGCTTTAACTTGCTTGCAATTCAGACATTGGAATACGAAACAAGCTATATCTGCTTTCATACCCCTCCACCAATATAATCTTCTTAAATCATGGTACATTTTGGTGCTTCCTGGATGTACCGAGTATGGAGTGTAATGAGCTTCTGTTAACTCGATCTCTGATATTTAAGTTCTCACTCTTAGGTATACATAATCGTCCACGATACCTGAGTACCTTGTCTAAAATCAAGGTAAAGTCAGGATTGTTGTTACCCTTCTCTAGGTCTTCTTGTACCGTCTTAAGATGTGGATCTCGTAGGATTGTTACTTTGACCTCATCCATGAGATCTGATAAGCTCTTCAAGGTTGCGAACATCAATGTAAACTTATGAATTAAGCCCTGTTCCACTGGATCTCTTGTAGTCTCTATTATATACTCTTCATCATTCTCTATTGAGCTCGAGGCTGCAGCACATAAGGCAACATTTGTACTTGGTCCTGCCTCCGGTTTCAATGCCTACTTTCTGCTTAAGGCGTCAGCCACAACATTTGCCTTACCCGGATGGTACTGGATGTCACAATCATAATCTTTTAATAACTCTAGCCATCTCCTCTGTCTCATATTCAAGTCCTTCTGAGTGAAAAGATAGGTTAAGCTCTTGTGATCTGACTTAATCTGAAAATTTTCACCGTAAAGGTAGTGTCTCCAAGTCTTGATTGCATGTATAACTGCTGCTAACTCCAAATCATGTGTAGGATAATTCTTCTCATGTTCTTTCAACTGTCTTGATGCATAGGCAATCACCTATTCTCCTTGCATCAACACACATCCAAGACCCAACCCTGAAGCATCCGTATATAAGGTAAACGGTAAGCTTGGTGCTGGGATGGTCAAGATAAGTGCAGAGACTAGTCTTGACTTCAAAGTCTGAAAGCATTTCTCGCACTCATCTGACCATATAAATTTCTCTCCCTTCTTGATTAGTCAGGTAAGTGGAACGGCGATCCTTGAGTAATCTTTCACAAATCTTCTATAGTAACCAGCCAATCAGAGGAAACTACAAATCTCCGTAACTGATTTTGGTGCTTCCCATCCTACTATAGCAGCTATCATACTTGGCTCTACCTTGATACCGTCTTTAGATACCACGTGGCCCAAGAATGCCACCTCCTTCAGCCAAAATTCACACTTCTTGAACTTGGCATAAAGCTTCTCTATTCTCAACCGTTGTAGGGCTGCTCTCAAATGTGTTGCATGATCCTCCCTGTCCTTTGAGTAGACCAATATGTCATTGATGAATACGATGACCAAAGTGTCCAACATGTCATGAAACACTCGGTTCATCAGTTCCATGAACGACGCTGGAGCGTTAGTCAACCCGAACGATATTACCAGAAACTCATAATGTCCATACCTTGTCCTAAAAGCAGTCTTTGGAATATCTCCGGCCTTGATCTTCAATTGGTGATACCCTGATCTGAGATCAATCTTCGAGAAAACCTTTGCACCCTGTAACTGATCGAACAAATCATCGATCCTAGGCAAAGGATATCGATTCTTGATAGTTAACTTGTTCATCTCTCGGTTGTCAATACATAGCCGTACATTACCGTCCTTCTTCTTGACGAACAATACAGGTGCTCCCCATGGTGATATGCTTGGTCGTATGAAACCCTTATCTAGCAATTCTTGTAACTGGGTCTTCAACTCCTTTAGTTCTGTAGGGGCCATCCTGTACGGTGCTTTAGACACTGGTGCCGACCCTGGCATTAGGTCTATTACGAACTCTGTAGCCCTGTCTGGAGGTAGACCTGGGAGATCCTCTGGAAACACATCTGGAAACTCTCGTACCACATCTAGATCTTCCATCCTTGGCACCTCAGCAGTGATGTCGACCACAGACACTAGGTACCCCACTCCTCCCTTCTCTAAGCATCTCTTAGCTTTTAGGGTAGATAAGATCAGCTTCCGCTTCCTGGGTAACTTGGTCCCGGTGAAGCTAAACTCTTTTCCTTTCTCGTCTTTAAGCACAAGCTTCTTTTCACCACCTAATAAGCTGGCTGAATGCTGGCCTAACCAATCCATTCCCAAGATGACGTTAAAGTCTGCCATCTCGAGTTGAACCAGATTAGCTTCTAGATCTCGATCGTCAATGCTAACTGTACATGGTCCAAAATATTTATTCAATGCCACTTCGACTCCTAGTGGGGAGTGCACTATCAAGCTTGGGTTTAGATGCTTGACAGGTAATTCCATTTGCTTCCCAAAAGAAATAGAAACGAAGGAGTGCGTGGCCCCAGAGTCAAAGAGTACTCTGGCAGGTATACCAGCTATATTTACAGTTCCTAAAATTTAATTATCCCTTAGTTCTACATGCTCAAAAACAATAAAATAGTAAGCTAAATAGAAAGGGATAGAATCATACCCGTGACCACATCAGGTGATGCGGCTGCCTCTTTAGTGGTGACTGCAAATACCTTTCCTTACTGTGGAGGTTGTTTCCTAGGTAGAGTGCAGTTCTTTGCAACATGACCCAGTTGCTGACAGTTGAAACATTTAATGTTCAGGTTTTTTCCAGCAAATTGTGGCGGTGGTGGTGCAGTAGTATTTCTTACAGGCACCATGGTGGACTGAGCCCTGTATGGGCAGAATGGTCTATTATTATCGCCACCTAAAGTCTCAGTAGCCGGTCTCTTCAGTCCCCTGTTCTGAGCAAAGAAACTGTCCTTTTGACTTGATTCAATCACTCTAGCAACCTGTACAGCCTCATTGTATACCTTTTTCTCCAGACCCAAGATATGCTCTCTAATGCTTCCTCGCAGTCCCATGGTGAACCTACGGGTCTTGGTTTCTTCTTCTTGCATGCTTGCCGGTGCAAAGAAAAATAGCTCCTCGTACCTTTGCTGATAAGCGTCCACAGTCGACTGAGACTGCTGTAGGTTGAGGAATTCTTTCTCCATCTGATCTTTAAAGCTCTTTGAAAAATATTTATCAAAGAAAGCTCCCTTGAATTTAACCCAATCGATCTGAGTGTGCTTTGTTTCCAAATACGCCCGTGTAGAATTCCACCAGGCGTTTGCATCCTCTTTTATCATGTGCGTAGCAAACAGCAGCTTCTCATCCTCTGTACATGTCATCAGACAGAAATTCTTCTCCATCTCAGCAACCCACTGTGTAGGCCACAGTGGTTTCCCCGGCTTCCCTGTGAATGTAGGGGGTTTCAGCTTCAAAAACCTATCCACTGCTCGGCTCAGGTCGTGCTGCCCCTATGCATTCATTCCATACCATGGTGGTGGGTACGGGTAGGCTCCTTGATAGGCAAACAACGATGGAAATTGATGTGGTGGTTGTAGATTCTATCCTTGGCCCATTGGCCTAAAGCTACCATCCCTTGGCAGTGTGGTGTTATTTCCCCTATGTTCAGGTGTGACCTCTATGGGGATATATCCTGGTGGCCTGAACATCTTCAGCATCTCATCCAGGAACGTCTTCTACTGAGCTTCCATCTAATAAACCAGATTCGTGACAATTGTCTCGGAGTTTGTATGAGGAGGGCCTGGTAAATTTGTGGGTGCCCTGGGAACCTGCCCTTCTCCACTCTCCGGATTCTGGTTTTGCTCTTCAACATATCCAGTTTCCACATTTTCCTCAGTTTGGCGCACCCTGGAGTGGTGACGCTTTCGTGAGCCTCTACGACCATTTCCGCCTACCATCTCAGATTAGTCTGTTTGGATCTGAGACAAAGACATAACACATAAGGTACAGTCGAACAATCATAATAGTGTTAGTCTTTAACAATTGCAAAGCGAATAGTCGAAATGGAAACTCAAAATTGAAATTTTAAAAATTTTTCCAAAATTTTCCGGGTCACATATAGCTGACCGATCACAACATACCGATCGCTACACTGTATAGTATGGTACGACCGGTATAGTCAACTGGTCAGAATTTCCCATCTGACCAAGAGAGAGCGGTCGACTATACCAGGGGGGTACCGGTCGACCGGTATGGGCAAAACCATCGACCGGTATGCCCAAAATCTCTTTAAAATCACGAAAAAGTGAGCTTTTTCTCACTTTTCCCTTCTTCCTCTTCTCCGATGGTGATTCCTCTCTGACTCCTGAGTTGCTACAGTCCGACCGGTGATCCTAGAAGTCATTTTCTTCCGATCAATACTTAGAACATTGCCTCCAGGTAAGCTTCTTCCTTCCATACCAAATTTTACATCGTTTCTCTATCGTTTTAAGCTTAAAAACTATGGTTTTCTTTGATTGAAAGATTCTAACCGTAGGAACTCTTTTCCTTTGGTTTAGAAAGGGTTTAGGGACCCCTAAGAGAAAAATCCCTCAACTAATTTGAGGTTCCATCAAAAGGTTTTAGGAAAAATCAATTTTTTTTTCTAGTTTTGACCTAGGTTTTGACAAAAATCAATTTTTCTTAAATTTTCTAAATTTCTTGTTGTTTTGTTCTATGTTTGGTTTCCATGAAGTGTTTGGGGGTTACGTAAGTCCTCCTCCCCATGTTTTTGGGTGAGTTCGAGGCTTTTTCTTAATTTACTGTCGTTATGCTGTCGAAATTTTGACAATTTTAACCATTTCTCCTTGTTTTTCCTTGTTTTGCAGCTCTAATGGCTCCATGCAGAAGTGCTGGCAAGCGCTACTATGGTCTAGGCATGCACCTTCCCCACCCGCCTGTACCACAGCTCGATGAGCATTGGTTTCAATCTGAGGCGACACAAGCCCGCTTCCCTTGGTTCGAGGGGAAGAATATCGAGTCTGGGCGGTGTGTCAATTTGGAACAGTTGCAGCGGTTCAATGTGGAGGCCGCTTTTGGCAGGCTTGGTTGGTTGCCGATCATCACATACACGATGACTACCCGTCCCAACCTCGTCAAACACTTTTATTCCAACTTGGAAATAAATGGGGATGTCGACGACTTCAATCAATGTCGAGCGCTCAGCATCACTAGTTACGTCAAGGGTGTCCCCATCTCTTTCGACACTCGCCAGCTTGCTGATCGTCTGGGGATTCCCAACGATGGGGACTTAGTCTACTGTGCCCCTGAGATGAAGGGCTTTCTCACTGACGATATATGCCAGGAGATCTCAGAGCAACTTCTCAACCCTGGAGTGCCCATGAAGGCTGCTAGTTTAAAGCCCGTGCCTCGAGTTTATAGCCGCATCATCCAGCACAACATTGTGCCCCAGAGCGGACATTATAGTGAGTTATCTCAGCTCACTTAGTACCTGACTTACTGCGTTTGTACTGGGGAGCGGGTTTGCCTTCCCTATGTCATCATTAGGACCATGCATCAGGCTACACTACCCGGTTAGGCTAGTAACCTTCCTTATGGCCGGCTCATCACCACTCTTCTGCAGCGACTACGAGTGAACATGAGGGGTGAAATCGCTGTGGAGGACACTATGACCTCTGACATCAACTAGGATGTCATCCTGAGGATGCAGATGGATAACCTGCCGATCAGCGATGAGGATTTGGAGGCTTGCCCTTGCCCACTCAGGAGGATAGCAGCCGCGGCAGCAGCAGCAGCAGCCAATGCTGCTCATGCAGCAGAGGCAGCGGGTGATGATGAGGGTGGCAATGATCATATGGATTATGTTCCAGCACCAACACCATAGCCCACCTATGCAGCGGGACCATCTCAGCCTCCTCCCGACACCGTGATGGGTATATTCACGGAGCTCAGGGACGCTCAGCGTGAGATGAGCCCGTGACTTGGGGCACTTGGCTCACAGCCTTAAAGTCACTCAGGATCAGGTGCACTGGCTTAAGGTCGCTTACGAGCGGGATTATAATATTGCTGACCCTATTCCTCCTAGGCCCCCTACCCCATGATTGTTTTCTTATTTTTCTCTCTCTTTACAGTTTATATAACAGGGTAACTATCCGACTTGTGGACCGTACCCTATAGCACTTTGAACTTATCACTCTTGAATGTTTTAATAGTAATTAATTTATGGTTTTTTTGCCTACTAGAGCATGTGTACTTATTAATTCCATATTTAATATAGTATGTTATGCTCCTTCATATATAGTCTCAGGTGTCAAACAATGCTTAAGATGTGTTCTTATTAAAGCTTTTAATTTTTCCTATCTCGGTTCATCGACTTAGTTAAGTGCAATATGGTTTGTTGGACAGAGCCGGAGTGCTCTGATACCAAGTTGTCACACCCCAATTCTGAACCAACCAGAATGGTGTGAGTGAACCGTCACTGAACCAACGGCTCACACCATGATCTCAATAAGACCGTGTCCACTCATACAAACCATTGCACAAAACCACAATCAGAATAATAATAAATATAGCGGAAGTCTTTAAATAAAATGAACTGAGCATCTATTGATAGATTTTAATAAACTATTCAATTATCCAAGTTCTCAAACATAAATAAATATCTTTACATCCATTTAATGTCAACTGAAAATAACCGAAACAAATATAATAAAATCCTAGAGACACATGCAGAAAGAGCACTCGCATGAAGCGTCATGCTCATCCTCTCCTGCTTGCGCATCCATAGCAGCAACACCTCCATACGTCGGAGCGTTCATGTAGTCATCCACCGTATAACCTGCATCAACATCTAAAAATGGTGTGTACACAAGGGTGAGCTCACAACTTAGCTCAGTAAGACAATCAGACAGTGAATCAATATTATATGCATAAGTAACAATCATTTTAAGCTGTGGTCTGGTTTAAGTTTACAATATGCTATAGAAAGGATTGGCGATCACCGCACCTCTATACACGAGTGTGTAGCATTGCACAGTAGATCACACCGCTGTCGACCTACATGCACCAATCATGAAATAGAGATAGAGCTAAGGTATCCACTACCTCCCCTAATGCTCTATCCATACCAATACATAAGCCCCTACTGGCTAGGCCTTGCAAACTGGGCTCGTAACTAACCAATCCTATCTGTCATCACTGTAGGCTCTATCCCAGTATAGCTCCCTACAGCATAGAGATAGAGCTAGAGCATGGTGGCCAGGCCAGAGACCACAGTGCCATGACCTCCCCCTGATACCCTACCCGCACCAAGCATACTAAGACAGAACAATATGCAAGTAGACACTATCCCAACATAACTCCCTACGGCATAGAGATAGAGCTAGAGCGTGGTGGCCAGGCCAAAAACCACAGTGCCACAACCTCCCCCTGATGCCCTACCCGCACCAAGCATACTAACATAGAATACTACAAAAAGGTGCTAGTGTAAGGAATGATCCCAAACCCCAGGCCCTTCCCATTCCACACACTTACGAAAACAATCACATGCCTAACAATCACATCCTAGCATATGGAATATGCATGAACAAATATAATAACTGGAAATAACAGATGACATGTGAGAATGCACAAACATCATACCAAAGATTCAATGTTATTAGCAATGGCTTATTGTCCATTAATTATTAGGGTTTAGGTCTGATTCCCTTACCTGACACTCGTTTGATAGCTTGCTCCATGTCGTAAGATCCAAATGTGCTATCACAAAGTTCTATACAATATTAGGGTTTAATTAGAATATGTTTACGTTGATGGAACAACCAACGAGGTTACAAAAATACACTCACAGAGCTGACCGATCACAGTACCGGTCGCAGCACTGTAGGAAACCTGTGACCGGTATGGTCAGCCGGTCCCCACAGACCAGCCCTGGAAGGTACAGGTCGCAACATACCGGTCGCACAGGGTGCAACCGGTATAGTCCACCGGTATGTCTCCAGAAGACTACACGTCCAATCTTCAACTTTCATCGGTCACCCCCTATTGATTCCAGGGTTTCTCTTACCCATTCTAGGTCTGAGCATTGAGTTAGAGTTGTTTCCAACTCCATTTAAGTCCTAGTTTTGATGGTATTCATCCTAGAACTTGAATCTAGGGTTTATCGATTAAATTAGGGTTTGACGGCAAAGTAGGGTTTATTGGCAAGATAGGGTTTTAGATCAATACATGCTTTGCATGGTATTGATTCAAACAACCCAACCATCCTAGAGTCATAATGTGAGAGGAAGGGTTTAAACACTTACTGTCGATCGACGTAAGATGTGCATCGTCGAACGGCAACGGCGGCTCTTCTTCTTCTTCCTAGCTCCTTCTCCTTCTCCAATCTCTTTCTCCTCTCTAGGGTTTGTGAGGATCAATGGAAGGGATTCTAGGAGGCTAAAAGGGGTTTAAATAGGCTAGGAATTAGGTTTAGGAAGCCTCTTAGGATTAGGAAAGTCTTAGGATTCGGAATTAGGAAAGTGGGACCCATAGAGATCTAATTCTGGATCTTGGTAGTCTACTGCACAGACCATACCGGTCTACCGGTACCATAGACCGGTACCATCGACCGGTATGAATAAAATTCATACTTCAATTGGTCTGTTTGGTTCGATTTCATACCTGGTTGTCATCCGCTCGTCCCGTCTGGCCCGGTGATGATCGAAAGACCTGTTACGACATGAAATCAAGGTTTAGATCGGGTTCATGGAGTGCGAGTCTTACACTTCTTCTCCACTCTTCCTCTCAATTCTAAGGTTTTTGAATGATCAAAAGAGTGGGAATAGGTGGAGAAACATCACTTTTATAGAGGGTACACTTCCATTGGAAGTGGGATTCCAATTAGGAATGAGTCCTACTCAAACTTGGAAACTTTCCTAAACTCGGATTCTGTTTCTGGGCTAGACCGATCGATTGTCCAATCACCCCATCAGAAGACCAGAAAAACTCATTTGTCTAATCGGACACCCTACTAATGGTCAGTTTTCATACCTAGCTTTATGGTTCCTTCTCCCAGTTGGTTTGCTCGAGCCGATGATGATGGGAAGACCTGTCAGGACACGGTTAGACCGGGTTAATGGAGTGCGGGTCTTACATGGTAATTGCTGACTAAATCTAAACATACTATATTTTTTAAATACCAAAATACCCTTATCATATTTGTGAAACCTACATGCAAATTTCAGGGATGAAATTTCTTTTAAGGGTGGGGGAGTTGTAAGACCCGCACTCCATGAACCCAATATAAACCTTGTTTCATGTCGTAACAGGTCTTCCAATCATCATTGGACCAGACGGGACGAGCGGATGACAATCAGGTATGAAATCAGACCAATCGGACCAATTCAAGTATGAAAAACCTCATACCGGTCTATGGTACCGGTCTATGGTACCCGGTCTATGGTACCGGTCGATGGTTGACCGGTATGGCCTGCGCAGCATGGATCCGAAAATGGATCTCTATGGGTCCCACTTTCCAAATTTCATACCGAAGGACTTTCTTAATGTTAGGAGGCTTCCTAAACCTAACCCTAGTCTATATAAGGATCTTTAAACCTCCTAAAACCTCTTCCATTGATTCCCACAAACCTTAGAGAGGAGAAAAAGGCTGAAGAAGGTGAAGAAGCTAGGAAGAGAGGGAAGAGCTGTCTTTACCGTTCGACGAAGAACACATTACCGCAAGTCAATGGTAAGTGCTTAAACCTTTCTCTACAATAAATATTCTAGGATGGTTAGTTGTAGTTGAATCAATACCATGCAAAGCAAGGTATTGATCTAAACCCTATTTGCCGTCAAACCCTAAATTAGTCGTAAACCCTAGATTTAAGTTCTAAGTCGAAGATCATCGAGGCTAGGACTTGAATGGAGTTGGAAACAACTCTAACTCAGTGTTTAGACCTAGAATGAATAGGAGAAACCCTAGGATCAATAGAGGGTGACCGACGAAAGGCGAGAACCAAGTGTATGGTCTTCCGGAGACATACCGGTCGAACCATACCGGTCACACCATATGCGACCGGTACCGCGACCGGTACCTCTCGGGAACTGGTCTATGGGGACCGACTGACCATACCGGTCGTAGGTTTTTCCCACAGTGCTGCGACCGGTACCTGTGAACGGTCTGCTCTGTGAAGAGTGTTTTTGACCTTGTTAGTTTTTCGACCAATGTAAACCTTAAGAAAACTATTCTAACTAAACCTTAATATCGTGTAGGACCTTGTGATAGCACGTTTAAACCTTGTGACTCGGAGAAAGATATCAACCAAGCGTTAAGTAAGGGAATCGGACCTAAACCCTAATAATTTAATAACAGTTAATAATTATGGTTCTGTGAATTGATGTTTGTGATTCTTGCATGTCATCCTTTACTTTCAGTTATTATTATTGTTCATGCCTACTTGCTATGCTAGGTTGTAACTGTTAGGCATGTGATTGTTTTCGTTGGTGTGTGAAATGGGAAGGCCTGGAAGTCTGGGATCATTCCTCACACTAGCACCTTTCGTATCGTTCTGTCTTAGCATGCTTGGTGCAGGTAGGGTATCAGGGGGAGGAAGTTACACTATGGTCTCTGACCTGGCCACTAGACTCTAGCTCTATCTCTATGCCGTAGGGAGATGTGCTGGGACAGGGCCTACTATGATGACATATAGGATTCGTTAGTTGCGAGTCCAGTTTGCAAGCCCTCACCAATAGGGGCTTACGTGTTGGTATGGATAGAGTATCAGGGGAGGTGTTGGCGGTGTTTGATCCGAACACCTTAGCTCTATCTCTATTCCATGATAGGGTGCATGTGGGACGACAGTGGTGTTTGATCCATTGGGCGGCTTCACACACTCATGTATAGAGGTGCGGTGGCCGCCAATCCTTTCTATAACACATTGCAAACTTAAAATCAGATCGTGATGTGAATGTTACTCATGCATATGTTTGTTGCATTGTCTGATTGTCTTACTGAGCTAAGTTCTGAGCTCACCCTTGTATATATACATGTTTTTAGATGTTGATGCAGGTTATACAATGGAGGATTACGTGGACGCTCCAGTGTATGGAGGCGTGGCTGCCCTAGGCGTACAAGCAGGAGAGGACGAGCATGACACTTCATGCGAGTGCCCTTTCTGCGTGTACCCTTAGGATTTGATTTTAATTTGTTCTATTTATTTTTAGTTAGAAATACAGTGATGTAAAGATATTTATTTAAGTTTTAAGAATTTAAATAATTGAATATTTTTATTTAAATTTATCAATTGCTTACTCAGTTCATTTTATTTAAGACTTCCGCTGTATTTATTATATTCTAATTGTGGTTATGTGCAATGGTTTGTATGAGTGGACACGGTCTTATTGAGATCCTAATGTGAACCGTTGGTTTAGTGACGGTTCACCACACTTCTGGTTCAGCCAGAATTAGAGTGTGACAACTTGGTATCAGAGCTCTTAGGCTCTGTCCAACAGACCATATTGCACTTAACTAAGTCAATGAACTGTGATAGGAAGAATTAAAAGCTTTAATAAAAACCACCTTAAGCACTTGTTTGATGTCTGAAACTAAATTCAAAAGAGCATAATATACTATACTAAAGGTGGAATTAATAAATAGATATGAGTGAATTAGAATTGTAATCGGATACCTTTAACGTTTTTGAGAACCATTTGAATCAAGTAGAAACCTTAATGACAGGTGAGAAAAATCATAAACTTCTATTAAATGAAAAAGAAAAACTGTATCAAGAGTGAAAATAAACATAAATATCCAAAGAATAAAAAAAAAAATAGATTGTGCTACAGGGTACAGTCTACAAGCCGGACAGTTACCCTGTTATATAAACCATGCTGTGAAAGAGAGGAAAATAAGAGGACTATCATGGGGTTGGGGGCCTAGGAGGAATGGGGTCAGCAATATCATAATCATGCTCATAGGCTACCCTGAGCCAGTGCACCTGCTCCTGGATGACTCTGAGGCTGCGAGTAAGGCGCTCTAGGTAACGGCTCATCTCCCGCTGGGCATCTCGGATCTCCATGAACATATCCATCATGGTATCGAGAGGAGGCTGAGATGGTCTCACTGCATGTGTAGGTTGTGGTGCTGGCGCTGGAACATCCTCCATCTGATCATCGTCACCCTCACCATCACCCCCTGCCTCTGCTACATGAGCCGCATTGGCTGCTACTGCTGCTGCTGCCGCGGCTGCTACCCTCCTGAGTGTGCGAGGACGAGCCTCTAATTCCTCATTGCTGATCGGCGGGTTGTCCATCTGCATCCGGAGAATGTCATCCCAGTCAATGTCAGGGGTCATGGTGTCCTCAACCGCGACCTTACCTCTCATGTCCACTCGTAATCGCTATAGAAGAGTGATGAGTCGGCCATATGGAAGGTTACTGGCCCGATCGGACAGAGTAGCCTAACGCATGGTCCTGATAATGTTGTAGGGGAGACAGACCCGCTCCCCAGTGCAGACACAGTAGGTCAAATACTGAGTGAGCTGAGACAACTCACTGTAATGGTCGCTCTGAGGCACGATATTGTGCTGGATGATGCAACAGTATACACGAGGCACAGGCCTCAAGCTAGCAGCCTTCATAGGTGCTCCAGGGTTAAGTAGCTATTCCAAAATCTCCTGGCGCAGATCCTCAGTGAGAAAGCCCTTCATCTTAGGGGCGCAGTAGACCAAGTCCCCATCATTGGGAATCCCTAGGAGATCGACGAGCTGGTGAGTATTAAAGGAGATGAGAACATCCTTGACGAGACTAGTAAGGCGAAGTTCCCTGCCTTGGTTGAAGTCATTGACATTCCCCTCTATCTCCAAGTTGGTGTAGAAATGTTTGACTAGGTTGGGGCGAGTGGTCACAGTGTACGTGATGATGGGCAACCACCGAAGTCTGCCAAAAGCTACCTCCACATCAAACCGGTGAAGCTGCTCCAGGTTTACCTGTCGCCCTGACTCAATATTCTTCTCATCAAACCAAGGGAAGCGGGCTTGCGTCGCCTCGGAAAGAAACCACTGCTCATCGAGCTGTGGAGCAGGAGGATGCAGACGATTCATGCCAAGACTGAATGAACGTTTACCAGCACCTCTGCGTTGAGACATTTTGAACTACAAACAAAGACAAAACAAAGAGAAATGGGTTAGAAATTTTTGAAATTTCGGCAACATAACGACAGTAAATCAAGCAAAAGCCTCGAACTCACCCAAAACTTAGGGAAGAGGACTTACATAACCCCCAAACACTTCATGAAAATTAAACAAGAAATTTAGGAATTTTCATAAAAATTCGATTTTTTTACCAAAACCTAGGTTAAAAACCTAAAAATTATATATTTTTTTTAAAACCATTCGGTGGAACCTCAAATTGGTTGAGGGCTTTCGCTCCTAGAGGTCTCTAATCCCTTTCTAAGTCGAAGGAAAAGAGTTTATACGATTAGAATCTTCCAAACTAAGAAAAACCTAGTTTTTAGGTATGAAACCATGAAGAAACGATGTAAAAAGTAAGAATGGAGGGAAGGAACTTACTTGGAGGCGATGTTCTAGGTCTGGATCGGAAGGAAATAGCTTCTAAGACCACCGGTTGGACTGTAGCAACTCACAGAGCCAAAGAGGAATCGCCACCGGAGAGGAAGAAGAAAGGAAAAGTGAGAAAAATCTCACTCTTCACGATTTTAAAGAGGTTCTGGGCATACCGGTCAACAGTTTTGCCCATACCAGTCGACCGGTACCTCCCTAGTAAAGTCGACCGGTACCTCTCGGTCAGGAGAAAATTCTGACCGGTTGAACTATACCGATCACTCCATTTTCCACAGAGTTACGACCGGTACATCGATCGGTACCCTTTGGGAATTCGAGAAGTTTGTCCGCCTGGACATACTGGTCGCACTACCTTATACAGTGTCGTGACCGGTATGTTGCGACCGGACAACTATTCGAAGCCCAGAAAATTTTGAAAAAAATCTTAAAAAATTTTGATTTAAGTTTCCGTTACAATTTTCCGTCTTGCACTTGTTAAAGACTAACACTACTATGACTATTCGATTGTACCTCATGTGTTATGTCTTCTTCTCAAATCCAAACAGACTAATCTGAGATGGCAGGCAGAAACGGTCGTAGAGGCTCATGAAAGCGTTACCACTCCAGGGTGCGCCCAGACGAGGATAATGTGGAAACAGGAACTGTTGATGAGCAAAACCTGAACCCAAATGGTGAAGAGAGGCAGAGTCCCAGAGCACCGATAAATTTTCCAGGACCTCCTCACATAAACTCTGAAACAATTGTGATGAATCTGGTTTTTCAGATGGAAGCTCAGCAGAAAACATTCCTGAACGAGATGCTGAAGATGTTCAGGCCACCGGGATATATTCCTACAGAAGGTACTCCTGAGTCTGGAAGAAATAACACCTCACTGCCAATGGATGGTAGTACTAGGCCGATGGGCCAAGGACAGAATCTACAACCACCACACCAATTTCCATCGTCATCTGTCTATCAAGGAATCTATACGTACCCACCATCATGGTACGGAATGAATGCACAAGGGCAGAATGACCTAAGTCGAGCGGTGGATAGGTTCTTGAAACTGAAACCCCTTACTTTCACAGGGAAACCAGGGAAACCACTGTGGCCTGCACAGTGGGTGTCAGAAATACAGAAGAACTTCCGTTTGATGACTTGTACGGAAAATGAGAAGGTGTTGTTTGCTACGCACATGCTCAAGGAAGATGCCAATGCTTGGTGGAATTCTATCCGGTCATACCTAGAGGTAAAGCACACTCAGATTGATTGGGCAATATTCAAAGGAGCTTTCTTCGATAAATACTTTCCGAAGAGTTTTAGAGATCAAATGGAGAAGGAATTCTTCAATCTAGAGCAATCCCAGTCGATGGTTGATGCATACCAGCAGAGATATGAAGAGTTGTTCTTCTTCGCTCCGGCAAGCATGCAAGAAGAAGAAACCAAGACCCGTAGGTTCACCTTGGGATTACGAGAAAGTATCCGAGAGCACGTCTTGGGTTTGGAAAAGAAGATATATAATGAGGTTGTGCAGATTGCCAGGGTAATTGAATCCAGTCAAAGAGACAACTTCTTTGCTCAAAATAGGAGACTGAAGAGGCCTGCTACTGAAACTTCAGGTGGAGGCAATACTAGACCATTCCGCCCATACAGGGCTCAGTCTGCTGTGGTGCCTACAAGGAATACTACTGCACCACCACCGTCATAGTTTGCTGGACAGAACCCAAATGTTAAATGTTTCAACTGCCAGCAATTGGATCATTATGCGAAGACCTATACTCTACCTAAGAAGCAACTGCCGCAGCAAGGAAAGGTATTCGCAGTCACCACTGAAGAGGCAGCCGCATCACCTGATGTGGTTACTAGTATGATTCTATCCCTTCCTATTTGACTTACTGTTTGTTGTGTTTGAGCATGTAGAACTAAGGGATAATTAAATTTCAGGGACTATAAATATAGCTGGTATACCTGCCTGAGTACTCTTTGACTCTGGGGCCACGCACTCCTTCGCTTCTATTTCTTTTGGAAAGCGAATGGAATTACCTGTCAAGTGTTTGAACCCAAGCTTGATAGTTCACTCTCCGTTAGGAGTCGAAGTGGCGTTGAATGAATACTACGGGCCATGTACAGTTAGTATTGAGGGCCGAAACCTAGAAGCAAATCTGGTTCAACTCGAGATGGCAGACATTGACGTTATCTTGGGAATGGATTAGCTAGGCCATCATTCAGCTAGCTTATTATGTGGTGAAAGGAAACTACTGCTTAAAGATGAGAAAGGGAAAGAGTTTAGCTTCACTGGGACCAAGTTACCTAGGAAGCAGAAGCTGATCCTCTCCGCCCTAAAAGCTAAGAGATGCTTAGAGAAGGGAGGAGTGGGGTATTTAGTGTCTGTGGTCGACATAACTACTGAGGTGCCAAAGATGGAAGATCTAGATGTGGTACGAGAGTTTCTTGATGTATTTCCAGAAGATCTCCCAAGTCTACCTCCAGACAGGGCTACAGAGTTCGTGATAGACCTTATGCCAGGGTCGGCGTCGGTGTCTAAAGCACTATACAGGATGGCCCCTACCGAATTAAAGGAGTTGAAGACCCAATTATAAGAACTACTAGATAAGGGTTTCATACGACCAAGCATATCACCATGGGGAGCACTTGTATTGTTCGTTAAGAAGAAGGACGGTAGTGTACGGCTATGTATCGACTACCGAGAGCTGAAGAAGTTAACCATCAAGAACCGATATCCTTTGCCTAGGATTGATGATCTGTTCGATCAATTGTAGGGTGCAAAGGTTTTCTCGAAGATTGATCATAGATCAGGGTATCACCAATTGAAGATCAAGGCCGCGGTATTCAAGTACTGTCAGGACAAGGTATGGACACTATGAGTTCCTTGTCTGCCATACGGGTTCTAATGCCCGTTCATGAAACTGATGAACCGAGTGTTTCATGACATGTTGGATATTTCGGTCATCGTATTCATTGACGACATATTGATCTACTCACAAGACAAGGAGACTCATGCAACACATTTGAGAGCAGCCTTACAACGGCTGAGAAGAGAGAAGCTTTACGCCAAGTACAAGAAATGTGAATTTTGGCTGAAGGAAGTGACCTTCTTGGGTTACGTAGTATCTGTAGACGGTATCAAGGTAAATCTAAGAAAGATCGCAGCTATAGTAGGATGGGATGCACTGAAGTTAGTTGCGGAGATCCATAGTTTCCTTGGATTAGTTGGTTACTATAGAAGATTCGTGGAAGACTACTTAAGGATCGCCGTTCCACTTACCAGACTAACCAAGAAAGGAGAAAAGTTCACATAGACAGATGAGTGTGAGAAATTCTTTCAGACTTTGAAGTTAAGACTAGTCTCTGCACCTATCTTGACCATCCCAGCACCAGGTTCGCCGTTTACCCTATTTACGGATGCCTCAAGTTTAGGTCTTGGATGTGTGTTAATGCAAGGAGAACAAGTGATTGCCTACGCATCAAGACAGTTGAAAGAGCATGAGAAGAACTATCCTACGCATGATCCGGAGTTGGTTATTCATGCAATCAAGACTTGGAGACACTACCTTTACGGTGAAAAGTTTTAGATTAAGTCGGATCACAAGAGCTTAACTTACCTTTTCACTCAAAAGGACCTGAATATGAGACAGAGGAGATGGCTAGAATTATTAAAAGATTATGATCCAGTACCATCCAGGTAAGGCAAATGTTGTGGTTGATGCCTTAAGCTAAAAGTGGGCATCGAAGCCTAAGGCAGGACCTAATAAAAATACTGCATTGTGTGCTGCAGCCTCAAGCTCAATAGAGAATGATGAAGAGTATATATTAGAAACTGCATGAGATCCAGTGGAGCAGGGAGTAATTCATAAGTTCATGTTGATGTTCGCAGCCTTAAAGATCTCATCGGATCTAATAGATGAGGTCAAAGTAGCAATCCTACAGGATCCACATCTCAAGACTGTGCAAGAAGATCTAGAGAAGGGTAAAAGAAATCCTGACTTTACCTTGGATTCAAACAAGGTACTCAGGTATCGTGGACGATTATGTATACCTGAGAATGAGAATTCAAATATCAGAGATAGAGTTATGACAGAAGCTCATTACACCCCATATTCGGTGCATCCAGGAAGCACCCAGATGTACCATGATTTAAGAAGATTATATTGGTGGAGGGGTATGAAAGCGGATGTAGCTCGGTTTGTATTCGAATGTCTGAATTGCCAGCAAGTTAAAGCTGAAAGGTAGAGACCCATAGGTTTGCTACAACCACTATCGAAACCAGCGTGGAAGTGGGATTGTATCACAATGGATTTCGTCACTGGCCTACCCTTGACACCAAGGTCAGTGGATGCAGTATGGGTTATAGTCGATCGACTTACCAAGACAGCTCGATTCATCGCTATCAGACCTCAGTATACCATGGAGAAGCTGGCCAAGTTATATGTGGATAATATAGTCAGACTTCATGGCATCCCAGAAAGTATAGTATCTGACAGAGATCTCCGTTTTACATCAAAGTTCTGGGAAGGATTACAGAAAGCCATGGGAACCAAGTTGAAGTTAATACAGCTTTTCATCCTCAAACAGACGGGCAGTCAGAAAGAACTATTCAAATCTTAGAAGATATGCTCAGACCGTGTGCTCTAGATTTCAAAGGAGCTTGGGACGAGAAGCTATCACTCATCGAGTTTGCTTATAACAACAGTTACCAGGATATGATCCAAATGGCTCCATATGAGGCACTCTATGGGAAGAAATGTCGTACACCTCTGTTATGGAATGAGGTGGTAGAGAAAAGGATTGTAGGACCAGAGTTTGTCAAAGAAACTTGTCGAGTAATTGATCAAATCAAGGAAAGAGTGAAGACAGCTCAAGTTTGACAAAAGCACTATGCAGATAACTGACGTCGAGATCTAGAGTTTGCAATGGGTGATAAAGTATTCTTGAAGATATCACCTGTGCGAGGTCTGAAATGGTTTGGTAAGAAGGGGAAGCTATGCCCCAGGTATGTGGGACCATATGAGATTTTGACCAGACGTGGTAATGTGGCATATCAACTGGCTCTACCACCATCCATGTCAAGCGTTCATGATGTGTTCCATGTTTCTTTATTGAAGAAGTAGGTCAGGGATCCATCGCACAAAATTTTATAGCAGACCCACCGGACTTGACAGAGGACTTGACGTTTAAAGTTGTACCTATGATGCTCACAAGCCAAAAGGTACAACATCTCCGAAGCAAGGATATCCACTATGTGAAAGTGCATTGGAAAAGCCAAGATGTGGAAGAAATTACATGGGAGGAAGAGAACGCAATGAGAAAGGAACACCCTAACCTTTTCGATGACCAAGGTACGTTCAAATTTCGAGGCCGAAATTTATTTTAAGGGTGGGGGAGTTGTGAAACCTACATGCAAATTTCAGGGACGAAATTTCTTTTAAAGGTGGGGGAGTTGTAAGACCCGCACTCCATGAATCCGATCTAAACCTTGTTTCATGTCGTAACAGGTCTTCCAATCATCAGTGGACCAGACGGGACGAGCAGATGACAACCAGGTATGAAATCGGACCAATCGGACCAATTCAAGTATGAAAAACCTCATACAGATCGATGGTACCGGTCTATGGTACTGGTCGATGGTCGAACGGTATGGCCTGCACAGCATGGATCCAGAAACGGATCTCTACGGGTCCCACTTTTCAAATTTCAAACCGAAAGACTTTTCTAATGTTAGGAGGCTTCCTAAACCTAACCCTAGTCTATATAAGGATCTTTAAACCTCCTAAAATCTCTTCCATTGATTCTCACAAACCCTAAAGAGGAGAAAAAGGCTGAAGAAGGAGAAAAAGCTAGGAAGGAGAGGGAAGAGCCGCCTTTACCGTTTGACGAAGAACACATTACCGCAAGTCAACGGTAAGTGTTTAAACCTTTTTCTACAATAAATATTCTAGGATGGTTAGTTGTAGTTGAATCAATACCATGCAAAGCAAGATATTGATCTAAACCCTATTTGCCGTTAAACCCTAAATTAGTCGTAAACCCTAGATTCAAGTTCTAAGTCGAAGATCATCGAGGCTAGGACTTTAATGGAGTTGGAAACAACTCTAATTCAGTGTTCAAACCTAGAATGAATAGGAAAAACCCTAGGATCAATAGAGGGTGACCGACGAAAGGCAAGAACCAAGTGTATGGTCTTCTGGAGACATACCGATCGAACCATACCGATCGCACCATATGCGACCGGTACCACGATCGGTACCTCTCAGGAACTGGTCTATGGGGACCGGCCGACCATACTGGTCGTAGGTTTTCCCCACAGTGCTGCGACCGGTACCTGTGACCGGTCTGCTCTGTGAAGAGTGTTTTTGACCTTGTTGGTTTTTCGACCAACATAAACCTTAAGAGAACTATTCTAACTAAACCCTAATATCGTATAGGACCTTGTAATAGCACGTTTGGACCTTGTGAAATGGAGCAAGATATCAACCAAGCGTCAGGTAAGGGAATCGAACCTAAACCCTAATAATTTAATAACAGTAAACCGTTGTTAATAATTATGGTTCTGTGGATTGATGTTTGTGCATTCTCACATGTCATCCTTTACTTTCAGTTATTATTATTGTTCATGCCTACTTGCTATGCTAGGTTGTGATTGTTAGGCATGTGATTGTTTTCATTGGTGTGTGGAATGGGAAGGACTGGAGATCTGGGATCATTCCTCACACTAGCACCTTTCGTATCGTTTTGTCTTAGCATGCTTGGTGCGGGTAGGGTATCAGGGGGAGGAAATGGCACTGTGGTCTCCGGCCTGGCCACTAGACTCTAGCTCTATCTCTATGCCATAGGGAGCTGTGCTGGGACAGGGCCTACTGTGATGACATATAGGATTGGTTAGTTGCGAGTCCAGTTTGCAAGCCCTCGCCAATAGGGACTTACGTGTTGGTATGGGTAGAGTATCAGGGGAGATGTTGGCGGTGTTTGATCCAGACGCCTTAGCTCTATCTCTATTCCATGATAGGGTGCATGTGGGACGAGAGTGGTGTTTGATCCATTGGACGGCTTCACACACTCATGTATAGAGGTGTGGTGGCCGCCAATCCTTTCTATAGCACATTGTAAACTTAAAACCAGACCGTGATGTGAATGTTACTCATGCATATGTTTGTTGCATTATCTGATTGTCTTACTGAGCTAAGTTGTGAGCTCACCCTTGTATATATACATGTTTTTAGATGTTGATGCAGGTTATACAGTGGAGGATTACGTGGACGATCCAGTGTATGGAGGCGTGGCTGCCCTGGGCGTGCAAACAGGAGAGGACGAGCATGACGCTTCATGCGAGTGCCCTTTCTGCGTGTACCTTTAGGATTTGATTTTAATTTGTTCTATTTATTTTCGGTTAGAAATACAGTGATGTAAAGATATTTATTTAAGTTTTAGGAATTTGAATAATTGAATATCACATATGACGTGATATCGTTGTTGCAATCCATGTGGCACTGCTGAGAGTTTGGGCTCCACCCGAATTCATCTCTACTCCGGCGAGGTAGCCCTCTTTGAATTGGGGCTCCATGGTAGGTCAAGCCTACTCAATTACAAGGGTGAGAACTCCATTGTTCTCTATTTCTCCCTCTTCCATGTCCAAGAAACTTCAAATCTGAGATTTTGTTCTAGACCAATGAGATAGAGCTCTGTTTAATGTATTTGTCTTCTTTGTTGCCTTTTTGCTTTTAGTTTGTACCATTTGTTTTTCCTATTGGAAAAGTTCTGTAATTATGCTTTCATGGAACTGTTTCTCGAGCAAAAGGAGATAGTGTGAAGAAGGCAACGAAACATTTAAGGTCATAGCAACAAGAGAGAGGGACTAGTGGGAGGGACGGTGAAGAGAGATGGGTCATTGCAGCAACGAGGAGCAGAGAAGAGGAAAGGGCTGAAGGGTTTTGGAAGATGTACCAAGAGATGCTATGCTCGGACAAATTGAAGATTCCATAGTAACACGTTAGCATATAAAATTCCATTACACACCGTTGACTCGTATAGCATTTTCCTTGATAAAAAAATCTCTACAATCATTTACTGACAGTCAGTCAACAAAGGACTTGGATCCTCTCCTATTGCCTAACCACGTCAGTTGTCCATCAGACAGGCTAGAGTGTCCATCGAAGAGCTGAGATACTCATGGCTGGGATGCTTGACTCTCATGCTGATACATCCTAACTCGTCTTATAGACAACTAAGACTAGAGATTGGAGAAGATCTCTTCCCATCAACTGAAGTAGTAGGAAAACAAAATGACATTTTTTCTTTCTTTCTTTTTTTTTTTTTTTTTGGTAAAACAAAATGACATATTTAATTTTCAATGGAAGTGAAGAGAGAAAACGACCGGTAGAGTTATTTTCGTCCAAAAAGTCCCTTTCGGTCGACTTGAAGAAAGAAGCTGTTGCGAAGAATTCATTTCCTCACTCTCCTCATTCTCCTCTCTCTCCACTCTCCTCTCTCTCTCTCTCTCTCTCTCTCTCTCGTTCATTCATTATAGCCATCTCCCTCTGCGGCCGAGACAGATTGCGAAGACGAATAAAGAATAAAAATAAATAAATAAAAAAGTAGCAATGGAGCGAAGGAGTTCCGAAGATCTGAACATCCTACCTGAAGTTGTATTTCGAATATTATATCCCTCACATCTCCTCCAGATGCATGCAGATCATCCGTTGTCTGTTCGATTTTCCAATCAGCGGCCGATTCTGACTCGGTTTGAGGAGAGGTTCTTATTAGCAATAATCAATTACAATTGAGCAATGGAAAATCAGGGAATTCAAAAGCAACATTATCCTCATCCATGCCAATTCAAAATATGGAGGAAAATTAGGAAATTTAAAAGTTCAAAATATAGAGGAAAATCAGGGAATTCAAGTTCCACGTTACCCTCATCCACGCCAATTGAATATAGAGGACAAGATATAGTTCAAAATTTAGATGTATTTTAGATTTATGAGACTCTTATCTTTTGAAACTGTTTACACGTGTACAACACAATATAAATACCAATCGTTCTCCACCAAAAGAGGTGTGAGAGTCATTCCGTTTGTGTGAGAGTCATTTAGTTTACAAACTCCTTTATGGTATCAGAGCCAACTAACGTTTTAGCAATTCATTGTTTTTTTTTCCTTCAATTTCTTTGGTTTCCTCTCTCTAATGGCGTCCACAGCAGTTTCTTCTACTATATCTGCTACTCCTTCCACTCTGTTCGGCTTTGGAGGAAATATATCTCATCCTCTATATTCAATTGGCGTGGATGGGGGTAACGTGCAACTTGAATTCCCTGATTTTTCTCTATATTTTGAACTTTTGAATTCTCTAATTTTCCTCTATATTTTGAACAGACAATTGGCATGGATGAGGATAATGTTGCTTTTGAATTCCTGATTTTCCGTTGCTCATTTGTAGTTGGTTATTGCTAATAGTTCTTACCCTCTGATATCCAACAGATCCTTTCTTTGGCATGGATGAGGATAATGTTGCTTTTGAATTCCTAATTTTCCGTTGCTCAATTGTAGTTGTTTATTGCTAATAGTTCTTACCCTCTGATATCCAACAGATCCTTTCTTCATCAGTGTCTCCGTCTTTCCCAACTATCTCGTCTAAGAAGGAGCTCTTTCTCTATCTCTGTGATAATCCCCTTTTTATCGACAACGGCACTAAGGTAAAAAAACCACATCATCCTTGATTTGTAGTTTAAAGTGGGACTTAATACTCAGCCATGGACTTATTGTAGACCTTCGCATTGGAAAAATTCAGTGGGAAAAAAGTGTTATATGATTGGAGAAAAAGAGCTTTCCATTATCTGGGGTGATTCCTCTGAGTATTGGTACTGGCGATCCCTCACTGTATCCAGGTTTTTCTCTCTCACTCTGTGAAAATCAAAATCCTCATGGGTATCCGACGGGTTTCATGAATCATGATTCATCTTTGGGTGTTACAGGTTGTCAGAGGTGGCTCAGCTCTTGAGAGTGCGTCGACTGGAAATCCATGGCAAAAGAAGACAAGAATGCTGTTATAGAGCTTACATTGTGATCAAGTTTGTAGAAGGTTGTTATGGGCTTGACCGAATATCAGCGGAAGTGTCTGAAATTTTTGGGAGGGAGTGCAGCGTGCTCTCACTCTATGTTTCTCGATCCAGATGAAAGGAGAAAACGGCAACTCCGAGCTGTACGTGAGCGGATTGTGGAAATTTTACTTTTTTTTTTTGGTAAAGATTGTGGAATTCTACGACATAGAGATAGACGTGAGTGGGTTGGGGAAATTCTCGGCATTAGAGATTGATGCATGTCGAGTGCAACCAAAAATAAATTACTCTACCTATAATGAATAGTAATGATAAGTAAAGGTCGATCCACAGAGACTAGTTAATCAAATTGTCTACTTACCAAGAAAAAGGGGGGTTTCTTCTGCAATTTAATTGACAAGAAAATTAAATAACAAAAATTCAATGGAAGATGATGTCGATTCAAGGAAATTTATTCACGACTGTAAATTGATCACTAACCTCATATATTTATATTATTCTCTATTCAAATATTTTACCAAGGATTATCAAAAAGTCAGACAATCCTTATTTTCTCTAATTTCATTAATTTGAACCCAGCACATAATTTAATTCTTATCAATAAACCAATTGGTATTAAGCAATCCTCATAAATTTATTGATAGCATTACACTCTTGGAGGGAGTTAAAGATGAACAACAATCTAACAAGCGTCAGATTATTTAATTCATTCTATGTTTCCTTTAAGCAAGTAATAAAAACTTGGATCATAATTGTTCTGCTCAATTGCTACTTTTCCTGAACACCATAACAATTACGGATTATGGATTGAGGTTAGCAATAAATCACATAACTCAATCAATTAATAGGCCTCTTAATAAAATGAATCATGCAATCATTAACTTGAAAAACCAAGAAACACAGATATTTGAATATAAAAAATAATTAAAATTAAGAACAGAGTCTCACAATTTTACTAACCGGATTGAATTCCCCTTGAATCGACTAAAGAACTTATCTAGACATGACAGAAAATAAAGACAAAAAAAATAAAATTATCTTCTCAATAATTCTTGGATGCTCTATTACGTAGTCTTTACATTGCTTAAATAGCTAGAGTAAAGAAGATTAAAACTGGTATGTCTAGAATTATCAACCTTATTACATGAAAATAAAGATTAAACAAAATCATCTTGCCTAAATTAGATAGAGAATCATTCCATCATTAACCAAATGCCACCTCTAGATTTTCCAATCTTTGTAATATTCCATAGAGGTATATATTCTCCTTAAGATTTCTGACAATCATTCAAATCCTTCCAATAATAAACCTTCTATGTGTGGTAATCTTCCTTCTCTGGTTTCAATTCAAATCAGCTTTTCAGATCTGATTTTTGGATCACGTTTGATTTCTAGAATTCTTTTCACATTAAAAACCTGCACGAAATTCAAAAGATCATTATTGAAAATATCAGAATTTCTGTTATTTTAAATATAAATTACTAATATTTTTCACCAATGTCTTATATATAAGGAATCATCAAAATGAGTACCATAAGACATATAATATGTTAAATAGACTAAATATAAGAAAAATAAATATATAAAATTATGAATCTATCAAATTCCCCCACACTTAGCTCTTGCACGACATCGGGCAAACTAAATACTATTTTTTTTTTCACTTTCATCCCACAGTATTCAAGGAATATGTGTACCATGAATCAGAAACTAATTCAAGAGATCAAGAGAACAATATATGTCATAGTCAAAGGTTACTTAGTAAATATGAGCAATATCTAACATACCAATCTTATTCAAAAGTGAACATGCTAATGTTTAGTAGATTTTCTCTTGAGATTCTCTTTACTCACTCAAGAATTCAAGGTTTAATTGTTTCACTCAAGATCTTCCTATGAAGATGCACACCATAGGCTTGCTTATTCACCAAAATCTCTATTACTTAGAATACACGCATACATGAATCAAAAGGTTTTTATAAAGATTGTAATGGGGCTAAGGTTTAGGGTATGGATAAGAAAAATGTACTGACGTTAAAACCCAAGAAACTAAAAGAGCATTAAGACAAAAAAAAATTGAACAATCTAAATGATAAAGGCTCATAGATAAAGCTCTTCAACAAAACATCCCAAACTCCAGTTTTTTTTTTGTTTTTTTGAATAGCATGACATTTTAAACATAACAAGGACCATTTACTCCCATTACATCCCACTTCTTGACATACAACCATCACTTTTGAGAATAGCACCCTCATACTTATTCAGTACATATCTCTCTCAAACCCATTAGATAATTCTCAATGCTCTACTAGCTCAAAGATTGGTAAAACATGAGAAAAACAAATAATTCAAGGCTCATGGTTTAGGGTTCAATGAAGAATAAAGTTTAAAAGCTCAAAGTGGGTCCACTAAGGGTAAAAAAATATAAGGTTGGTCATTTAAACTAAGTGGTTGTAAAATCCTATTTGCCTTTATCATCTTCATGTCTATACATATCAATGTAATTTTGACACGGTTCAAAACAAGTTCTAGAGATACAAAAGCATAGTAGAATATCACTTATCAAAGAAAATAAAGACTGACATAGATGTCTCAATCGAGTTTGGCTCAAAAGCTCACTTGGTTGGATTCCATCTACTAAACCTGCATGCTTTACCTTCAAATGCAACTATCAATGTTATTCAAAGCTCATTTAGCAAGTTATTTCAACTAATTCATATATGTAATTTTTTTTTTTCACATTGAAATAGTTCTAATCCATGGCATACATATTTTCTTAGTCTATTGAAGTGAAAAAAAAAAAAATTTAAATTCAACTTTTGAAATTTTTTTTTTCTAACACATCATACAAAAATTAAAAATAAAACTTAAAAAGATAAAAATAAAAATAAAACAAAAGTGAAATCCTAATTTCTCCCCCCGTACTTAAATCTGACATTGTCCCGAATGGAAGTTAAAAATGTAATGGAAAGATGTAAAGAAAAGTAATTAAAAATGATAAGAAAAACAAATCCAATTTCTTGGGTTGCCTCCCAAGCAGCGCTTGTGTTTAACGTCGTTAGCTCGACTCAATACTCTTCAATCAGAATAAACGGGATCCCCCAGTTGTACTTCATCTATAATATGCTCATGAAAGCCTTCATAGAATGTCTTGAGTCGATGCCCATTAACCTTGAAAATTTTATTAGTTTCGAAACTTCGAACTTCAACTGTACCATAAGGAAACACATTAGTAACTTCAAAAGATCCAATCCAACGAGAACGTAACTTATTAGGCATCAATTTAAGTCTCGAATTATAAAGCAAGACTTTTTGTCCAATTACAAATTGCTTCCTCATAATCCTCTTGTCATGAAACGCCTTAGTCTTGTCCTTGTATATGCTTGAATTCTTGTAAGCCTCAAGTCGTATCACTTTTAATTTTTACAACTGCAACTTCCTTTGCTTACCCGCTTCTTTCTTACTGCTCAATTCAAAAATCTCCTACGCAAACATATCAACCACATCAATAGAAAACATAGATTGAACATCATTACTAGGGTACCTCATATCCTCAAATATGTTGAATTTAACAATATCTCCATCAAACTCCATGGTAAGGGTACCATCATAGACATCAATCTTCGTTTTAGTTGTTTTAAGAAAAGGCCTTCCTAGTAAAATTGGGGCAGGGTTTGGGGAGGTACTGTCTTCCATATTCAAAATATAAAAATCAGCAGAAAAAATCAACTTATTCACCTGCACCAAAACATCCTCAACCATTCCCTCAGGGTATGCGTTAGAACGGTCAGCTAACTGGATAATTACACCTTTTTTTTTCAAAGGACCCAAATTTAGAGATGCATAAATTGAATGTGGCATAACATTTATAGATGCACCTAAGTCTAACATGGCATGTTCAAACTTAGTATTACCAATCACACATGGAATTGTAAACGTACCTGGATCCTTGCATTTTGGGGGTAACTTACGTTGAATAACTGCTGATACGTTCTCCCCTACACTAATTTTATCATCACCCCTCAATTTCCTCTTTGAAGTGTACAATTCTTTGAGAAATTTTGCATACCTTGGGACTTGCTTAATGGCATCAAGTAGAGGTATGTTTATTTCTACCTTTCGAAGAGTCTCGAGAATTTCTTTCTCTTGTTCTTCCTTTTTCGATTTAGACAGTCTGCTAGGAAAAGGGAGAGGAACAAAATTAGTAGAATTACGCACAACTGGTTGAGATTTTACCTTGGACAAATTTACATCATCGCTGTCGGCTTTTGTTTCTTTTTGAACTGTCTTGGCCGAATCTACAGATTTAACAATAAAAGGCTCAAGTTCTCTTCCATTCCGTAATGTAATGGCGCTTGCATTCTCACGTGGATTTATGATGGTCTGAGATGGCAACTTTCCAGATCCTTGAGCTTCAAGTTTGCTTACTGAAGTCGCAAGTTGACGAATTTGCTTCTCTATATTATGAATGTTGTTTCTTGTCTCATGTTGAAACTGTTGTGTATTGCTAGTCAGTGCCTTAACAATCTCATCAAGTGACATACTCGTGATTTGCTTGCTGCCTAGGTTGGAATGGGGGCTGATAATGATTCTGGGCAACTTGATTCCCATAACTCAGATTTGGGTGATCTCTCCATCCAGGGTTGTATGAGTTTGAGTATGGATCATACTTTCGCTGATATTGCCCTTGAAATACTCCCATGGCATTTGCTTGTTGGACTGATGTATCTTCTTGAAGTGTGGGACACATATCCGTAGCATGACTGATGGCTGAGCAAATGTCACATGCTTTAACTGTTTGCAAATTTCCTACAGCCATTTGTCGCACCAATGAAGTTAGATCAGAAATCTGACGTTCAAGGTTTGATGTACTTACCTCATTAACTTTCTTCGATGTTTGCTCCATCCTTGTACCAAATTGCTGTGAATTTACTGCCATATTAGAAATTAACCTTTTCACGAATTCTGGAGTTTTGTCAACTAAAGCTCCTCCACTAGCGGCGTCCACCATACTCCTCTGCATTGGTAACAATCCTTCATAGAAATATTAAATCAGAAGTTGGTCACTAATTTGATGGTATGGGCAGCTTGCGCAAAGCTTCTTGAAGCGTTCTCAATACTCATATAATGTTTCTTCATGGTGTTGCCGAATTCCACATATTTCTTTCCTTATATTTGCCGCTTTGGATGCAGGAAAATATTTCTCTAAAAATTGACGTTTCAACTCATTCCATGAATTAATTGTACCAGAAGGAATGTAGTACAATCAATCTTTAGCATATTCATCTAAAGAGAATGGAAAAGCGCACAACTTGATCTGTGCCTCTGTAATACCCTGTGGTTTCATGCTAGAGCATACCATATGAAATTTTTTCAAATGTTTGTGAGGATCTTCTCCTGCAAGACCAGGAAATTTAGGAAGTAGATGTATTAGTCCCGATTTTAATTCAAATGCCGCTTCTAGATTTGGAAATTCAATACACAAAGGTTGTTGGTTTAGATTAGGAGCAGCTAGCTCTTTCAAAGTTCTATTTTCAGCCGTGGCTTCCTCTACTAGCAGCTCTCTAGCAACTATATCAGAAACAATTGCTCCTTGTGATGTTGAAACCTTTTTGTGCCAGAATTTTCTTAGCTTCTTTCCTTAATCGATGTAAAGTTCTTTCAAGTTCTGGATCAAATATCAACTGACCAGAGTTAGAAGATCGAGTCATTAACCAAGATACTCATACAATGGATAAAAAAAATATTAATAAATAAATAAATAAAAACTAATAAAAAATCCCAAAGAAAAATTATGACCGACAACACAAAGTGCACGATAACCAAGTAAAATTAAAATTATTAAATCAAGCTTCTTTTTTTTTTTGTTCTTTGAAATAAGCTTCTTGTAACGCCCCTAAGTCGTCCTAAATTTCATGCGCAAGCAGTACCTGTCGAAAAAACTATGGACACCTGAAATAGAAAAAAAAAACTTCACACAAAGGTAAGAACACAAGTGACTAAAAAAAATTAAATAGAATAAAAACAATCACAATCTGATTAAAACTAGTCCCCGGCAACGGCGCCAAATTTTGATGCGTGTCGAGTGCAACCAAAAATAAATTACTCTACCTATAATGAATAGTAATGATAAGTAAAGGTCGATCCATAGAGATTAGTTAATCAAATTGTCTACTTACCAAGGAAAAGGGGGGGTTTCTTCTGCAATTTAATTGACAAGAAAATTAAATAACAAAAATTCAATGGAAGATAATGTCGATTCAAGAAAATTTATTCACGGCTGCAAATTGATCACTGACCTCATATATTTATATTATTCTCTATTCAAATATTTAACCAAGGATTATCAAAAAGCCAAACAATCCTTATTTTCCCTAATTTCATTAATTTGAGCCCAGCACACAATTTAATTCTTATCAATAAACCAATTGGTATTAAGCAATCCTCATGAATTTATTGATAGGATTACACTCTTGGAGGGAGTTAAAGATGAACAACAATCTAACAAGCGTCAGATTATTTAATTCATTCTATGTTTCCTTTAAGCAAGTAACAAAAACTTGGATCATAATTGTTCTGCTCAATTGCTACTTTTCCTAAACACCATAACAATTACGGATTATGGATTGAGGTTAGTAATAAATCACATAACTCAATCAATTAATAGGCCTCTTAATAAACTGAATCATGCAATCATTAACTTGAAAAACCAAGAAACATAGATATTTGAATAGAAAAAATAATTAAAATTAAGAATAGAGTCTCACAATTTTATTAACCGGATTGAATTCCCATTGAATCGACTAAAGAACTTAGCTAGACATGATAGAAAAGAAAGACAAAAGAAATAAAATTATCTTCTCAATAATTCTTAAATGCTCAATTATGTAGCATTTACATTGCTTAAATAGTCAGAGTAAAGAAGATTAAAACTGGTATGTCTAGAATTGTCAACCTTATTACATAAAAATAAAGATTAAACAAAATCCTCTTGCCTAGATTAGATAGAGAATCATTCCATCATTAACCAAATGCCACCTCTAGATTTTCTAATCTTTGTAATATTCCATAGAGGTATATATTCTCCTTAAGATTTCTGACAATCAATCAAATCCTTCCAATAATAAACCTTCTATGTGTGGTAATCTTCCTTCTCTGGTTTCAATTCAAATCAGCTTTCTAGATCTGATTTTTGGATCACGATTGATTTCTAGAATTCTTTTCACATTAAAAACCTGCATGAAATTCAAAAGGTCATTATTGAAAATATCAGAATTTCTTTTATTTTAAACATAAATTACTAATACTTTTCACCAATGTCTTATATATAAGGAATCATCA